>CM074281.1:25248525-25848525 GCA_037194245.1 Opsariichthys bidens | reverse complement strand
AACATTCTGCATTTTAACATTTTTAATGTTAAAAGCTATTTTAAATATGAGGACTCATGAAATGTCATCATATTTTCATGTTTACATTGTAATACAAGTGTAATACCCATGTCATTATACAAATGTGTCCTCATAAATCACAAAAATGCATACACACACACACACACACACACACACACACACACATATATATACATATATACATATACATATATAATTGGCTTTAAAAGTAAAGAAAATCCGAAACATTCTTTTAAACATGGAAATATATAGAATAATAAAAAGAATAATATTAAAATGGTAAATAAAGTCACTAATCAAATAAGCAATTTTGTCACATTGATTTTGCTCACTCCTTTGTATAAAATGTAAGATGTTCTTGCTTCCATTGAAGCACATGAAGCACAAGATGTTATTTGATTCTGAAGTCATTTTGGATTCCATGGCACAATCATCATGTTTCCCTGTGGAGTCCAATCCTCATTATCCCCCCTATTTTGGTTAGTTAAAACTGTAAATGAACCTGGCACATGCATTTCATGTTTTTGTCTGTTTCTTCTTCCTCTCTTTTCTGATCCAGTGCCCCAGGAAGTGGTCCTATGTTTAAGTCTACTACAGTGGCAGTGGAGGGTTCTTTTAGGGAGTCCTGCTGTGATGATGCCCAAGAAGAGAACCACAGCTGTGCTGTTCAAGATTCAGGGGGTCAGATCCATTCCAGCAGTTGTGGCTTAGCTAGTAAGCAGTCACCATGGGCGTACAATGGGAGGGCCAAAAAGCAAACTTTCAGACGTAAAATTGCATTCTCGTTTTCCTTTCCAAAGAAGGCATCTATAAAACTTGAGTCATCAGCAGCGGTTTTCTGTGAGAGCATGGAGGAGGGATCGATGGAGCGGAGCCGCAGACAAAGACTCAGAGCACCCCCTGTCGAGCTTGACCTCCCTGACTCCCCCATGGCGGAAAAAATACTAAATTGTGAAGAGACAATTTTCAGCACTGCCACACAGCAGGGCAAGCACTTCCAAGAAAGTGACAGCACCGGAAGTCAGGGGCCATCAGATGTGCCTGTGACGAGAGAGAGCCCCTCATCAACGGCCTCAGATTTGTGTGCTTTGCTCGTTTACTCAGAGGATGTGCCCAGTCCCGCCGTTTCCCTCATAAACACCTCCCCCTTTCATTTAAACAGTGCTGATATTGTTCTTGACTCTGAGGACTCTGTTGAGAGCCTGAAAAGCAGCATTGCTGAAAGTAAACCTGAGACTTCTGAGAATGTGACAGTAGAGGAAAACACCATTTCAGAGGAGGGGCACTCAAGCATCATTGGACCTTCGGAAAAGACTTCCTCAGATGTGTCACCTAAGAATGATTCTGCTCAAAAACAAAAGCAAGCGGAGGATGCAACTGCAAAGACACCTTACTCTTTCACAAAACCCAGCCAGCCTTTTTTCTCTGTCCTAAGCAGAGATGGTAACACCATCTTCCAGTGGCCCTCTGAGATGGTGACCTTCACAAGGACAGAGCCATCCCTGTCTTTCAGTTGCAACCCCCTCCATTTTGATTTCAAGAGGTCACGGATTAGAAAGCCTGCTGACACTCAAGAGATGACTGAGCCCAAAACTGATGAGGAATTATCTGTCTGCTCAGGTTTCAAATCCTGCCACTCTGACAAGCACATTGAGGAATCCACAGCCAGCCCTAGAAACAGTCCCAGCCAAGGACCTGAAGGCAAGGTCAGAAAGTGTTATCAGAATTCAAGTGACACAGAGAGTTGTGTCAGGCTGAAAACACATGACAGGTGTAGACATTCAAAAGATTGGATTCATGCAAGTAAGAGGGCGGAGAAGAAATTGCGGACCAGGGATCGACGTCATTACAGGAGCCACTGCAAAAGGAAGCGAAGAAGACGGAAGAGGAGGAGAGACAGATACCGGGAAACAGAGAGCAATATGGTGAAATCTAAGAAATTCCACAGACGACCTGAGTGTGTGGAAGGACTTGATAGCCAATTTAGTGGCACCACTTCACAGCAAGTGCATCCATTAGAGAAGTCAAAGCAATCAGCTCAAAATCAGGCTGAGGACAGCAGCACAGTTCCCATAGTTGAGGAAGGGTTGGGAGGCAGGAGGCAGGAGGCAGCAGCCAATGTAAACGGCTCAGCGGGCTGCACCATTCTCTCTGATGAGTTCTGTGCTGATGGTGAAAAGGTGCTTAGGAACAGCAGGGAAAAGCCTGACAATCCAACTGCAGGGGAGCTAACGACCACAAGACAGTGTTCTCGCAGCCAAGACATATCTCACTCTCAGAGATCCAGTGCAGCTGAAGGGTCCCAAGAGGAGAGACCTTCATCACCAGAGACTAACAGAGATGGACCATGCGAAGGACAAAGTTCGAAAAGACGACGAACAGATTCTCTAAGTGATGGAGATGAGTCTTGCGACCTCTGCCAGTCGCCGACAGATATTTCTGATGGGTGCACAGAACTTACCTGTTGTGAGCATGGGATTGGGAGGAAAAGAAAGAGGCGGTCACATGTCCAAGATCAAACCCCATGCCTTGCAAATGAATGTCCAGTTGTTAAAAACAGTGTTTTTGAAGAACAGGACAAGGCTGTGGAGGAGTCAAGCATGAAATGCCTTGTTTTAAAAGGCGTTTGTGACAGCTCGAATGGGTCAGACCAAATCTCATGCAGTATTGATGATGTAGAGAGCAGTGCGGTTGATTCTCAGACATTTACTTCCATTAGCAGTGCCCTGGGTCATACTGTGTTGGAGAGCAGTGAGTGGCAACAGAGCTCCTCCTCTGAGATCAATGCTTCATGCACCAAGGGCAGTCTAACTCTACTGGAGACAGATTCAAAGCTCTCAAAAAAGCCAACAAAGGAGAGTAGTAACATCCTCAGTAGCGAGTCTAAAGCAGCACAAACCCCCTTAAAGAACTGTAACAAGCATTCAGCGGCTGCTCAGGCCTGCCTGCTCGATGTGAGAGAGTTAGCCCTGCAGAGGACTGAAAAAGCCACTCACGACAAATCATGTCAGCACAGCATTCAAACCCCGCCGCAGAGATTTCACCTAGGCATTCAGGCTGAGGAGAAATTGAGCAGGGAGTGCTTCCACACCACCAGCAGCCGTTTCCAACCCTCCACATCTTTTCAGGCCCCCTCAGAAAGCATGGAGAGACACTGTCTCCTGCAGATCCAGAGCCATGGACAGGTGCTACACCAGCAGGTGTTCCCCACCAAGCTCAAATCTGTCCTATCCAGACCACATCTGCCCATGTCATCTGCTGTCCTCCATCCAGTTCATTTGCCATCCTCCTTGCCTTCTGGCTCCATCACAATACGCCACACCATACTACAGCACCACACCGCTTTCCTGCCCCCGCAACCCCCTATGTACCCCCAGGTAGTGCCTGTTTCTCGACTCCCCCTGGGGCCGGAGATCTGTCGGCCCACTGCACCTCCCTTCGTGACCCCTACACAGGTATCAGTAGTGGCGCCCCCTAGTATTCACCCAATGACTGTGACGTTTCATGCCTTGCCACGACCTGCCATGTTTCCACCCATGTTGCCCCCGCATCATGCTGTCATTCCCTTCAGCCTCTCTTTTAGCTCTACAGCTATTTCTGTGTATAACAAAAGATTATTTTATACTGCAGTAGCGAGAGAAACATCTGCAGCACTGCTCCCTTAGTTAGAATTTTGAGAAGTTTTCCTTGAGTAACATACAAAAGAGTTGTCTTTGCAGTTTGGGAAGGATGCTGTTTCTGTGCCATGTTGTCAATAGAGATTCTTGCAGAAAAGAACTGCATAACACTTTTATTAGGAGATATATAACTCACCTACCTGATTAAATCCAATACCTGTTTTATTAGTATTTGTTTTTAAGAAGATTTTAACAGATTTTAATCACCTTAAAGACCTTTGTTTTTTTTTTGGGATCAAGAGCAGCATGATCGTTCGATACAATTTAGGTGCACATCTTTGTAGAAATAAATTATGAAATATTATAAATACATAGTATAAATGTATGCTTTAGTCTATATACACTTAGAAATAATAACAAAATACTGTAATAATAATAATATATATACAATAACAATAGAATATATGCTGGTTGCATATCTGTAGTGATATGGATACAGGAAGTCCTAAAGGGTCAAAGTGTTGTTATGGGCAGTTTACAGAGCTCCATAGTAAACCTGCAGAGAATTTATGTAACACAGACATTCGTCATGTGTGACAGCATTTAAAATGGATCACACTGGCACTAGTAATTACTACTTTAAATATAATGCTGCTGTGCCTGTCGAAGGCTAGCAGAATGCAGCAAAATAGCGCTATGCACCATGTGCTATGACAGCATCGTGTTGAACACATACATAATGCTCATTATTATGAGTAGTTTTTATGCAAATCAAAAAGCCCATAGCATGTAATGGGGAAACTGAATGTGACTTGAAAGCTGAACTGATATGGGCAAATTATATTTCTTACTTTGCTAATTATGGTCAACCTCAGTGCAGTGAGCAAACAAAAACGGTTAAGTTCAGACTACAGAATGTGTTATGTGTGGTTTAATATGTACTTCAAATTGTAGATCTTACATGCTGTTGCCTAAAATGTTTGAAAAGAAGCACAAAAGTTACCAAGTGCAAATCCATACATGGATGTTTCCTGTATCCCTCATATTGTAACCTGCTTGGATTAGGAGAACATAGGCTAGATCTATCTGTTGAACATGGAGTACCCTACCCTGTAACAGTTATTTAAGGATTTTTATTTTTCCTAACTATATATATATTTTTTTTTTTATCGAGTGTGTAAATCTGAATGGTTTACATATCCAAAAAACGGCCAAACGGCCTACCATGTGGTGTTAAAATAAGCATATATAACTAAGGCAATTCCTCTTCTCAATTCATTAATATTTTTGGTTTGATTTACATATTACATGAAAAACAAACAAACAAACAAAGCCTTGGTGATAAAATGCTGGTAATATGATTAATTCTAACAAATATTTAACTGAAATTTATCGAAATCCTGCTTTAGGGTAACTCCAAAACAGAAGTTTGGTTTTGTTAGCAAAGGATTCAATTGCTCCTGCTTGCATCAGATGAAAGAGATTAAACTCAAGAGAAGGATTCATTTACTTATTTAAAATACTAACTTCTAAGATACTTGAATCCAAAAGCAAGTCAAGTTAGCTAGAGAAGAACAGATGAAATTCTGTGTCTTTGAATTCTCACAATCCTTTTATTTTCAAAGGACATGTGTTGAACTGGAATAAACGACTTAGCTTTATTGATTTTTCAAATAGCCATATGGAAAGTAGACTGTACTTAATTCTTGATAATTATGCTCAACCACATGTTTTTTTATTAGATATCTTTTTATTTAAACCCGAAAAATAAATAAATAAAAGTCTATACAGCTCCACAATGATATTGCACCACTGCTAGTGAACAGGACTCAGAAATCAAGGTTTTTTCAAATTAAACAATAACAACAACAATAATACGTATTAACAGGTAATAGCTGTATTCAATGCCTAATGAGTAAACAATAATAATGATTCTGTTAATGTGAAGTAGACTGATTCCTTATTAGAAATCTCAAGGAGGAATTCAAGCAGAGCTATTTTTTCTGATTATCTTAAGAGCATGTAATTTCATTACTTAATGTACACATTTGCATCGAACTGAGGTGGTATATGAAAATAAAAGTGGTGTAGAGAAAGAGAAAGACTTTAGTTTTTTGTAACATCTGTTCAACAAACCCCTGAATACCACCAGATTGCCCCTTCTTAATTCATGTTGATTCTTGAATCCTGAACACATAGGAGATTGTGTAAATGCACAATGAAATATGTTTTTTTTTTTCCCCCGCAGTCGAAAAAAATGCTTTGGAAAATTGTATATGCTGTAAATCAGTACTATTTATAAATCATGTAATATGTAATGTACATGTACATATGTTTTATGTTTTTATTGTGCCAGGTACCCTGTATGTATGAATTATTTAGATAAGATAAAACAACTATGTTTTTTACGCCACTTTGCCAACTGAATGATGCTGAAGTACTATGTAATAAAACAAAGAAATGAGCACTTGCTTTCATGTGTGTCCATTTAAGATGTGTTTTTGGGTCCACCACACACTCAGGTAAAAAAAAAAAAAAAAAAAAAGTCCACAGTATATATCTACAAACACACTGGAAATGCATGCTTTTTGAAGCCGGGGAAAATCCTGGGTTTTTGTCACTGCTAGGAAAGAACTGTTGAATATTTCATCTTAAGGTCTCGCACAAGTGATGCAGAGGTTATTGAGCGAGACAGCCATGGTCATTTTCTAGCAACTTTGAGGCAATGTTAGACCATTGGAAGCTTGAGCTTCTACTACACGAGGCTTAAAATTCACACTCCAGTCGGCAGCTTCCTGCAGCAGCTCTCTGAGAGAGTGACATCATTATGCAGAATTATTCTGCCATCCTGTATGAGACTGATTAGCTCAGATGTTCCGCTGTTATTTCCCCTCCAGTCTTAGAGTCATATCTCTCCAAGGCTCCTCTGTTGTTAGACAGCATTACCTTCCTTCTGCTCGGCTACAATCGGAGGCTCTCTGAGCCGTTTTGTGCGCCGACCTTTTTTTACTCAAAACAGCACTCGGTAGATTTCCTCATACTTTGTGACTCATAGGCCCAGTCACAGCACTCCCTTGTGCCATTTTGTTTCCCTGGAACGGATGCAAACGATTTCTCACCCGCTACCTCTATCCCACAGAGCTAAAACATGGTCTTCCTGCTGTCCACACTACTGTTTAAGCACCTCTCCCTGAACCTGAACGACCCGTATGATGGCTGTGTCATGCACTTGTGAGAAATCAGCTAAACAACTGATGTCCATACTTATTTCCTTTTACATACACTGATACGTAGCATTTGCATAAAAGCCTTTGTTATATAAAAGCACCAAATTGCAACATTTTGCAATCTAGAATGTTATGTTTCCTCGGAGCGTGTCTTGCCTGCAGACTTATAGACCATCTCTTTACAAACACCCACGTACGGCACTGCCTCTCACAGCCAGGGATAAACAAATGCCTGGCTACCCTCAGACAAAAGCATTCTCTGCAATCTGAGCATTGTACCGGTCTAATCATGTTTTCGTATTCATCAGAATCGGAGCATTATCGTAGTCATCTTGTTTGTTCGTTGATCAGAGTCTCACGTTCAGAGGATGGATCCTATATTGGGGATGCAATTAACAATCCAGGCATCTCATTTGTGTCATCTCGTTATCCTTTTTGTTTGTTGCCTTTCTTTTTATTTTCCTCACAAGGTCAAGGAAATACACAAGAGAGTGATGCAGGAAACTGCAAAACACACAGACTCACGCAGGGCTGGCTGTCAAGCTTTTAAATAAAGTTTAATTAACGCTTCCATTCTCTTAGAGCGGGTTTTTATTACTAAACGAAGATGAGCTCCTGGATAATTTCACCCTCATTATTATAGAATGAAAGGATAGTCTTTGTGGCTCTGAATGGCAAGAGAAGCATCTGAATTAAGAACTAAACTATTAAATCTAGCTTCAGTTTTTATTAGACACCGTCTGCGGTGTGTATTAAAGTCTGACCTCAAGTGAAGCTCTTTAGCTTTTCTTCACAGGGACTGCCTGGGACTGTTAAAGTGCTCGTATTACAGCGAATCCCACAGTAAGTCAAAGAAATTGTCAAGAAAGTTATTGCTAACCTCAATAAGAGCGGATTTGACAGTGGCAAGCTTACAAATTTCATTGCCTGAAATCTCTACATGAAAAATTAATAGCGTATAAAGAAATATCAAATACTATAAACATCTAAACACGTTCAAGAATCAGGGTTCCAGGCTAATGAATATGAAACCAATAAGCCGTGACAGGCCATTCATTTTACCATGGCTAAAACATGTTCTTTGACAGAGCTTGAACTGGATTGCCTAATACCCCTTTACATGTGTAAAATCACTGACTCATGTTCAGTAAAGAGTTATGATTAGTAATTATTGGAATAAACAATTCTTCCACCACTTAGTTGATTATAGTAACAGTAGGCGATTTTCGACTGCCTAGCAACTTAGAACAATAAAATTCAGCACTGCATAGATTGCAGAATAAATGCTCAGTAGGCTAAATAAACATTAGCTTTGGAAAAAAAATGTCTGTATCAGAATTTAATGTCTGATCTATCAGTTTTATAATTTGTCATGCAGCAAAAAAATAAATAAATGAATAAATAAAAGAATACTGTATATCATATTGCCTGCAATTCTCATAAAAATGGGCATATAGACCATGACTGTGAATATTTTTGCAATTTATATAAAGTGGGTGTGTATAATTATCTAATGCGTTAACAGATCAGCATGATTTGAGGTGAATCTTTGCAGCTTGTATGATTTGTCACAGAGATACGCCTATTCTTTAGTTTGAATAAGTTTTAACTTCAAATTCGTTTCTTATTTAGCGGTTCAAACTGCTAGTAACTATGGCTGTGTCCAATAAACTGAAACTGAATTTGATGTAGAACTTACTTCTGAACCATTTATGAACTATATAGTGTGTTGTATATACTCTACATCCGTCATGTTGGCTTTGTCCTTGTGATCTTTGACCCACTGGCACATGAAACACCCCTGTGGTGCTGATGAAGTGCCTCAGATGACGTGCATCATCCAGCTATCGCATAAGATATCCAGATATTGTTGTGCATCATCCAGATATCATCATGAACACTGAGTGTACATTCTACTCATTTGAGTTCTTTTTGCATACTGCCTGCAGCAGGGAATATATTACGCTGTTTCTGTCACATCAGAGAGTTGTGGACATATGGCAAGCCGTTTTGACTTTTATTCATTTTCAGGATATGAACTTTCACTAGTTAAAATGTTCATTCTTGATATCAGGAATTAGATTTCCACTAGTAACAATGGCAATTTTTGATATCAAGAATTACATTTCCACTAGTAAAAATGTTTATTCTTGATATCAACAACTCAATTTCCACTAGTAAAAACTATAATTGTTGAAATCAAGAATTGTATTTTTACTAGTGAAATCTTGCCATTGGCTGCCATTCAAATTCAACTGTTGACATCAAGAATTCATTTCTTACTAGTTGAAATTCCAGTTTTACATATCAGGAATACAATTCTTACTAGTAAAAATTTTCATTTCTGATATCATGTGTCAGACACGGACACAGAGGTAAGCGTGTTAAACAGTTGTTTTATTGAACAGAGTGAAACAGTAACAGGTAAGTGGTATGGTATGGTGAGTCTTTGAATCCGGTAATCAGGAAGTGACTTAGCTTGAGAGTTAATCTTGTGTCCGGTTTGCAGGGTTGAAGATGACAGTCCAGCGGTTCGCGCCCACGCCTGAGCAGAAGGGAGAAGAAACATCCAAGGAATCCAGGAAGACAGGTAAGTCGCGACGGGTAAGTCTGGGGTCCATTAAAGACGAGATCAGACACCAGAGTGAGCGTGTGAGGGCTTCTTATAGCGTGAGCGTGAGTGAATGCAGGTGCGGGTGATCAGAACTCCGGTGATTGGGATCGTGTGGGTGGAGTTTGACGTGCTGGTGACGGTGGCGATGTGACAGTACCCCCCCCTCCACGGGCGGCTCCTGACGTCCGCAGGTGACGACGACTGGGACGTCCTCGTCCACGGGGCCCTGGTCGACCGGGATATTCCTGATGGTAACGAGTGAGGAGAGCAGGGTCAAGGATGTCGTCTCGGGCTACCCACGATCTCTCCTCGGGTCCGAAACCCTCCCAGTCCACCAGGTATTCCAGGCGCGCCCCGCGGCGTCTGGAATCGAGAATGTCGTTGACCTGGTAGATAGTGTCTGCCTCGGCCAGGTCTGGAGGAGGAGGTACGGCAGGTACTTCCGGTTCTGTGGGGGGAAACATAGGTTCAGTGACGGGTTTGAGTAAGGAGACATGGAAGGAAGGTGAAATACGATACGTGGTAGGGAGGTTGAGTCTGTAGGTCACTTCGTTCAGCTGCCTCTGCACAGTGAAGGGACCTATATAGCGGGGACTCAGCTTCTTGCAGGGCAGGCGTAGACGTATGTCCCTTGTAGAAAGCCACACCGACTGCCCAGGCAGGTAGATCGGTGTGGGTCCACGGCGCTTGTTGGCCTGTTGTTGATGTCTACGCACTGCCCGTTCCAGATGGACGTGAGCTGAGTCCCAGACCCTCTCGCTCTCTTGGAACCAGTTCGACACGGCAGGGACTTCAGAGGGTTCCCCGACCAGGGGAAGAGAGGTGGCTGGTAGCCGAGTACGCACTTGAAAGGTGTTAATCCTGTAGTGGACTGTTGCAGAGAGTTCTGGGCGTACTCGGCCCAGGGAAGGAACTGGCTCCAAGATGGCTGATCCTGGTGGCAGTACGACCGCAGGTACCTCCCAATCTCTTGGATCTTCCGTTCTGTCTGGCCGTTGGTCTGCGGATGGTAACCGGAGGAGAGGCTGATGGTCACGCCCAGAAGACGGAAGAATGATCGCCAAACACGGGAAATGAATTGGGGCCCTCGGTCCGATACAATATCCTCTGGTAGGCCGAAGTTACGAAAGACATTCTGGAAGAGTAATTCGGCCGTTTGTAGGGCGGTAGGAAGTCCCTTGAAGGGGATCAGCTTGCACATTTTAGAGAACCGGTCGACGACAACTAGGATGCTGGTGTAGGTATCAGAGGGAGGTAGGTCGGTGAGGAAATCAATACCCACGTGGGTCCAGGGTCGTTGAGGTATGGGAAGAGGATGGAGCTTGCCCGCGGGCAACTGACGTGGAGTGTTGGTTATGGCACAGACAGAACATCCTCTCACGAGACGGGAGACCTCCTGGGCCATGGAGGGCCACCAGTAGCGTTGTTGGAGGAGCGAGAGGGTCCGCTTGCTACCTGGGTGTCCAGAGCCCGGAGACGTGTGTACTGACTCCAAGAGGAGCTGACGGCAGGTGGGCGGAACGTATGTCAGCCCCTCCGGGACTCCCGGCGGAGCAGGATCCGTAGCTTGGGCTTGGCGAATGAGTTCGTCCCACTCCCATTGAATGGGACTAACGATCATGGCTGGAGGGAGGATAGGTTCAGGTGGATGAGTGTCCTGGGTAGGAGCATAGAGCCGGGATAACGCGTCGGCCTTGCCCTCGCCTCGGCGATAGGTTACCGTGAAATGGAATCTGGTAAAGAACAGAGCCCAGCGGGCCTGGCGGGTGTTGAGACGCTTAGCGTCTCGGAGGTACTCCAGGTTTCGATGGTCGGTCACAACGACAAACGGGTGTTTTGCTCCCTCCAGCCAGTGTCTCCACTCCTCAAGGGCCAATTTAATGGCCAGAAGCTCTCTGTTCCCCACGTCATAATTCTGCTCCGCCGGGGTCAGTTTGTGGGAGTAGAAGGCACATGGATGGATACGAGCGGGGTTCCCCTGCCGCTGTGAAAGGATGGCACCGACCCCTGTTTGAGAAGCATCTACTTCGACCAGGAAAGGTAAGTCGGGACTCGGGTGACGGAGGATCGGTGCCGTAGTGAAGGCCTCTTTTAGGGTTCGAAACGCGGTGCTTGCTTGGGGGTTCCAGGACAGAGACTTGGGACCCTTACGAAGCAGTGAGGTGAGTGGTGAACTGATGAGACTGTAGTTGTGAATGAACTTGCGGTAGAAGTTCGAGAACCCCAGGAATCTCTGCAGTTCCTTTACGGTCTGAGGTTCCGGCCACTTCTGGATGGACTCCACCTTCCTCTGGTCCATCCGTATCCCATCCGAGCTGATGTGGTAGCCCAGAAACTGGACCTCAGGTAGGTGGAACTCGCACTTCTCTTGTTTTAGGTAAAGATGATTGCTCCGGAGCCGGTGGAGTACCTGGCGGACATGCTGCGCTCCTGGATAGACTGAGAATAGATGAGGATATCGTCGATATAGACGATCACGAATCTGTGGAGGAGATCTCGGAAAATCTCATTCATGTAGTTCTGGAACACCGACGGCGAGTTCGCCAGGCCATACGGCATTACGAGGTACTCGTAGTGTCCGGAGGGAGTAACGAAAGCCGTCTTCCACTCGTCTCCAGATCTGATGCGAATGAGATTGTATGCGCTTCGGAGGTCCAGTTTGGAGAAAATGGTAGCTCCGCGGAGTTGTTCCAGGGCTGATGGGACCAGAGGAAGGGGATACCGGAATTTGACAGTTTGAGCGTTGAGTCTTCGGTAATCGATGCAGGGTCTCAAGCCTCCGTCCTTCTTCGCGACGAAGAAAAAACTTGAAGCGGCAGGGGAAGTGGAAGGCCGGATAAACCCTTGCTGGAGAGCCTCGGTGATATACTCATCCATGGCCTTCCGCTCCGGGATGGAAAGAGGGTAGATCTTTCCTTTTGGGAGTACTGCCCCAGGTAGCAGGTCGATGGCACAGTCCCATGGCCGGTGTGGTGGTAATTGGGTGGCCAGCCGCTTGCTAAACACATCCTGGAACGCCCGGTAGTCGTCCGGAACGGGGGTCGTTGGTATGGCCTCAGGACTCTCCACCGAAGTGGAGTTGAGGTGAATAGCCGGAGTGGAGGATTGGGTAGGCTCAACGGAAGAACCGGACTTCTTCTCGAGGGGTAGAAGGCAGGATTGGTGACAATGTGAACTCCACTTGAGAATCTCGCCGGTGTTCCAATCTACCACCGGATTATGCTCAGCCAGCCACGGGCGTCCCAGGATGATGTCCGTGGTGGACCCTTCCAGCACCATGAACACTATCCTTTCCTGATGGAGACTCCCAATATACATCGTGAGCGGTGGAGAATGGTGGCTGATCACCCCTCGGCCCAGTGGTTTTCCGAGGATGGTGTGGATTCTCATGGGGTGGTTGCTACGGTGACGTTTCTGATGAAGAGTTTGGAGGAGTTGACGTGATATGAAATTCCCCGCAGAACCGGAGTCGACTAGGGCTTGGGCTGAAACATAGGAACGCTCACTGAGAAAATATACTGTGGTTCTAATGAGATGTGAGACTTTGGGTTGTACTTGAATCGTACTCACCACGGGCCGAAGGGGACGGACCGGACAGTTGAGACGTTGATGACCATTCCCACCGCAGTAGAGACATAGACGATTGTCCAGTCTACGTTGTCGTTCGGCGGGTGAGAGGTGATAATGGTCCACGCTCATGGGTTCAGGTGCTGGAAGTGGCAGTGCGGCTGGCCGACTGGTGGACGGGGACTGCAACACGGGTGGAGGACTGTCACAGGCGGTGAGACGTTGTGAGACCCGTACCGTCTTTAGAAAGGCCTCTAACCCCATAGTATCATCATAGGTGATCATAAGCTGACGAATCTCGGGGTTGAGGCCTTGACGGTAGGCCGTGAGCAGAGCAATCTCGTTCCACCCGCTGTTGGATGCGAGGGTTCGAAACTTCAGGGTGTAATCGCCCACGGTGGACTGGTCCTGGCGAAGACGGTACAGCTGATCCGCCACAGAGAGTGACGCAGTGTCTTGGCCGAAGACTTCCTTGAAATGGGAGGTGAAAGCGGTTAGAGACGATAATACGGGCGCGTTGGATTGCCAGAGGGACTGAGCCCACCGTAGAGCTTTGCCGGTGAGCAAATTGACCATGAACGCCACTTGCGCTCTTTCAGACACAAAGAGATGGGGCTGTATTTCGAAGTACAGCGAACATTGCATAAGGAATCCGTTGCAGTCCTCCGCCTCACCAGAGTAGGGCGCTGGCCGGGCCACGGGACAGGCAGAGGCAGCTGGTGGCAGCGAAGAAGAAAATCCAGGTTGCGGTGCAGGAAGTGGTGCGCGACCGGCTGGGACTGCATCGGAGAGGGTATCCGTGGTTCCAGTTGTTGTGCTCGTTTGCATCATGTTTGTGGTCTGATCTTCTGTCAGACACGGACACAGAGGTAAGCGTGTTAAACAGTTGTTTTATTGAACAGAGTGAAACAGTAACAGGTAAGTGGTATGGTATGGTGAGTCTTTGAATCCGGTAATCAGGAAGTGACTTAGCTTGAGAGTTAATCTTGTGTCCGTGTGTTTGCAGGGTTGAAGATGACAGTCCAGCGGTTCGCGCCCACGCCTGAGCAGAAGGGAGAAGAAACATCCAAGGAATCCAGGAAGACAGGTAAGTCGCGACGGGTAAGTCTGGGGTCCATTAAAGACGAGATCAGACACCAGAGTGAGCGTGTGAGGGCTTCTTATATGAGCGTGAGTGAATGCAGGTGCGGGTGATCAGAACTCCGGTGATTGGGATCGTGTGGGTGGAGTTTGACGTGCTGGTGACGGTGGCGATGTGACATCATGATTGTTACTAGTATGAAAGCCGTTTTAGATATCAGAAATTATATTGATGTAAGGAATTAATTTTCAGAGATCAGAAATGAACATTTTTACTAGTAGCAATTCAATTGTTGATATCAAAAATTGCCATTGTTACTAGTGGAAATCTAATTCCTGATATCAAGAATTAACATTTTAACTAGTGAAAATGTATTGTTGATATCACAAGCTCATATCCTGAAAATGAATAAAAGTCAAACGGCTTGCCATAGTGGACATCTCCCCTGTGAGGGGAAGGAGGTCACAGGATCTTAACACTGAATGGTTTGTGATGGCTATGAATTGCCTATTTGCTCTCATGACACAGACTATCTTCATACTGGCCCCAATGACTGTCCCCTTAGATCACTTTATTGATCCTCCTGTCATTGATCTAAATGCACTATACTGGTACTGAGATGATTTCTGTCAAAATAGGGAGCAGGGGCTAGTAATTTCAGCTTTTCAATTAAGAGGCCTCAACCTGAGACGACAATATTGTATTGCATGTATATATTGTTTGAAAAGTTTGGTAAGGTTTTTTTATTTGCAGGTCCATCAGAAACCATTTTAATATGCTGATTTAGTGTTCAAGAGACATTTCTGTTATAAATGTTGAAAAAAGTGCTGCTTTATATTTTTGTGTAAAAGTTTAAAAGATGAGCATTTATTTGAAATAGAACAATGTAAACGTCTTTACTGTCACTTTAAAATGAAAGTAGCAACAAGTCTTCAGATGTAATTTATTTTAAAATAAAATCTTACTGGCCCCAGTCTTTTGAACAATAATGTAGAAGAGTAATTTTATATAATTAGTTTAATAATTGTTAATGCTCTGTGTCTTTATTTATTTATTTATTTATTTATTTATTTTAAAAAGATTATCATTAGGAATCCAGATTATTATATTGTATTGTAACAGCAGAATACAAGCAGCATCCTCAGCCCAGATATAACATTTGTTAGTCTATATCATTCATTCATCTTCCGGTCACTCATGTAGCAGTTCCCCTTAGATTGTTATATGGATTTCTTGAATTTTTCATATTTACAGTAATACTGTCTGTAAAATAATGTTAATGTCTGTAAAAATTTCAGAGTATCAAAGATGCGCCAACATCTTCTCATCGAGTTAAGCAGTTTAATAACAAATTCAAAGGTTTCCTTAAAGACAAATTAAATTGCTATTTAAAACGCCCATATATTGCATTAGTTGGACTTTAAAGGTGACCAACTATGCCCCTTTTTACAAGATGTAATATAAGTCTCGGGTGTCCCCATAATGTGTATACGAAGTTTCAGCTCAAAATACCCCATAGATTTTTAATTATACCACGTTTTCACTGCCTATATTTGGGTGGGAGAAAAAATGGTCTGATTAACTGCGCGTACCTTTAAACGCAAATGAGCAACCCCAACCCCAAGCTTGTGATTCCAATACACTGAGGCATAAACAATACAGAAGAAGCTCAAACAGCAAATATAACTCTCATCATTACAAACTGCTAACAATCAATTCTGAATGAGTTTGCATGGCTAACATGGCTAATGCTACACACCGTTGGAGAGACTCAAAAAGAATGAAGAAGCGCTTATGCACTATACAGACTGCAAGCATTTTCAGGTTGAAATAAAAAATAACAGCATGGCTCTGGTCTCTGGTAATACAGTAAGAAGCAATGATAACTTTAGCCACATTTAACAGTACATTAGCAGCACGCTAACAAAACACATTTAAGAAAAACAACTTTCAAAAATATATATGAAACTGGATCATGAACAGTTGGTATCGATCCATCTTTTCTGTGCAAATCCTGTGTTTTACTAACCCTCATGTGCAAAGCAGTCTGATGTAAAATGACTTGTACATACAGGTATATGAATTTATTTGGACACATTACCTTAAATAAAATTACACCACTGCGTAATTGGAGGCTCAGATGCCAGGAGTTTACGGAGACTCATATGTTTACTATTAGAATTGTTAACAGATCAATGATAATGTTAACATGCTGCTGTCCTGCAGAGTTTTACTCCTAGCCAACTTTCCTTCCTTTATGTAGCTTTAGTAATCTGGAAGACAAGTGTTTGATCAGGGATGTAGCTAAACTGTTGTAAGATAAAATAATTAGAGATCAAACATCTTGAGAGAATCTTTTCAGGTTTAGGCAATTCAGCACAGAAAACCGGGATCCCGGGTGCCAAGAAATGAAACCAACACAGAGTGGAGTTCAATCATTGACACAAAGTTTATTCGTTGTCCAGGGGTACAGATATAGGTGGAAAACAAGAAGTAAAACCATCATTCAACAACTAGATGTACATATAAGGACTATGCTTGCAATCACATGATGTCTGATTTTAAGGTCAAGTGAAATTACATAATATCTAGAATCAGAAAAGGAGACATCACATGATGGAAAGATACAGAACACAAAAAAACAGAGCACAAGATGTTATCTAGAACCTTGCAATTGTGCGGAACAGCTACACTCCAGAACCAGTGTTACTAGTACACGGTTGTCATTTGCGAAAACAAAATGGCAGCATTGTGGGTGGAAACATACAGATTAAGGGGCAGTAATATTATAAGTTCTCCTTCCTATGTCTCAAAGGGAATGAAATCCAAGCAGCTCGTTTTTTTTTCCCACATGCTTGCAGAGAAAGCATTACCAAAACAAAGTTACTAGGTTGACCTTTTTCCACATTGCTTGGGTTGGTAGATGCACCGGGGATCCAATTATAGCACTTAAACACGGAAACAGTCCGATTTTCATGATATGTCCCCTTTTATGTCTTTTGAGTGTTCACCAACCCATTCAGATTGCCCATGATTACACAGGTCCAAATACTGGCCTACATATTCATATTGTTCTTTACCTTTCTGAATACCAAACCTCTGGGCAGTATTGAGTATTGTGTGAAGAACATTTCACATTTAGAATTCATTTTCACAGTGCAATTAATTGTAGAATTAATTTCTATTTGCTTTTTTACTTATTGTTATTGTCAAAAAATATTTCATTAAATTGCTCTATTTCATTTCCCCTCTGTTTTAAGTGTAACCAAAAGAACTTCCTCTTAATTTTTAGGAGGAACATGCATGGCAGTTCACTCCATTTAATTTCAAATCACCGTCAATTTACACAATTAAGGTAATTTTAGTTTTTCATATTAATAACCTGATGCCACTTGGTATTGGTCCTGGTACTTTAGGCTATCTTTAATTAAATGCCAAAATATTCCCCAACTGTGGGGGAAAATATGCGATTCTTAAAATAGTGTTGCCTTAAGTAATACTATGCTTCATTTACAAATGTGCCATTGACTGGCTTTGGCAGTTACTCTTAAGAATGTTCAAGGGCTGTTAAACAGCATTTTTCTCTCGCTGAAATCATGTAGCATGATTTTACAAAATTTGAAAGCTGTTTCAAAAAGCAGTCACGTTAACCCCACTGATTATTTTATGTGTGAGAAAATACAATGAAAAGAATAACACGTGGTAGATATGTGCTTATGCACATGGTAGCTCAAGAAATGCAGCTATATTTTGTTGACAAGACTACCAAAAATAACTGTATATAAGGATAATTACTTAAACGGTAATTATACCAATGTGATGTCCTGTCATTTGAAGTTCTCGTAATTGAGAGTAATTAAGTGCAGTAGGTATCTGACAGTTACTCGACTTTGTATGCTTAAAATAACGCTCTCAGAATACACTGCTTTTGTATCAAAAAACATCATGCAAGTGAAGTGAAAACCACTGTTGCCTTGGTGAAGTGCAAGTCACACGGCCATGTTAAATGAGCCACTGTGAATAACATGCTATGCTCTTTTAGAGAACCACTACATGCAAATTTCTCCCCTGTATTTTTCCTTTCAGTGTCCTAACCATGCCAAAACAGAATGTCTGTGCTTCACCAAAAAATGCATTATTTAATTAACCTTTCCCCTTGCAACTACGATGCGAAAAAATACGATAAAGACTAAATAAATTAATAAATACTGCTTCTCAGTGCTTCGATGTATTTACTCAGTGGACCAAGATCAAGCGTTGTTCACCATTGTATGATGAGGGAAAGGGCAAGAGGTAGCTATTAACTGGGGATTGCCTGTTATCTCCTTCCCCTGCAAAACAGGCTCAGCCAGAATGGAAGTGGCTGAATGCGTGTGTCATAAACGCAGGCTCAGAGAGGACTGAATATGCTTAATGTCCTCTAATAGGGCCAATTCAACATAATGGAGACATTCCTACGGATTGACAGCTATTTTCTTTATTGTCTTATATCGGAAATAGGCTCTCACTGGCTGTAAATCACATAATATAATATGATGAAAATCACAAGTGCCACATAAAGTGAAATTCATATAGAATGCAACCAATGGCACCATGCATCAGGGAACCAGTGACAGTTCTGCCTAGACAAGAAAAACAACAACAATATTATATTCTTAATGTAAACATAAAGGTATGATCACATCGGTGAAATTTCACTGGCAAAAAAGGTTTGTTTTTAATCCAGTTTGATAACTAACACAACTTTTTTTGCCCTAATGGGAATGCAGATTTTTATTGAAATAACTGGAAATCATCAGCAGAGAGACAGTAAATTTGACCACACATTTATTAGCGAAATTGTGCTGGCAAAAAGCTCCGTTGTCTTTTGTCTGTGAGTACACATGAGCGTGTTAGTCTAGTGGTAAATTGTTTGGTTATTGTGCAAAAGCAACTAAAATATCAAAGATAGAACATACACTTGGCATCAACTCTGAGTGGGTCACATGGGGGCTACTTCAGTTTGAACAGGAGTGATTCTTCTGACTGCAAATATCTTACTCTAAAGAATCTTACTGTGGAGCAATGCTAGCTTACTGTGTGGGGACATATTGATATCCAGGTCATGGAGAGGTCTCAGCATTCCCTCAAGAGAATAGCTGTCATCAGGTGTTCTACATGAATGACTCGCACAGCATCCGTCGTATTCCTAACAAAAACAACACATGTTAAAGGGTTAGAGCACCCAAAAATTAAAATTCTGTCATTATTTACTCACCTTCATTCCAAAACTGACTTCTTCTTCCAAACACAAAAGAAGATATTTGAAGGATTTTGTTTGTGTCCATGGAATACTTTCTCTATATAGACAAAAAATGCCAAAACATTGTTAAAATGCATAAAAAAATGCATAAAACATCAAAATGACAAGGTAGCCAAAAAATATTCAATGCTTTTTCCATATAGAACTAAATCCTTTGAAGTGCCACTGAAATCTAAATCTTTTTTTTTTTTTTTTTTTGCTTTTAGTATGAATGTTAACCTTTAGTTTAGGAACAAGGTGGTGTGTTCCAAAACAAAGACAAAAATCGCATTTAGGAGATATAAGCATTCAAAACTAACAGTCTCTCACTTCCGCTAAAATGGAGGACATCACCGCTGACTTCAGCTTCTCATCAAATCTTCTGTCCAATCAAATGCTCTCTAGAATCTGAAGTCCCGCCCCTCCTACACTATAAACAAAAGCTGAAGCTGAAATCGGTCACTTTTTCACACTGTTATTAGTTTCTATATGGTGAATGGCAATTTATAGAGGATAGGGAACTAAAGTAAATATGCTTTCCATTGACACAAATTAAGTCCGTTTTCACATTAGTGTCACGTGAACCTAAAGCTTTACTGAGCTCAACGACTGTGATATAAACGAAATGCTACTGGCTATTTGAAAAAGGAAGTGGGGCTGTTCAATATGTCCCGCCTTGAAATTAAGTCAACACATTGAATAATGCTGCTCGTTCCAAGACACTTCAATGGGCCTTTAAGTGTACTTTTTACTGAACTCCCAATCTATTTCAGCTCTCTCTGTTTCACCAAAGCACTCTGATCTAAACAGTTCAGATAAGCTTGTGGATGCGTTTTGAGGTAATGTGTGATGGAAGCAGGTACCAGTGACAGGCGCAGATTTGCAGTATCAGAAAATCAACAGTATGACTCAGGCTTTCCCGTTCTGCTTGTTCTGCTAATGGCCTTCATTTTGGTCCAATTGCTCTTGACAGCTGCAGAGATAAAAATGCTGTTGCGACTCTATAATATAAAGCTTTATGATAGATTTTCACTCAAAGGGTATTTTTTTCATGTGAGCAACTCTCGAAATGGCGATGGGTGAGCAGTTTGATTTAAATCTAACGAAAATGAATCATGCATTCATAAATGAAAAATTAGCTCCATCAGCATTGACATGGCAACTTCGGGGAGATCTGTTGAAACGTGTCTATCATTATGCTTCATTTGAAAGAGCAGTCGTAATTGCTAAGCGGTGATTCCCACTCGCTGTCCATTCAGTCAGCTAATAACAGAGCTTAGCATAAATGACTGCAGTACAAGTGGTTGTCTAGATTAAGCGGAAATGCGCTATGATTGAGCGTGACCCTATGTGAGAGAGAGCCCCCATAAGGGGTGTGTGTGAAAGAGAATGAGGTTTGAGCTTGCGTGTGTTGGAAGCTTCTCTAACACACTTTTCTCCCATGAGCGCTCCAAGTATTTAATTGCATTTAATTAATTGTGGGGAAAAAAAAAAAAGCACTCAGAAAACTTGACCCCATTGCTCCAGGGAGGAAAGTCCAAGCCAGAAAGTGTCCTGGCATCAGGACTGCTTAGATAAAAGCAATTATGTGGAATTATCCAGAAATCAATGATGGAAAAATCAACAGTGTGTTTAAGGAAGCTGAGTAGGTGAAGCCTGGCCTGAGTACTGAGTACTTGTGTTTCAGTCCCGCTGTGGCAAACATGTAATAAATATTCAGCAAACAACCTCTGCTGGCAAACCTGTCAGAACACGCTAAAATTAAAACAGCACGATTGCCTGTGATGTTACTTCTATACAACAGTTCTATATACAATAAGTCAATGGCGATTAACCTAGATTTTAGACGCAGTGTTACCAGTTACTATTTTTGCGCCGTCAATGAAAAGGTCCAAATAAAGCCACAGGAATCATTACATGCACAGAGCAAACACAGAGGTTTTTCTGGCCAGATCTGGGTTTCATTCCTCAATGAATTAATAATTATTGCGAATGAATCTATTGAGTGAATGAGTCAATGAAAAAGGAAAAAATGCCATTGGCTACTACTGTACTCTTACTCTTTCTGCCACAAAGATAGAAGAATAAATATGTGGTGAACATAATAAAAGTACACTAAAATGCTGTTTTAAATTGGTTTCTGAATGAATCAGTGTTTTTGAACAAGCCTTTACAAGAATTTTGATGGTGTTGATGAAAATAATGGTTGGGGTTTTAATCATACTGCATTTCATTTAAGACTTTTCTTCTTAATATCTTCTGACCATCTGTTGTCCAAGTCTTGGAAGATGGTGGATATAGAAAGAAAATGGCAACTGGCCACTGTTTTTGTGAAACCCTTTTCAAATATAAAAAGATAAATGGGACGTACAGTTCATGGTTTCATGGACTTTGTGGAAACATGTACACGGCTGCCATCCCAGAACCACAAGTTCATATTAAGTGTGCTATTTGGGACAGAGCTGTACACTCAGATCTTGGTGAATATTGTTGTAACTCAAATAAGATTACATTTTGTGTTTTTGTACTTCAACACTGTAGCGTTTCCACAGATAACGGTAATGCTCACCCCGCTGTGCAGCAGTAGACAAGGCTTTAGCAAATTGCACTTGAAGGGTGTCACTTGAGGTGTTGAGCCCTAATCAGTGGGGAGTTCTCAGTGCAAATCCAGCATTATGATTGGGCTTCTCCAAGACCCACTGCCCTGTGACAGAGTAATCTCAGCTTTTAGAAACACTGCAGACATGGGCGTATTTTAGGATTTGCCAATATCACTATGACCTAATTGCTATGGAAACTACTAACTGAGGCAGGCGTTAACTCTCACATACTCTCCAAACTTGTTATTATTTGAGTTGTAATGAGATCTGACACAGACTGAATGGCACTGTCACATTTACCATGATGCACATCAAATTAGTCTTTCTCATTTTCAATTGACAGTGATTTTATATTCAGTATAACTTGTGCATTTCACTGGCAGTGTTAAAGGGACAGTTCACTCAAAAGGAAAATTCTGCCATCATTTATTGTTGTTTCAAACCTTTATGAGTCTTCTAAATAGAAATAAAAGCTAACTCAAAATATTAATATTTGTCACAAATTGGTTATAAACAATCTTCAAAATATCATCTTTTGTGTCATACAGGTTTTGAATGAAAATGAAATTGTCATTTATCACTCACCCTCATGTTGTTCTAAATCTTCGGAACACAAATTAACATATTTTTGATGAAATCCAAGGTTTTTTATCACTCATAGTGTTACGGAATACAGACTCAAAGAGAGAGGAGAACAGTTGACAAGGTTTATTGCACGCACCGGAATGACAAACACAGAAAATGGTAATGGCTTTGGCGGTGACCAGGATGAATGAGTATACTGACAGAGTCTTCGGCTAGTAGGTGAAGCGGAGATCCGAAACCTGAGCGAAACTGAGCACACACTCGTGGAACAGATGGGGTGACGAGGTTGACCACGGTGACTGACGACAGACGAGGACCAGACTGGGACACGGAGCAGAGAATCCAATGACGAGACAGGTAATCCAACAGGCACGAGTTAACAGGTAAGTGAGTCCAATTTCTCATAGTCGAGACCAGACACTGTGCAACGGTGGGGTGTGTGCTTTTATGTGGTGATGGTAATGAGGTTCAGGTAATGGTGATTAATACTCAGGTGACGGTGTGCGTTGGGATTGGTAGCTGACAGAGCCTGACCGATCTCTGACACATAGAAAGCAACATAATTAACGTAACCGTCCTTCAAGGTCCAGAAAAGTAGTAAAGACATGATTAAAATAGTCCACATGACTCAACCTTAATGTTATGAAGCGACAAGAATACTTTTTATAAGCAAAAACAAAACAAAGAGAATGACTTTATTCAACAATCTCTTCTCTAGTCTCATATGGATTCCTCATACCAATTCCTCAAAAACCTCTCGGATTTCATCAAAAATATCTTAATTTGTGTTCCGAAGATGAGCGAAGGTCTTACGAGGGTGAATAATTAATGACAGAAATTTCATTTTTGGGTGAACTAACCCTTTAAGCAAAAAATATCTAAATATTTTTCAGTCCTATTGTTAGAACAACTTATACAAAAAAGAGCAAATCATGCCCTTTTGTTCAATTTGTGTTCTATTCTTTTCCTTGTTGTATTGCTGAAAGCCAGTATTGATGGTCATCTGGAGACGGAGGCCAGATGAGGCCCGCATATGTTTTCCAGCCCTCTCCACATTACACAATTATTTAGTCTTCATCCTAATGACTGTATTTTAGAAATAGTGGTGGTCTACAGCAAAATAGCAATTTCACACAATCTCTGCCATCTCCATATGGTAGCTAATGGCCAAACAATCAGATTAGGTGAGATAGAGATGGACCATTCAAGAAGCTATTGCTTTTGTCTAATGGTGTAATCAGTATAATGTTGGGAGAGGATGATTTTTCTGTATTGTCGAGGTTGTACACCAGTAGATAAGCAATTCTAAATTGTCTTGACTTCCTTCCCATGCCTTGTTCAAGAGAGGTTAGATGTGTTATGCTTGCAGAAAATCTAATTGAATGGCTGACAGTCATACTATATTGGATAAAATATTTCTCCCTTTTTAGATAAGATGTCTTGGTACTGGCCAACCTGAAGTCTCTCGTATTTCCTCTTCACACTGCAAAGACAAAAGTGCATGGCCTGAAGAATGAAAAATGGCCCAGCATCTGCGTCATTAAAAATTACCTCTCTTATCCCTGAATGTCATACACCAATGGACCTATAATGGCAAATCAGAGCACTACATTTTCATTAACGCAATAAAAATCAGAGATCAACTTCAAACTATTACCCATTCCATGTGGCAATCTCCTCCCCATCTCTATTTAAATGGGCAAGGTTATTAGAATTGGTAATTGCATCGAGCACATTACGCCACGTTAATGCAGTTCAATAGGTACTGTAATTGTTTGCTTGCGGGCACTGAAAGAGAAACCAAACACTTGAGACAGATCAGCTGAGAGGAGAATTAGAGAGTATTGTTCAATGCATCTTAATATTACAATTGCCGCAACGCGGGCCGCGTGGGCCCTCGCGGTACTTCCCTCCCCCCTCGCAACACCCAGTCTATTTGCCCAGATCACACAGACAGCCTCCATTATGGAAATGTAGTCTCAGAGCGGCGTGTTTTTCCAGTCTGGTCAGGCCCGGCTCTGCCATGCCCTGAAGATGGAACTTTCTCTATTCACTGACCATAAAGACCAAGCTACTGTTCACTGCACACCGCTTATGCTCTGGGGTGAAACACAGAGCAATTCCCAACTCACATTTTCCAAGGTGTTGAATCTTCCCTTGAAGGGATTCACATGATTTCACATTTCTAGGTGATTGGATGGATGCTTGGCCAGCCCCCGGTGCATTACTCTCATCAAGCTAATGCATGGAAAAAGACCATCAGAGCTGCTCAGGGCATGCATTGTGAATGCCAACGGATTGTACAGACCACACATCCTTCTACATACGCCCTGTCTGTCCAAAATCTGGGGTCTTCACATTAGCGTCTACAGTGATGTCTGATAAAGGTTGCACTTCCCTCAAGAGCCAGAGTTAAAAGGGCCTGATAACAAGCAACTGTACCCACTCAAAAATTGCGCTTGATTTTTTTTCTGCTTTTCCCTGCACCCTAGAGAAAGAGGCCCAGTTACTGAGCGACTTCAATTTAAACATTCTGACGTTCCAAGCCCAGGGCCGCTTTGATCTATTTTTGATTTGTTCTTCCTTTTCAGGCCTGCGTGCATGAGAAAGGCCACTGGACACAAAAAGCTAAGATAATTCAGAAACCACAATATAGCGAGATTTGTTTATGACTAATAATGCCTTCTACGTTTCTATATCCTTAGCATGATTTATGCAAGTAGGACATGTTCCTGGATCAAAATCCTTTGTTTTTCCTGGAAAAACATTTCTATCAATCATTCTTCTCTGATATCCAGGTTAAAGTTGGAATAGGGTAAGGATTTGTTGACATGAATGTTGTCCCAGACACAATAAAATATGTTATTCCAAGAATATGTCCTACTTCTATAAATCACATTGTGCATATTAAGTGTAATAACTTGTTCAATAGAACCTTCAAATTTCGTGACATGACATGAACTGGGAGAATTTATAGCTTTCCTTGAATATCTGATCCCAATTTTAAGTAACAGCACTGAAAATGCATTAGTGATGGGCATGGTTATCCAGCAGCTCAGGGAATGATCGATGATGAAACCAATAATGCATGACTTTCAAACATGTTTGCATTTCGTCAAAACACCTCATTTTTAATATTATGTTTTTAAAGGGGGTTTTAACGATGTTATTGACCAGTTATGCAATATAAACTCTGCCCAAGTTGAACACCATACATATATTCACAATTCACATACTCAGTTCATAATTTATGCTATGCATGTCAGCACATAAAACAAGTTGATTACAAATGTGTTTTTGCAGTCAGGAGTGTTAAATCATGCACAAAAACAAAACTGTAAAACGTATTATTGAATGCAAAAATAAATAAAACGGTTTGCATTTTTTAGCTGTTTTTTAATCTAATATTATGTTTTGTGGAGTGTATGCTAACATTTATTGTTTCTATGCTTTTCATATGTGTATTTTAGAGAGTTTCTATCTTTTACATACAGATGTTAACTGCATAATGTGCATATGCAACCCTATATTTCTTCATCATTCTGTCTTTTGTCTGTGAAAAGTATCTTCATATTTACTGAAAGCAATGGATGCAGTAAGTCACCCATGAGTGACCTTCATTAAACATTTTAATGTACGAACTTACCATGAGCTCTTGTATTGTTGAACAAATATAATATTTTCTTTTTGATTTCAACCTCATTTGAAAACAACAACAGCAACAACAACAGTAGCAGCAGAACTACAGGCGGAGAACTACATTACCCATAATCCTCAGGAGTTAGCCTTTCAGTCACTTGCCACAAATCACCCTAGTCCTCAAATCTACCGCGGCAATACACGTCTAAACCAATGGGGTTTGTGTGCTGTTCTTATTCTCCTTCTTCTTATCCTTATGTGATGTTGTCAACAGACTGAGTAGCATTTAGACCAGATTCGAATGTGGCGGTGAAAAAAAACCGTCTGTAAACTTGGAATAATATGGGGCCCCTAAAAGGACAGGTAAATAAACAAGGGAGTAAAAAAATGCATTCTTTCGCACATGCTTTGCATTAATCCGAGAAACCGCTCGCAAAGAACACAGAAGTCTTGTGAGCAAACACAAAGGTTTTGCAAGCCAGCGCAAAACAATTGCTAGAGAATTCAAAAGTATTGAATTATTATTTTTCCACCCCATCTCATATCTCATATCATATGTGCTTTTTGGAAATTGGTAGCTACGATTAGCATACTGTCTTCATTTATGTTTAATCGTTATATGGATCTTCAATAAAATAATGTTATTATTATTATATAGCAAATGCTAGAGAAAATGCATGAGCAATATCCTTCTGGAACGAAGAGCACTAAAAAGAGTAGGTGAACCTGGCCCAACGCAGGCAGAGCCACCTCTTTAATGGTTGAGATCCTTACTGAGCCTGAATTGAGCATTGGGGGAAAATTATTCATGTTTCTATTGGTTTGGATTATTTTAAAACGTTTTACAGAGGGTAGAGCAATGGAGAGAGAACAGTGTGCACTTAATATTCAGCATTTATGAATGAGCATCTGGTCCATGACATGCTAAGGGGCTAATGATGCTGTATTATGTGTTGATTCCCAGTAAGCCTCAGGCTTCTTGTGTTTTAGTGCTTTCAGGTTCAGTTCTGTTATGTCTCTCAGACTCCTGCTGAAATCCCGTTTGTTACACTGAGCATCAATGTAGAGTCTGAATGCAAATGGTACACAGTGAGATGAGTTGATTGCTGTGTTTAGGGTGGCAGGGAATCGCTTGGCTGTTCGCATGCTGCACCTGCTATCTTTCAACAACTTGTTTATTCTCATGATGTCAGCAAATACATTTAATATATGTAAATATAGGCAAAGAAGGATCACTTGATATCTTGGAGGATATTAGTTGATTTTTGCTTTAAGTTTGAACAAGGGATATTATGTAAAAACAGCTGTACTTCTAACTCAGCAATTAAATATTTGACTGTGTAGGCTTTGTTTTCAAAATTACAGACTTGATCTTGACGGATATGATTAAGTAGATGATTGAGGATATCTAAATTGTTGATCTAGAAAGAGATAACAATGAATTACACACGAAATGCATTAATACATTTAGGTAGGAATTCACTTAGAATGAATTGCACTTACTGATGGTATTGTTTATTTAGATGTGCTGTCTGCATTGTAGCAGTTCACTAAAGGAATTATGCAAATCAGATAATGGCACAAGCAAATCTGTGCTGAACACTATTTGCACAGTGCAGTTCCCAATATTGTGGGTCAGTTCTGATTGTTAAGTTGCAGGATGGAGCATTATTTATTTGCAGCAGTTGATTTAAAAAAAAAAAAAATCATGTAGATTCGGATCAAATTGTGCTGAGTTGAAGTAAAAGTAATGCATTTTAGTGTAATGATTATGAAAGTGACAACTGACATGTTTTATAGGCCTTATTTGTCGGTGAATTTGAACTCTGAGTATGAGTCAGATATCAAATCAATCAAAGTGGTTTTGTCAAATCATGAGGTACTATATTTTCTCAAGTTGCTTATAAGAGCAGATAGTGTGTCTACATATATTGACATACCTTTGCCTCTATAATGTACCTTTATTGAGATATAGACAGAAAAATTATATATAATACATTTATTATTACAGCCTCAGCTGTAGCCTGTGTCGCAACGACAAACAAGCTCCATCAACAGTTTGGTCATAATTATAATATGCATGTCTTGTACACCAAATTTGTGCACCACAAAACAAGATCACACAGAGCTGTCTGTGTGCGCCCAGTGAGATGATGTGCTTTCTTTTGATGGATGTTCTAATTTTGAAGTGCAGCTACTCTGTCCACCTTATTTTACCTGTCCAACTGAAATGACTTAATTTGAATGAATGAATTATATGAATAAAAATATCATGTGAAAATTGATTGCTACGTAATGTTGTCTTTATATATTTATAACTTCTGACTGACAGTTCTGAAAGTTCTTAATCTGAAAGACAGATTAGCTAGCAACGTGCAGCGCGGGGCCAATAGCCTTGGACCTCAAGCCCCGAAGGCAAAATCAAACTGTGCTTCCACTGTTGGGCCAGTAGCCCTACAGCGCTACCCTAAAACTCACTCTTAACATATCTCTGTAGAATGACGTCACACAACCCCACCATTTCACAATGCTGAATTCTGAATCAAACCATATTTATCATTATTCCACATAAAAAGTGAATGCCATAATTTTTCAGCCATGCCTGCTTCCTTTTTTTTTTTTTGATGACAGCTTTTAAGTCCAAATGCTCACACATTTAAAATGATCAAATGTTTAACGTCAAATTTCTTTAGAAAGAATGAGCATTTCTACAATTTTTTCATGAAATTATTCGATTAACAGGAGTTATATGAGTAAACCGGAGTATACATAATTTATGACACAATTGTAGAAGTCCGGTATCAACAAAGGCACAGGGAATATACTGATGAAACATGAAATCAAATAACTACACTTCTATAATGAAGCAATCTCTGGTATTTTCCATAATTTTATGTTTAATATATATCATGGCAGTCGTCAGCATAAATAACCTTTAACATCACATATAAATATATTTCTGCCTCATACAGTGATCCGAATCCCCATCAAATTGCAATCAGAAGTTATTTCATACACTGGCTGGTGTCTGAAAGTGAGTTTTGAGCTGAAATTTGTGTCTTTAATGTTGAGGTTAGCTGGTAGCATGTTATGACAACATATAGGAAACGAGCAGCGTTGTTGATTCTCTCAAACTCCTCCTTTGTTCATAACCACTCCTCAAGCTTCAGTTGGCCCACTTTGTACCAAGGTATTCGGTGAGCCAGAAAACGCTAGCCATTGGCCCCAAGGAAGCCCCGAGGAGGCCCAATCAAGCCCCGGAAGTGACAGTGGAAAAGCATCTGGCCCTGGCACGCACAAGCACCTCACTTTTGGCCCGACAGTGGAGACACGGCTATCGTGATGTGTCTAGTCTCTTAAACAGACAGAGCAGAATTTCAGGCATCATTAGTCCACTAAACATGAAGAGCAGCAGTGTGCTAGACATAAGGGTGACATATGTTAAAACTACTGTGGAACATCTAAAATTTTAGAGATTTTCAGCTGGCATATGTAACACTGTGTAGGCGACTCTTTCTACATGTTATTCCTAGATCTCCCGGTTTAATTTTCAGCTAAAGTCAGATGATGCTAATGGTTTGACAGCTCCAGAGCTTTTGTAAATTGTACAGATTATAATCTTGGTTATGGAAAGTCGGATTGAGCCCAGTCAGTTATGTGTGTTTAAGTTTTCCTAGCCTTTATTTCTGTTTTCTCTAGTCACATAGCACTGCCTTCTTACTGCATAGACAGCCACGTTTCACTAAAAGCCCATCTCGCCATAATCAGCCCTTTAACACAGACATCCAAACAAGATGTGTTGTGTGTCACACAACAGATTTTATTTTATTTTTTTAAAAAGTGATAAAATCAACCACCCTCTATTTCAGACAAAAGTTTTTTGTTTTTTTAATGGAACTGTATCTTTTCATTACCAGTATACTGTGCAGCGCTGGTCTAGACATATGTCTGCTCCATTGTCTATTGATATCTTAATAATGGGTAACTGGCAACAAGCATGAGAGCTCAGTGTGTCTTCAGACCCTCCCCACATTCTGTTTCATTCCATTGTGCTCCGTCTAGCTGTTTTTGAATGCAAGGATGCATACTGTGTGTACACCAACTTTAATTTTCCTCATTTTCAACATCTGTTTATTTTGTACAGGTCATCAACTGAAAACCATTTCAGTTATGTTGCTTTGAAGAACATGCTCCAAGTGCCTCACTTCCATGCAGCTCTATTAGCTCTATAAACTAATCTAAGTAACGAAGACGGAGTGTGCTGACCCTCGTGACCTGCCGATTTATTGTTCTTTCCTTTAGGGTGCCATTCTGCAATGTTGTAAGTTACTAGCGCTTTCGATTTGCACAGCACCGTTATACGAGCAGATGGCAAGGTTATATATTTACTGTCAGATATTATTAAGGCCTGGACATGTGGTCAGCTGAGATAGCGAGCATATGTTTGTGCCACAAAACAGTGCCCTCCAAAGGAGGCTGATTGAGCTGACACCAACAAGGGCAAATTCTCCTTCGTTGTCACTTCTTTTTCACTTCAGTGCTAGCAGATAATGCACAAGTCTTGACTTCAAAAAGCCATATCCAATGTGCTTATTTAAAATGTATTTTTAAATGTCTACAGATTACAGCTAATGTCAGTCTTTATTTTCATGCTTTCGTATGTCTCTTTCATCCCTGGAAAATCGAACAGTTAGGACGCTATTTTTGAATTCATGACGATGCGGGCAATGTTCCAAGCTTTATAGGGTGAAAAATCAAATAGTTTTCAATCATTACTAAATCTTCTTCTGCAAAGCCATAACAGATCAGGCCATAACTTGGGTTCACTTTACAGAAACCCAAACAGAAGAGGATTTTAAAATCCATTTGATGGGGAAAGCTTAATAATTAACAGAGGAAATTTCGAGTGCCATTTCCCATGCATGGTACAAATGATTTAGACAGATCACCCTCTTTACTGACTGCATTTGAGCTCAGTTGTTAAAAAATGATTCAATCTGCGATAATTAGCAAAGTGGTTGAGGAGCTCCCTTCTGCTGCAGTATTCAGAGCCATGAGTCATGCATGCAGACGCTGAATATGAAAATGATCTTTATGCACTGAGAAAAATGTCTCTAACAAATCTGACTGCACGTATGCGCGCGCCCAAATTCACAGTCGAGATCGCAAGTCTCTCGTGTTCATTCTTACAAACTAAACAACAGAGGAGTTTGACAATAACAAAGGGAGGCGAAGACTCGCAATTTGAGATGAGCGTGTAAACAGGCGTTCACGAATGCTGAAGAGCAGCTCACCTCCAGACTGTCAGTCTCCCAGGGGGTTTCAGATTCTCAGTAAAGCAAACCACATTCATTACGCCAACTTCTGTTTTTACTATCAGTACCTCACACAAACTGGAGGTTTATTTCAGCTCCAAATGTTTTCCTTCTCAAGTGCTCATGAATACTGGTAGACTGTTGCAATGCGTTGTCTCTTTGAATTTGTAGTATATTAGGAGCGGTGCTTGGCGAAGCAAATACCTTTCATTATTGTGTACCGTCTAAACCTCCTGGTACACAGGGCCTATTATGTGGTACCTCCTTTACTAAAGACATAAAAACTGTATGTAATGGCTCTTGCTTTCCAGGGTCCATTGAACACAGTCCTTTCGGAGTAAAGTACAGAATCTAACATCTTATATTCAGTGGGGGTGTATTCTTAGAGAAAGAGGTACGGCGTACAGTGCATTATTGAATTTATGTAGCATTACCTCCCTCTATAATGTAAGTCTCTAGGTGTCAAAATGTTTGACAAGTGTGCAGTGTGGCGGGGAGAGCGAAGACAGACATATGTATATACGTGATCTTTTCTGTAAACCATTTTTCATACTGTAATATTGTGATGCCTAAATACATTTTAAACCATTTTATTACTTTTAGTGTTTTATTGTTAATTTATTTAGTGTACAATTTTAATATCAAACATGGTAACACTTTGGGTTTGGGATCAAATCTCACTATTAACTAGTTGTTTGTTAGATTGAATATTACTAGCATATATTATTATAAAGCATATATCAATGCCTTATTCTCCATGACCATATTCTACACCCCTTGATCCTACCCCATACTTAACTTAACCACTACAGCAACTAAATATTAATAAGCAGTAAATTAGGGGTTTATTGAGGCAAAAGTTGTGGTTAAGGGTAAATATGTGTTGTTCAAACTAAAGTGTGACCTAAAACATTTACGAGTCATCCACCATAAAATATTGTAAGTGTTATTGGTGTCTGCCAGAATTTTAATGTTGCCTAAAATCCCTAAAATGTTTACAGGTAACATTAACTTTCAAATAGATGTAAATATATTATAAGTAAATTTGGTTCCCATTTCTATTAAGTGTCTTCAAAACAATCCTGCATGTAATTACAGCTGTTTATAAATTCTGTAATTACATTTATGTTGACCCTTCCATTACCCCTCAACCCACCCTTAAAACTAGCCATACCACCAAACGTGTCCCTAACCTTACCCGTATCCCACCTCAATAGCAGAAACAATGTTTTGCAATACAACATGAACGCAATAAGTACATTGTGCCTAACAATAGTTTTTTGATGTAAGCACATAGTAGTTAAAGACACATAAAATAAAGTGCGGCCATGATAATTCAGGATTTGAATTTCTCATTTATTCATTTGACCTCATTTATTATCTTTTGTTTTGAAATCCCCATTCACGTTACATACAATGGTCTACAGAGCTGAATCCATAATATTTATTTACAAAACAAGATCTCTCTTACAGCCAGTGGGCTTAATGTCAGACTTGCGTGTCTTTAGAGGTCATAGTCATTTTGTGGATAAGGGCCGTCTCTCAGAAAGGGGAAAGTCTTTTGTTTCTAAGTCCTGGACATAGTGAGCCCGGCTGCAGAGAAGATCAATGGCCGAGACTGTGAGAGGACTGGTGCTGTGTGCAGGTCAGACTGAGAGGCGGTGTGAAGCCTTTTCATAGTGACAGAACCCCTGCCAGCTTCAACAACAGAAACACAGCATCAACAGCGCTCGTGGGGAGACAACAACAAGGCACTTACAATTTCAAGCAACACACACAGAGAAATGGATTTTTATTGTGACATTGAGGAGATCATCAATACCTGTTGTGCGTGATGGGGAAAATATCAAGGAGAGTTGTCGATACATGATGAAAGGGCGAACTCTTTGTATTAACGTCTTTCTCAAAGTCATAAAAAGTATATGTTTCTCTTTCTTTCTGAAAGGGCCATGTAACTTTTGTTAAATTTGTCAACATACACAGGGTTGTACAAGGCAGCTTTCTTAAAAAAGGGTAAATGAGTCCCAGAAGGGGGAATGTGTTGCAGCTGACGGGCCAGGCCACCATTTCTCGACCTTGTTTTATTAAATTCTGATGTTCCTATAGTGAAGTTAAAAATTTCATGTGGAGAGAAGAGGGAGCAAAAGTAGAGGCTGTTCACAATGACCACACATGTGCAGTTCACATAAAAGATTGAAGATATTTAAGGACCAGACCATTGGTCAAATTATAGGGCAGAAACATGTATTACCTGCCTTGCCATGTCTCTGACAACTATCTTGAGTTTATAACTTGCAGCCAGCTAGGCCTGCCGTCATTAGTGAGTAAATGTCTAATTGCCGTTATTTGAGATTGGTAATTGTGTAGTTTAAATTCCAATCACAAATTTTGCTGTGGGGAAATTAAGGAAATTTAACCGTGTCAGTAAATGCCATCAAAAGCACATTGTCGTGTCTCCATTTACCTTTGTGGTATGGACAATCAAGGGAGTTCTGGTGGGGAGTCATATGTTGCCACAAACTGGTCCATTATTTAAGCACTCAAAAAGATCCCAGACAGGCTCGATGACTGTCACCATGAACCACGGATTCGAACTTCACTCAGGACAACAGAAAAGCAACTGTCCTGGTGCAGTTTGAGGTGTTTAGGTTTCCACCCAACTCACACAAAAGATAATAATCAAGAAACATTGAGCATAATTGGTCGCTTTAGAATGGAGAGGTAAAGCAAGGAAGGACTTGTTATTTTACTAAAGGGACAGGTTGAAAAGAAGGACATTTTTTGGATGTTAAAGAAACTCAGTTCATCTTGACAACATTGCACAACATGAATATAATGCAGTATATTGATGGTCAAAAACATCAAAATGAACAGTGGCCGATAACATTTCTGCTGTGTATTGAGTTAGGTGAATAATGGTGGTAAAAACAACCATAATTCTGTGAATAATTGGAATAGTGAAGAATAAAGCGGTTCACTTTTTTCTTGTAAACATCTTACTGCAATTAAGACCTCAAAATTAATGAACATGTCAATATTGTTTGGCGTCAAGTAGGTTGATTAAATGTGACTCGAGTCGGACTGATAGTTCAGCCGGTTATCATTGATTAGAAATGTTGATTACAACATGTAATAATTGCTTAAAAAGGGAGAAAAGAGAGAATCCAGCTTTTAGATTCTAGGGGTTTAGAGAGATTAAACCTAAGTCTAATAGGACAGAACTTCCAGTAATGTGTGTGTTGACAAAATAACACGATTACATGGAATATCTTTGAGTAGAAGCATCAAGGTGAGCAATTGCAGAATGCTTGGTGCATTCAAGGCTCTTTTGGACTAGGGTATAAGTCGAGATGGGCATGAGATTAGGCAGTGAGCTGTGTGAGAATAGCTCAAGATGACCACAATTTGTACAAATTCAGAAGTTCTCAGGGTGAAAAAATAGATTTGAGGCTATAGGGCATGTCAATTGCTACTGAGTTAAGTCTCTGCGCAAAAATATCTGCAGAGAAGAAGTGGATGGAGAGGATGGATATGAAAACTGAAATCCCATTGGAGAAATGGCACTGGGGGAATCTGAAAATTTCACTTTAGTATGACTTGCTGTGGGTAAAAGGGTGTGGAGGTGTCATGGGAGTTCTGATGAATGGCGCAGTTCCTTTTTCACGAGTTCACACTTACAAATAATCAGATAGAGTAATTAGTATGCATATTTGGCGTGCTGTCCGAGGAGAGGGCTCCGAGCTCGGTATTTGGCCCGAGCCCAGAGTACTCCCCCCGTATTCAGGTTTAGGAAGTAACCAGGCATAGGTGAGTCGATTGCATCGATATATATAGGTCTTCACTCCTGCCGATTGGGCAGACATGTTGATTTCTGATTAATGACAGCTGGTTGGAGTGATGTGATGATTAGTAAGATCATTTGAACGTGTTTCTCCTGAACTTTGTTAATAAAACATCATAAAATCATGGTTGTTTTCTGGTTTACATCTACATCGAGGGTAGTTATGGACTAATGGTGAGGGAGTCGGGCTTGTAACCTGAAGGTTGCTGGTTTGATTCCCACACTGGCAGGAATTGAAGGCGGGAATTGTGAATGAACTCTCACCACCTTTGATACCATGACTAAGGTGCCCTTGAGCAAGGCACAAAACCCCTAATTGCTCCCCTTGTAAGTCGTTTTGGATAATGTAAATGTAAATGGTGTCCTTGAGGTCCACATCCAGGCAGACATAAAACGATTGCCTTGTACCTCTTAACCTATGCTTTCCCTGCACAGCAGTCATTTCTGACAAGGGGGATACCATCATTCTCAAACGACTTGTCTTCACCTTCTTGGCTCCTGATTATTTTCCTTTTCCTTTTTTATTTGTTTTTAATATATTCAATCATAAAAGCTTCTTCAAACTGTATTACAACAAATCCCACAGTATTTGTCTTCACTGTTTGTTCCACTGCAATTGGGAATGAGATGACGTAGTCAGACATATGGCCTAACGGGAACTGCATGGGTGGGACAGTTTCTTGTAAGCAAAATCAAATTGTTTTCCCACCTTGAGAGTCACAGGTGAGTTGGAGAGCGGATGATAGACATTTGATGTTGAAGGGCAGCTGGGAGCATCAGCACAGAATATGTCCACCTCATTCAGAAATGTGCCTAGACGGCCATGGGGATAAAGATTTGAAAGCAACAAGATATAACCCTACACACTAAGACCAAAATGTAAAATTTACAGAAGAAAGTTTCACAGCTGTGGTTGCTGAATTTTACCTTACAATAATAAGTTTTACAGATTGAACTTAACTTTAAAGAGGACATAAAAATGTATTTAATTAAAGGAAATAGTGTAAACATACCAAATAACTAAAATCAAATTGTCATTTTTAATATTTATTTTACCTTTATATTATACTGACAACAACCTTTAAAACACAGGTGGTAAAGAGAAAGCCGCCTGTTTAATCAAAGTTCGTGACAGGTAGCTTTTCTGAGGTAAATACTACTGTATATAAAACATAATCATGGTAACATACAGATGTTACACCAAAGTAATGCAATAAACATTAATTTAGCAACATGAGATATAACATAAAACCTGAATGTACATAACTAATAAGTAAAATATGAAGAGAATAAGAAGAAAATAGCTAATAAGAAGAAAAATCCGATTTGAGCTTTCACGCAGAGAATTCTGGAAATATCACTAGTTGTAATTGTATATTTAACTCATTTTACTGTAAAATTACACAAATTGTTTCTTTAGATCTACTACAATAGAATAAGTTCCCTTTCTCTACTGTTTAGAGTAAGGAAATTTACCATTAATCAATTATTGGGTTTTTACCGTAGCATTTTACAGTCTTTTACCAATAAAATTATGGTATTTCTTTCAGTGTATTGGAGGATGACTGTAATACTGTAGCATGAATTAAAACCTGTTCCACCACCTCAACATGAAGCCCAGAAAGTGAACCTAACCATCATGGCAAATATCGAGGAAAAGTATCCCTCCTTCATGACAGATTAACAGTCCCATAGATGTCACCATACTGAGAGATCTCTAGTAGTTAGTGAAGGATAAATTAGGTGGGATGGGATTTGTTATTTGTGGTCTGAAATGAGATATGGAACAGACTGGAATAGCGGGAAGAGGATCATTTCTGTGATGAGAGGAGAGAGCTTACATAAAGTGCTTTATAGTCATAGGACAGAAGAACTAGAATCTCCATTAGCTTTCCTCACTGAACTCCCACAGACAGACTCTGATGAGGCTGAGTAGGACGAGGCTGCTGCTGCAGTGCAGATGCACTGAGCGTATAATGCTGATGATTAATGGCTGATTGGTTGGCAGGTGTGAGAGAAGAAAGGGAATTCAGGCAAATGAGAAGCCATTCTAATGCTTAAAGAAAACAAGTAAACTAGATACTGTGCTTAAAATGGGCTGTGTCAAAGCAAGTTTCTTATTTTGCTGTTTAGTAAGGCAAGATAAGAAGGTTCAGAAATGAGCAAAGTGATTCTTACCTGTAGTTCTGCAACAGGTTAGAAACCAATCCAAAAGAAGTGCTTCCTTAAATTGAACAAAAAGTAGGCCTAAGTATTCTTCAATTTTAGGCCCCATAAATTACCAGAGTATTGATAATTGTTTTGAAAGAAGTATATTAAAACCTTGTCATTAATTAATAAGTGAGAGCATGCTAATTTTCAATTCACTTTTTTCAGGATTTTCTCAAATCATTCTATAACCATGCAGATGTTCCAGTCTCTTGAGTTGGCTGGCAGTAAAATTGACCACATGTTCAGAGTCTGTACCATGTCTATAAGATGATAAAGTTGTAGCCTCCTCATCAAGTGTCGGGCACTGATTTTAAAGTGGTCTATTACAGAAAAACATCAAGCTGTTTAAGCTTGAGTGAGTTTCTGTTTAAAATTAAAATGCATTCATTTACAATGCAGCAGTATATATATTGCATTTTTATTAAAAAAAATGCCCCCTCCACCAACCGAAAAAAAACCCCCAAGACAATACAACATTTTATTGATAGATGTCTTACAAGTCATTTTAAGTTCATCCAGTTGTATAATGAAACAAGTATTTATTAATTAGTTATTGAATTCATTCAAACTCGTTTTTTAAATAATTAATTCAAATTAATTAGCTATTTTTTTCCAGCAAGTAATATTTTGTCAGAACCTCTAGAAAATGACGTTAATTTGTTTAGTTTAGTTATCTTTTCAAAATCGTGGGAGAATCGCAATCTCTATTTGAAACCCAAAAAACATGATTTTCATTTTATCCAGAATCGTGCAGCTCCAGTGAATTTGTGAATATGTGGAGCATTCTTTCTTCTCAATGACAAAATAAAGACAAAACAAAAAAGACAATGGTGAGAAAGCAGTTAAGAAAGCATCGGACAGTGATATGCACCAGCTCTGTAGTATTTCTCTCTGTCTTTAAGACCAGATGAGATGTAATAAAAATCCAAATGATTAGTCATTTTACTATTTGTGTGCTCTAAATTTCTAATGCCATAAGAATATTATGCCACTTTTTGTAGTAGAGTTCTTTAACTACTGTGTACTTACATCCTAAAAACTGTTGAAGTATTTTAAAGGCCACTATAAGGTAACTCTTGAATGCTATAAGAAAACAATATCCATGTCTTCTCCAAGACTTATTTCACTCTGCTGACCTCAGCAGTACTATGTCTGAAGGGACACAAGCTGATTTCTTTTTCGCAAGAAATACTGAGCATATGGTGAGATGACAAGTTCACCTTCAAAATGCATTTGAACACATTCTGTAAAAATGAAATGAAATTAAGCTTGTGTTTTCACAGGCATTGCTCTTCTTCAAAAGGCCAGGAAAAGATTAGTAAAGTTTGCTAGGATACCATTGATTTGAATTTGACATTTAAAGTCTGCAGATATTTCTTATATGCTGTGAAGTTCGAAGAGTTTGTGACGGGTGCTCCACATAAGCATATATTCATATTTTTTTTTTTTTTTTTTTTTTTTTGTTACACCGGCCGTTCAGAGCATATGGATGCATATTTGTGACCTGCATATGTTCAGTTCCTGTTTAAGAATGCCTCCTCCTACTCAACACAATTAGAGGTGAAACAGTTACTTCACTTTTCTTTTGCCCAAATGAAGTGATAATAATGTGAGAGGTTGTTATATTTTCCAGAGTGTTAGATTCAGGCAAATGTGTTGTTTCTGTTTTTATTTATTTATTCTTAGTAATTTTGTATATAGAAAAGATCCATTTTTATATAGACTAGATCTTAAAATTAATGATTTAAAATGTTAATTGTCTCTTCGTCTTCAGTTTGATTGACAGGCGATCTAATCAATCATAACCCTGAATCCGCCATTTTGTCTGACAAAGCAGTCGGGGGAGTTAGTAGATTAACGTTGGTGAACTTGAACTTGAAAAATTGTGTGTACTCATGTCTTTCCACACTTGAAACAACATTCCTTCTGATGTTCATTCATGTTTATTTGATGCTATAAATGAACTAAAATGAAGAGATGTTGGTTCACGAACCGCTTTAACCACTTGAGGCGCTACAGCAATCTGTCACTATACGGTATTTATTGTTTAAACTTCTTTAAAAAATTTACAATATTTTAAAAATGAAACTGTTTCATATGTCTGCTGACGTGTTGTCACTGTCCTCTTTGCTCCTCTATGTATTTTTCACTGCGTGAGAACATGATGTGTGACGTGAGAGCGCATGACTTGTCGGACATAGCAACAGTAACTAAAGGGGGCGGGGCTTTGAGAAGGGTCAATTATAAAAAAAATATATTATTGTTAATTGATGCCACCTTAGTAATAATAGACTCTGTCTATTATTATCTCTGTAGTCTCTAAGACAGTGTCTGACCTTCCTCGGATAATAATTTGAAATACAAAAAACATGAACCAATTATCTGATCATCAAATTTGTCTTCAAACTAACATTATTAAACATTTGACACATTTTATGTTGCATAATTTATTCCATATCACAATCAGTCGTCTTTTTTTGTTCCCACTTCTCTCTCCACCCATCAAACTGTCTTTGCAGACATCAGAGATGTGATCTTCCCTCTGTCCTGAATGAATGTGAACAAGGCTTGGACTGCATTGATAATTCACTTTGTAATGACATCATTATTATGCATTGAGTTGCAGGAAAATACCAGATAATAAGACAATGAAACAGTGAATGTGCATGGAGATATTTTTTGACAGTGAGAGACTAGAGACGGCTCATTTCTGATTCTTTTTGATGTGTTGTCCTGACATGAGATCCTGATGTTGTTGGACATGTCCCTAGCTCGTTCTCCATCTTCATTGGCTTGTCGCTTGGCGCACTGCCTGCATTATGGATTGTGAATATGCACATGAAGTTCTTGAAAATTATTATAGTGAATGAACTGATTGCATAAGTAATCTGCCGTTGACCTAAAACAATCCCTAAAACTGAAGAGGCTCTAGTGTATAAGTTATGTAACTGCAAAATATTTATAGTGAGACAGAGAAAAGATATTGTATCCATTGCCATAACTTCAAGTATTTCTTCTTCTTATTATTATTTTTTTTATAATTTATAATTTATAATTTATATTTATAATTATAATTATAATTTATATATATATAATATATATATATATATATATATATATATATATATATATATATATACACACACACATAAATGTTTATTGTCTTATGAGCTAAGTTGGTTGTTAAGCCGGGAACACACCAAGCCGAGTATCAATCATGCTGTTCTCGTTCTTTATTCCACGCTGCTCATGTTATTATGAAAATTTTCGTGCATTCAAGTGCACAGGAAAGATGACGTAAATTAGAACAACTTTCTGTCTGTGCCGTCATGACTTATTTTCTTACTTTCATAACTTTTGCTTATATTTGCGTGAACTGACGCGATGTCTATATTGAACAGCCAATCAGAGTTATCTCTCTCAGCGACGGCCCGACACTGATTCAACATGGCGAATTGAAAATAAAAGCAGACGACTTCAGCTGGCAGTTCAGAACACACTGAGAAGGTGTCGGCTTGGTGTGTTCCTGCCTTTTATTGTGAAGAATTCAATTTGGAACAACAGACATAATTTTCCCACCAGAAATATCAATCTAGAGAATAATGTTTTCATTATTGCACTTGCAAAAGTGCACTTGACACTCCCTAGCAGCCTGTCTCAGGGAACTGACAGAAATAAAATTTATTTTCATTCCAGACAATCACCAACTCGATCCACGATCTGAGTATCATCATAATTAATCATGACATCCCCATATTGGGTGTCATTTGTAATTTAACTTCTCTGTTTTGGTCAGCTAAAAATAAGAAGATTACAGCATTGTGAAGCAGCTAACTGTGGCGTACATGGTCCAAGGAGTAGCCTAATGCACAGAATGAACGTCTCTTGAATAAAGGATGTGTTACTGAGATTTGTGTTTTTGCTGATTATCTCTGGTTGAATCTGAAGGATTCTTTCCCTTATTACTCTATATATGCTTCCTGCCTTTGATCTCCTCATGGTTTTGAATTCATCTCACAGTAGGCTTGATATGAAGAAACTGCATTGCTAATTCTGACAAATTTTCACAGATGATAGTGGCCCAAGCTGAATTCTCCAAATAGTTGTATAGTTAAGAGTAAAGATGAAATGTATGATACCTCAGAAAACCCTTCTCATTTTAATTAATGGTGGGTGGCTTTATGACACTTTTAAAACCACAAACTTTTTGACAGTGTTTTATGACATGAAAGCTAAGCTAACTTTGAATCCTCTTCAGAGAGGCTTTGAAAGCTCCAGGCACTTGCACCCCATCTTATTTTCCCCACAGGCAAGGGGAAGTATGGAGGCAAGTTTTGAGACAAAGAAATGAAAAGAGATGGATGAGGTGATTTTTTTACATATAACCCCACAGCCTCATCAGTAAGGCTCAAGTACCCCTTCATCACTACCGAACCCTGAGATTTAATTTGTTTCATGCATTACCTGGGATTCAAACACATGCCTTGCTGTTATCTTGTATTGGATATAATTTAGTGTTATCATTGATATTATTTAAAAAGAAAACAATTTTACAAATATTCACTAAAAAATATTTGTTTAATTTTAAGTATATTTTATGAATTGCACGGCTTGTAAACATACTTTATAACTATAAAAAATATTGCAATAACCTGTTAAACATGAATAATTTAAGACAGTTCTTTTTATATAGAACATTTTTGGCATAAAGTGTTCTTTAAAATTGAGTATAGAACCCTACTGAACCTTTTTTTAGTTAACTCTTAGAAGAAAAGGTCCTTAGAACATTGCAGGGTTATTTCACACAAAAATGAAATACATTTAGTCATTAATTACTCACCCTCATGTCAATCCAAACCCATAAGAACTTTGTTTATCATTGGAACACAAATTAAGATGAAATGATGAAATCTGAGAGCTCTCTGACTTCTCCATAGACGGCAATTTAATTTCCACTGTCAAGGTCCAGAAAGGTACTAAAGACATCGTTAAAATAGTCCACGGGACTGCAGTGGTTCAACTTTAATGTTATGAAGCGATGAGAATACTTTCCCTGTCATTCTCCTTACGCAGTTGACGCAGTAAGCGTGGTGAAGGCAGAGTGCCGACTAATAAATGGTGATGGTAATGAAATTGCTGTCTATTGAGAAGACGGATACCTCTCAGATTTCATCAAAAATGTGGGTGAGTAAATTGGGTGAGCCAACCCTTTAAAGGGTTCTGTCAGGCATTCCATATATAGAGCCTTTTAGCTTTCCCATCATGGGAACATTTTATAGATTTAATTTTAAATCATTATTTTTAATAAATTATTTTAAATTAAGTTTTAATTGAAATTAGAGTTGTCAAAAGTACCGACTTCGGTTCCAAGGCGGTACTGAAAATTCCCTGAGCTCTTCACTCAGCGATGCCAATGTTATGGTTTGGATGTCACGCCATCAGAGTTCTAAGCAACATCTGAGCTTGTTCTTCTGTCACATTGATGGGTTGAAGATATAGATGTTAGGAGAAATTGATGCCCCACCTGGGGGTCTGCATTAACGAGACTCTCCTAATGAATGGAACGACACTAAAAGGCATCCTCTTTCCATCCATGCATCAACTCCTTGACAGACAGGAAAGGTAAATGTCTCTCTTTTTCTTTTCTGCTCACTGACTGATACCACCTCCTCCTTAGCCCCCGGGGTTATTCTTAGTGGCCGCTTTTGACTTCTTGTCTTGCTCTGTCAAAGCAAAACGCTATATCCAAGTCCATTAGCTTTGGAAAAAAAATTTCATTACCACTGTATGGAGTGTGCCAGGATTTTCTGCCGTCCTGCAGGTTCTTCATTTCCGACAAGAGGAAGGTATTAAATGACTTTCAAAAGGAACTGAAATTAAACCAGATATTTGAGTTCATGTCTTCGAGACACGTCTGAACGTTAAGGTTGTGGGCTCCTCTGCTTTGATCGAGTCTAAAGTTGGCCTGGCTAATCACTGATCAGTGGCTAATCATTGATTATAAATGGTCAGAGAGGGGGGTATTTCCCCTGAGGGTGCAGCCACTTGGCCTCCGACTGTGGAAAAAAGAGCCACCATTAGTGTTATTAGAGGTTTAGATTTAATTCCAGCCCATTCTTCATTAAGGCAATTGATTGAGGGAAAGATTGATGCATGGAGCATGCTAGTCCTTGTGCCAGAATCACGTTGGCTCCACTGGATGTCATTTCCCTTCAGCTCCAGTCCCTTGCTGCAGTGCTCGATGCAGGAGACGCTTTTAGTCACCAAGCCTTGGGTTAAATGGACACTGCTAGCATACTGACGAGGAGGACAAGGAACCAGATATAGATTTGGACAGGAAGCTCTGCTTTAGTTTTCAGTCTCCACAGTTTTTGCTGGTAGAGCCTCTCCAGAGAAGCCCAGAGACAAAACAGTAGTGACTAATTTAGGTTTTTTTTTTTCTCTTTTTTATTTATTTTTTCCAGATAGCCGTGTTGAGTCATTTGTGCTATGTGTTCATTCAGTATTTTTAGTGTTGGAAATTAAATGGAGAATCCTCTAGCTCCCTCCAGCCCACTTAGTGCTTTTCTCGTTTTACATCTGATATTGTTTCACATTGTCATGCGTTTTGGAGAGCTGAGCTTGATTAGATGCTTACATTCCCTTTTCTCTAGTGTACTTTTGTCTACTTGATGATTTTTAGTTCACACCGGTGCTTGGCACAATGCTCTCAAGTTCACTGGAGGTTTAGAGTTTGACTAAAATGGAAAAACGAGTGCAGTGGCAATTTAGAAGAGCTAACGCTATATTGTGTGTCTGAGCAAACAGCTAATGTAAACATATTATTTTATACAAGCAGGAACATGTTCTACAAGCCTGCACATTTATGAGTGACTGGTGAGGGTGCTGTGCAGGCAGTGTGCATGAGTTCAGCTCTTGCCCCAGTTAGAGCTTAGTCAAGGTGTTTAGGCCCCAGGTGAGCCTCAAGCAACAGGAAAAGCCAAATCCCAGTGGACCACACAGAATGAGGGACTGTTTAACCTGGGTTAACACTCAGGGATGTCAAGGATGAAACCAATAATTAAGCTGTTTACCCCTGGATCAAAGTGGGTTAAAAAGCTTAAAAAAAAATAAAAAAAAATAAAAATACAACTCTTACATTAGGAAGACATCAGAATATTTATTTAACATTTACTTCAAATGGATTTTTCTGCTTTATTAATAAAAATATTATATTCATTTGTGATTTACCACTGATTTACTATAAATAGTTTTGTTTTGTTTTTTTTGATAGTAGTAGTGGTAGTGTCATCATCATCATCATTTTTAAATGAATATATTTTATTTAAAGACAGCAGCATTTAACAGAAAGAAACAAATCATGAGAAACGTGACACAAACATGTAGTAATGAAATCAACATTGTAACATACCAATATTTTATGGACTTAATCTTTCAAATGTAAGAAAAAAGAGAATAATTAATGTACATCTTAATAATCTCATGTTCTAGTGTGATTTTTCTTTTCTTTTTTTCTTTGCGCGTGCGTGACTATATAAATATGATTATAATAATAATTATTATTATCTCTATTATTTATTATTACTAAAAATGTTAAACAATAAAATTATTACTATATAATATTTAAATGTAAAATAAAAATAGAGTAATACTCTGAAACACAGTGCATATATTTTTTGTATTAAATCACAGCCTTTGACAATTGCACCAAGCCATATTGCGATATCAACTCAATTTCAATTTTTATGCTAAATTAAATCCCCTATAAGCTCCAAAACTGTAAAGAATGCTAGTAATGGCAAGGAAGGTAATGCATGAGGAAAAAATAATTGACATTATTCATATCATGAATTCACTGTCACTTGAATAAAAGCATCTGCAAAAATTAAAGTATAACAAAATAAAAATAATAATAAACTGTTTTATATCTTAGTGGAGAATCTGTTTACTTGAAACATAAAATATGAAATAGTTTTTGTGAATATGTATGCTTAATGAATCGTTCATTGCACTACACTACTTTCTCTAACGCAACACTGCATCACACACTTTTCATGCCAAGCCCAAAACCGTATCTGTATGGTAATTCGTGAAAGCGGTTGTCTTGTAAATATCAGCTACATGGTCTGCACCGTGGCTCCAGGAGACATAGTGTTTCATATCTTCTCCTACCACACAGCAGAGAAATGACAGTAAAGCGACAGCGACTTTGACTTGAAATTAATTGTCTTGTCAATCCAATCAGCCGCTCAGTTTGTTGTCATGTTCATGTCAGTCTTTCCTCCATTTCTGCGACTTGTCTTTAGTTTAAAGCATTTTATTATCTCCGTCTTTGCAGCTCTGCTTCGCCGTTGCCCTGTGGTACTCAAAAACTTTGTGCGTGTTATGGTCAACAGAGGACCCATAGTTCTGTCATTGCATCCTGTCATCATAACTCAGATGCATCTTCCCCAACGAGTCAGACTCAACTAAGACCCAGAAATGAGCACCCATTCCCCTGACAGTTGACATATGTCTCTTCCCGTCTCCAGCACTGTCCTCAGAGAGCTCCTGTGGCTAATAACTAATACTATGCCAGCCTCAAAGGCAACGGTTCTGGTGGAAGATTTGTGGGTAACTGAATTACAGGTGGCACCTAATTTGAGGAGGCATGTGCAGAGGACTGACTCTTCTCTTCCGTCTCAATTCTTCTGTGTGAAAATGGTAATTTATTTCACTCCAGTCTGCCCTGACGATGGCTTGTGGAGTCTGTCCTCTCCTGGCCAGAGCTGTTAGACTAATTCTCAGTGTGCTGTAAATGAATGTAGCTCTGCACCTGGGCTCCACAGGTGGGGAACCACTGGAATGACAGCTCACATCACAAACATAATCAGCAGACTTCTTCAGAAGTAATGCCCGCCTCCAGAGGCTGTCAGGTGGGCACAGAGAGTAGAGGAAAGCTGTCATGTGGAACATTGCTGTATGCTACAGCATGCTGGGGAAGTCCGCATAACTAGAATGGCTCTCGCAAACTTTTAGCCAGTGAATCATTTAGAGTTGACCATACAGCTTGTTTGTGTGATAGTTGCTTCAACATCCTCAAATCTCCTCAAACACTTGTCTATCTGAATCTACTCTATGAAAGTTGATAAGCCTTATTCTTTCAGCAGGAGCAGCACAATTTTCTGTGAAGTCTTTCATAAATCCATTTATACGTGAATTGCTGCTTTCAAATCAAATGGAAATTTTGGTCCCACTTTATATAAGGTGTCCATAACTATACTATATGTACATCAAAAAAAAGCACAATGTATATTGTGGTCATATTGTATTGTAAAACACATTTGCTTCTATTGAGGTGGGATACGACAAGTATAGAGACAGGTTTGGTGGTATTGATAGGTTTAAGGGTAGGTTAAGATGTAAGGGAATCAATCAAATGATAATCAAATGATTATTTTAAATGTTAGTACATAGTTAAAGACACCAAAAGCGGGACAAATTTTTTGTATGAAAAGTTAAGTACGCTACCATTCAAAAATCTGGGGTCAGCATACAAATCAAAAGCGATATTAAACAAATGTGTTACTAAAGAGGTTTATTGAGCGCCAAATCAGATATTAGAATGATTTCTGAAGGATCATGTGAAACTGAAGCCTTCAGTAATAATGCTGAAATTTCAGATTTTCCATCACGAGAATTAATAACATTTTCAAATGTATTCAAATGGAAAAGTTATTTTAAACTGTTATAACATTTCACAGTGTTTCACTGTTTTTACAGTGTTATTGATCACAAAAGTGATGCCTTGTTAAGCATAAGAGACTTTCAGAAACAGTTTTAAAAGTGTTACGGCCCCAAACTTTTGATCGTGTTTGGGTAGTGGTTTCCGGAAGGAGCGCACAGAGACAGACGACTTGAATAACGAAGTAACTTTAATATAACAAATACTGGATACATGCAGGAGAATTCACACTAACCATATATTCTACATTACTGATGAACAAAGATTGGACTGACACAGAGGGAATAAATACATCAGAGAACAAGAGGATAACGATTAAAACACAGGTGACAGACATGATTACAAACAAGACACAGCTGACGACGATGGACTAATAACGAGGCAGGCACATGGAAAAACAAAACAGATCACATGACAGAACAGAACTCAAAACAAAGAACATGTGACTACGGACACGACTGGGAAACAGATAAACAGACAGATCCTGACAGAACGGTACTGTACAATTGACACCTAAATTCGTTCTGATTATGTTTCATGATAAAGGTTCAAATAATCATATTGTACTTTGAGTTTAAAGGGATAGTTCACCCCAAAATTTTAATTCTGTTTTCCTTTTTCGGCCGTATATTTTATTTGTAATGAAAGTAGATGGGGTACAATGTAGTTTTGGACCCCATTACATTTTTTTTGTTTGAGGAAAAAAAATAGTTCTCATCTTCTTATGTATTTTTGGCTGGAGTATCTCTTTAATCATTTGAAATCATATTTATTTGATAGTTTTGCTCAAAACTCTTCACTTAACGAATGATACAGAAAAGAGAGCAACAAGTTGATGAGTTGATAGTTTAATACTAATGTTAAATGTTTTGTAGGCTACTTGCGTTTTCTTTAATTATAGCCAGTATTTACAAAAGAAATTGTCAGGACATCCATGAAGTCCCATCATAAATAAAATATTATGAATGCTGCATATTCATCACTGTGGCTCTGAAGGTTTGAGCAAGTCCTATGCTAAAGTCCAAATGGAGTTTTGAATGAGATGCCAGGTGGGATGTTATAGATAGGAAATGAGATGCACCACATTTCTGTCATTTTACTTCACATTGATTTATTTGTCTATTTCTTCTAAATTAATTTCACATTCAGGTTCATGTGAAGGTCAGTGTATTTGAGGTTTCATTCTTTCCAAAACATTCCTCTCTCATGCTTATTAATATTAATTATTTGCCAACTGAATGGGCATGGAAATTTATATTCTAATAATTCAGATCAAGTGTGTGCAATATGACAGATTGAATATTTGATGACTATATCTGGTAACTACAGCTGTTATACTTTCAAATCAGCTCAAGGAATAATTGAAAACCTCACGCATTTTTGCAGTATGTGCTGTTTCTTCAACTGTTATGCAATGGAGAGAAAAAGACAACTTGAAAAAGAAGAAACATGAAAAACAGAGATAAACAATGCCTTCTCGAGTGTGTCGTTAATATGGGAGATATTTTGAATAGAGTAATTAAAAAGGAGGATATTCTTAGTCATTAGTCGTCATTCAGATACAGTCGAACTAATTTACCGGTTCAGCACTTTGCATTTGTAACAATTTTGATAAATTGGCATGCAAACAAAAGAAACAATTACATGGATTTGAGCTGTAATTATAGACGTGAAAAGGGCCACAGCACACCACCATGCTAGTCTCACATACAGCTGTTTCATCCGGATGAGAAATAATTTTTATCATCGTCCTAAATAGTTGAACAATTGTAAATGCTGTTTTTGTCTGTCATAATTATTTTTAATGTCTTCATCATCAAAGTTATTGCCAAATACTGAGGGATACCAGCCTGAGGCATTCTGCTATCATGAGTTTTACCCCCCCCCCCCCCCCCCCCCCAAATTATTCTGCTTTGAGATGAATTATTGACTTTTTTATCTGGAATTTTTCCAGCACACATCATTAACCATTAGTCCAAAAAAACAAAGTTTCATTTCTAGTTCACTTCCTTCACTAGATGCCAAGAGCACAGAATGTGAAGAACAAACGTGTTCCAAAAGCCCAAATATTGTTCGCAAAATTGAAAGCAAAAGTTCTTTTCTTTTTGCCTATACTGAAATTTCACACATTTCTACCATTTTTTGTATAATGTATACAAAATATGCAAGCAGTCCCCTATTGAGATGACATATACATCATAAACATTGTATTCTAACAGATCATTTTTATTTGCATAAGTATGGTGGTCACTGTAGAAATTTTATTTAAAAAATAAAATTCGGTCATACTTTACATTAAGGTTCATTTGTTAAACATTAGTTAATCTCTTAACTAACATGAACTAACCATGATCAATACATTTGTTACTGTATTTACTAATCTTCGTTAACGTTAGTTAATGAAAATAAAGTTGTTCATTGTTTGTTCATGTTAGTTCACAGTGCATTAACTAATGTTAACAAGATTTTAATAATATATTAATAAATGTTGAAATTAACATTAACTAAAATTAATAAATACAGTATGAGTGCAGTTCATTATTGGTTCATGTTAACTAATTATTATACATTATTTTAAAGTGTTACCTAAAATGTTCACTAAAACTAGTCATCTCTGAATCTAATAACTGTACCCCAGTTCTCCTGATATTTGAGACCCTTTTGTCACTCCATATTTCTCAATATTGTCTTCCATGTCAATAATCTCTTGGCCTCACCTGTCTATGTGAATCCTCGCAAAGTAATCTAAGCATCAAGCGCTTCCACTTTCCTTCAAACTGATGCGATTGTGGCGGCGCGACGAGGATGCGGGTGGCCCAGGTGACCTTGTTCCATATTCAATTTAGCTGGCCCCGTGTTCTCACGGACAGGTCCTCTGCCAGCTGCTCTCCCTGTCGCACAGTTCCTTGTGTAACACCAAGAACATCAGTCTAGGGACGACTTCGAGAGCCCTTATTGATGGTGTTGTCAAGGCGAGGGTGAGAGCAACTTAATCTCTCTCAATTAATGCCCCCGCCTGCGGCCACCGCGTCCCAGTGCTCAGTGGCCCTTTTCCTCCGTACAGCCCCTGAGCTCCATGTTGACACTCACCTCTCTACTTCTAATGAGTCCCTCTCTGATTAGCTTCCATCGCTCCAGGCCTAAAAATTGCCCCTAATCCCAACCCGTCCATGGCTCTGTGTATGTCCCCGGCACGTGAAGATGCTAAGAGTCGTCTGTAATAGTCTATTATGGACCTGTGATGAGATGTTTCCACCGTTATTTACATTTATAAATCTAGCTGTTTTTTGTTTTTTTATAAATGTATTTTCATTTGTAAAATTGAATTAAATTATGGAAAACTAGTTAGCACTGCTGAGCGAGTGTTTTTAATACAATGACTGAGGGAATAATGGCAAATTTGACATCTTTCTCTCTTTTGACAAACTTTGGAAAGTCATAGAAACACTTTGGCTATTGGGGCAAATGGGAAAGCAAAATTATGCTTGTTGTACCTGTATTTTTTTTCATCCGCCACTACAGAATGACATTTTCTGCTTCTGAGAAGCCTGTAAATGGGAAAAGGGTCCCAGCAGTCTTTCAAGAGATGGAAATGATTAGGGAAGTATTATCATGGTAAATGATCTACCCATTGGTTCGATCCTGTTTTGCAAACCCGAAGGATTTATAACTAACTACCCCCTTCTAGTCATCTGGCAGCAAATGTCTAACAAAGTTACTTTGGAAAACGCATTATGTATAATCTTTTGAATCAGTATAATGATTATTCCCTGACATTTTTCCTGGCAATGTATTAGATATACAGACATAATCTTATAAAATGTGCCAATGTAACTGTATGTTCATGCGGGAAGGATGTTGTTCTTGTCCTGGGGTGAGCGCTGAGATAGTATTCCCAGTTATGACTTCCCTGCACATCTGCTTTTGGGCTCTGTACCAACTTCAAATTAGGAAACACAAAGTGGGATTGATAGGACAGCTGTCAGACAGGGCCGGCCAGAAAAACTCATCACTGGCCCAGAGCCTCTGTGCTCTTTGATTGGCTCCTCAACTGGAAACATGGCTTCATCCAGCCAAACAAATGGCCCATGAGGAACAGGAGGAGAGTGCTGGCAGGACCGCTGGTAATGTTGAGGGAAAACATCTTGAGTTTTGTACTGCATGCTTTTCCCTCATTTAAAATCTGACGATAACTTCACTGTTCACTGCAGTCAGATTCAAGAAAATGTTCAGAAATATTTGACATCAAAATAATGGGATAAAATAAGTTATCTCCACAACACAGTTTTTATGTGCTTTTGTGAAAGTTTTATAAAATAGACGAATGTGTTTTAGCTAGCATTCTGTATGCTCCAGTACATAATAAAATATCTGAAGATTATTTCTACATTCAGATTTGGCTTTAACGTTGTGGTTTAATTTCTGTATTCAGTCTTAATCACACAGCACTAAGCACTGGCATTATGCATGAGCTATAAATAATATACAGTTTCCCTGCAATATAAGTCTATTGAATGGCAGCATAATCATTACTCTCTGAAAAGAAGAATCTCTTGCTCTTTCTTTCGGGTTTTTTTTTTCTAGGAAATGGAAATTAATGGGAAATAATGGGAATATAAATAAATCTAAACTAAATCATTACCTATTGTAGGAAATTATTTTTGCTTTTTGTATTTTGATATGCGTTATCTATTTTCTTTCTTTTCTTTTTTTTTTTTTTTTTTAGTGAGGCAGGAACTACCACATCTTTTCATTTTAATGCAACACCTTCTTTAACAGATATGCAGTTGATCTTTCTTGTTCTCAGGTTGTCAGGTTCAGAGCAGAAACGGCACATGAGTTGGAAGGCCAGACACACAGACAACTGTGTTAATTAAAATGTTCATGGGAGGTTCACCATCCAAGAGGAAATACCATTAATGCTACAATGAAATGAGCAGGAATGTAGTATGGAAGTGTTATTTCTGTTCCTTTCATTTCTCTACTGTTCAGCCAGAATCTTTTCCAGAGACATCTATTGCCATGTGGGGAGACTGGGGCTAGTCCAGTGAATGTTTCTCTGTGTGGATTTATTTTTGAAAGTTTCTGTAAAGACACACACCCCTGAAGTCTTGGCTACAAAAAAAACGAACAAAAAAAAAAAAAACATACTGAACATTTGCGCCATTTCCAAACAAAACAACAACAACAAAAAGATTCAGTTCAATGAAAATAACTCAATGGTACCACATGTGTTAAACAGAAACAGCACAAATTTGAAAGGTAATGTATATCATTGTGTAAAAAAAATCATTGTTCCCTATCTGTCACTCATTTTGACTTTGTGTCTTTGTAGTGACTAGTGTTGTGGAACACAGACTCAGAAAAGTTGTATAAATGAAGGAGTTTATTTGACGCACCAGGATTGGAATAGACATTTACATTTAGTTATTTAGCAGACGCTTTTATCCAAAGCGACTTACAAGTGAGGAATACAAACAAGCGATTCTTCATGAATTGGCAAATAGACACAGGAAGTGCTCACAATACAAGTTTCATACATTGCTCAGTACCATAAGCGTAGGAAGGGGAAAGGGAAGGATAGGGTTTTTTTTTTTTTTTTAATGAAGGGATTAAGTGTTCACGGAAGAGATGAGTTTTCAGCTGTCTCTTGAATTTTGCCAGGCATTATGAGTTCCTGAAGAAAGTAGGGAGATCATTCCACCAGCAGGGAGCAGTGAATGAGAATGTTCTGGAGAGTGATTTTGTGCCTCTCTGTGACAGTATCACAAGCCTTCGTTCCTTTAGTGATCGCAGGCTTCTGGTGGGAACGTAGCGTTGTAGCAGTGTGTGGAGGTAGGAAGGTGCAGAGCCTGTGGTGGATCTGTAAGCAAGCATCAGCGCCTTGAACTTGATGCGAGCAGCAAGGGGTAGCAAGTGCAGAGAGATGAAGAGGGGCATGACGTGGGCTCTCTTAGGCTCGTTTAAGACAAGACGTGCAGCAGCATTCTGGATCATTTGAAGAGGTTTGATTGCACTTGATGGCAGACCAGCCAGAAGAGCATTGCAGTAATCAAGCCTTGAAATGACCAGGGCCTGGACAAGCAGTTGTGTTGCGTGCTCAGTCAGGAAGGGACAGATTTTCCTGATGTTGCGAAGTGCAAATCTGCATGACCGAGCCGTCTTTGAGATGAGGTCTCTGAAGGTCAGTTGGTCATCGAAGATAACTCCAAGATTTCTGGCCGACTTTGATGGGGTAATGGTGGTTGTACCAAGCTGTATGTTGATGTCGTGTTGTAGAGTTGGAGTGGCAGGGAAGACTAAAAGCTCAGTCTTTGCCGGGTTGAGCTGCAGGTGGTGTTCTTCCATCCACGTGGAGATGTCCGCCAGACAGCTTGAGATCCGTGCAGCTACTGTGGAATCATCTGGTTGGAAGGACAGGTAGAGTTGTGTGTCAGCATAGCAATGGTAGGAGAAACCATGTGCCTTTATGATGGGACCCAGTGATGTAGTATAAATGGAGAATAGGAGGGGACCAAGAACTGAACCCAGAGGAACCCCAGTGATCAGCTAAGGAATAGTTCACGTTGGTTAATTTGGATGAATGAATATACTGACGGTCTTTTGGGTTTGTAGAATATGTGAGGAAGCCGTAGAAGAACGCTGCGGAGCACACACTTCAGTTAAGGAGATGGAGAGTGGAAGGAATCTGATGAATGGAGATCGCTGGAGACACAGACAAACGGGGAGAGGAGCTGAGGAGCAGGAGAAACAACGTAGCAGGAACATAGATCAGATAAGTAGAGCGGGTAAGTGAGTCCTTACCCAAAGTTGAGACCAGACAAAGTGCCAGAGTGAAGTGTGTGCTCTTATACTGTGGTGGTGATGAGGTGATGAAGAACAGGTGCGGTGACTGCTGGTGATCAGGAGTGATTGCAGATGGTGTGCACTTGAGGTAAGTGAAGGATGATGGGACTTGTAGTGTACGAGCTGTGACCGTGACAACTAGGGGTTGCACTTCAGAGTCCCAAAAACCTCTGATGCTTCAGAAAAGGCCAATGAGAATTGGTGAGTGGAATTTGAATGCCACTCCCCCTGACATATGTATATAAAAGGAGATGGCTGGTATCCACTCATTCAAATTTGTTCTTCAGAGCTGAGAAGACGTCTTTGATTCTCCCACCAGCAATGCTTAGAAGCTTCATTGGATTCCGATGATGCATTTCAGTGGTACGCACAGATAGGTGGAAGAGAATTCCCCTGGGTGATTCAACAAGGAACTAAAAAGAGAAACTTCTAAAAGATACCCATGCTGGAGCAGCTTCTGTGGATGATACATGCAATCATTGCAAGAATTTGGCTGTAGGAACATTGCGGTCATGACTTTCTTTCTGAAAATCAAAAAAGTCATGTTGGTTGCTTGTCCTGGTCTTTTTGGTACAATGCATAAGGCCTCGGTGGCAAGTGCTGAGGGTGTTCTGAGGGAACCATTGGAAGCATTTCCACCAGGCGAGTCCCCACAGACCTTCCACGAGGAGCTCACGAAGTGGAAGGGTCTTTTTACTGCCTTAACCGTTAAATTCATACCTCGGGTCTTTATCGACCCGGGACGTCATTCACTACCCTCCTCCTCTTTCATTTTTTAAAGTTAAACATCAACCTTCTAAGTATTCCTAAATCAACTCATTATAAACAATGTAACAAGAACAAATTCGTAAAATGATAAAAGTGTGCCTATTTTCCTATTAATTTTTTGTAAAAAAAAAAAAAAAAAAAAATTATAGGGACCCGAGGTGTGTAACATTGCACGTTTTTTTATTTTTTTTTTTTATTTATTTATTTATTTTTTTTTTGTGCGCAATAATTGAATCTTTGATGACGGAATAAGAGCAATTCACCTTTGTTCCACAAGGTGACAATGTCGGAAACATAATGATGAAGTGACATTTCATCTTGACTGAAAACGAAAGAATAGGCAAAACATGAAGTGGCTCCTGTTTACTGCAGAGCAAGAACTGAAGGCAATCAAAATATGCATGTCACAGTCACTTAATGGAGGTGTTTAAAATGATAGTTTTGAGAATATGTTTGAGATCACGAATATCCGCAAAAGACCCGAAAATGTAAGAATGATTGGTGAAACATTCATACATTTAAGGGTTAACACACTTTTTAGGTTTTTCTACCCTCACTGGTGGCAGTTGTGGCCTAATGTTTAGAGAGTCGGAGTAACCCAAAAGTTGTGGGTTTGAGTCTTGGTACTGGCAGGAAATGTTGGTGGAGTGAAGTGCGTAAGTAAATGCATCCTTGCTGAATAAAAGAATTAATTTTGTAAGGTTTGATTTTCCTGCTAAGATAAAGCTCAGATCAAACATCCTGGAATAAAGAAATAAAACTCATCTGGAAAGAATATTTCAAAGGAATAGGACAACACCCTGCCCAAACTGCCCTCACTCATCTATGCGACCAGCCCCCCTCCCTCCACTCCCTACCTCCCCTCTGATTCAAGTCACTGAAGTTCTCCAAGAATGCATATGTACTATGTATGATGTATCCTGTGAATCTATTATTTTCCAATTTCATATTTAGTGTCATTTTAAATGTCTCAGTGCGATTGGTAAAATGGTCTCAGTTTCACAGCAGTCACTAGTATTATGAGAAAGTTTGAAAACTTAGGAGAATTCTGTTCTATTTTCTTCAAGATAACCACCTCCTCTCCCCAAAACCAGGTGCGGGGGCAATAAATATTTACAATCCTTTTGTTCTGGTCTGGGTATTTAGTGGAAATGACACAGCAGCGGGACAGGACATTCTGTAGCCAGAACCCCCACATGGAGCTGATGAGTGTTTTCCACTCACATCTCTATGTGTATGCATAACTTTTAAATACTCTTAGAGAGATCTTTTGAGTAATTGATGTTATGTATTTATTATATTTGAATTGGTTTATAATTGTGTAATTATGTAATTGGCATTGATACATTTTTACCTGATAAATAAATGGTTACATCTTGATTTATTTTGAATTCGTCTGAAATCATTGTCATCGGTAGATTACGTGGCTTTCAAGATTTCCGCAATTCTAGGTGTTAGGGTAGATCATACTGAAATCTTAATATACGGAGCATGTGCACGATATTAAGATTTTGGATTTCTGACTATTACTATGACTTAACATGTTATAATATTGTGACTAAATCGAATGGCACTTTTGTGAGAATAAGCATGAGGCGATTCCATAATTTGTGTTTTTTAGTAAACGCTATATTCCTCTGTTTTGATTCTAAACTAACCGGATTGTGACGTAAAGTGGGTATAGGCCGTACCTATAGCTTTTAAGCGATCCGACGCCCTAATGAAAAGATAATTGAAATTAAGAGAAAGTAAAGAATCAAAGATCTAAATTAATTCATATTTAATTGCGCAATCAGCTATTAATGTTACATCAGAAACATTAACAATTAGAGATCGTTTACAATTGGAGTCAGATTAAATGAACAGCTAAAGGAAAACATAAACTAAATCCTAAAAATTTATGTGAACTTAACGCGGGCACTGAAAAGACATACACGCATTGTACCTTCGCCCAGGCCGTCAGATTCCGCCATTGGGCTGATGGGTGGTCCTTTCTTTTTTTTCAAAAAAAACAAAAAAACATCTGACTGCCTTCAAACTTTTCAGTCGCAGTTTATAAGTTGTGAAGATTTATTACATTTAAAGCACATGCTAGCACTGAGAAATCAGCATTTGTTACTTTTATATAATTTTTTGTTTAATCAGGAAAGAAACGTGCAAATATATTTTGGAACACTTTGTTGTCAGAGGTCTAAATCACATTCTTGCTTGTTGTTTTGGCACACAGATTTTGTTAATGTAAAAGGATTTCAGCTTCCTGAAAAAGATCCTGGCTGCACCAAAACTTTCTGAGGACTTCACATAATTTAGAACTGACAATTAGAATTATTATGTCCACCATCTGTTGCTAATTGTGTAGCTGCTCGCTTCATAGACCATGGCAATATTTGAGAACCATCTAGAGCAAAATAAGTGAATATTCATCCCCGCAAACTGAGAGAAAATCACTGTCACCAAGCTCATCATTGCATAGATTGTTTGGATGGAGGCATAGAAATTGTCAATGCCAAAAATGACGTTGAAGTGTTCTTAGTTACAAGTAAGAAATAAAATGTAATTTAAAGTTTAATTCTATTTAAAAGTAATTTCACTTTCAAAGTAGTGAAAACTAGTTTTCCACTTGGATGGGGATACCAGCAGTACAATGCAATTCAATTTGACGTAACGGTGGGTGACAAATTGATCTACAGTTGCAATTGTTGCAATGATATTGAAAAAAAAGAGTGATATGAGCAATGACATTTTCAGAAAAGTAAGTTTGAAAAGAAATCTGTCAACTGTATCTCGTGTCCTCGGGTCCTCTGTGTCTTTTCTACAGGGAGCAACTTCAGTTCAGCTGTCACAGTTAGTACCTGTTAGTCTTAAGCCAGACCACAGGATGTCAGTCAGCAGTTCACAAGTGACAGAGACGAATACTGCACTCCCTCTATTCTCAAAGCATACTGAGGAAAGCCGTCTGTATGATTTGCACAACCTTTTCATTTGCAAAAGACAAACCGTCTATCAACAGTTGAAAGACAGGTAAATGTCATTGAAAACAATGAAATGGCTGCATGGTTTACTGAGATCCTATTATTGACCATATAATATCTTTGTGTTCATGTTGACATGACATGTTACTGACATTTTAATCTAGATACATATACTGTCTACAATGTAAAATGCATATAAGACATTGTACACTGATTTCTGGTTACATATAGTGCATCTGGAAAGTATTCACGTGCTTCTCCTTTTCCACGTTTTAAAAAATGCAAAATGGATTAAGATCTTTATTTTGCTCAAATTCTACAAACAAGACCCCATAATGACAATGTGAAAGAAGTTTGCTTGAAATCTTTGCAAATTTATTAAAAAGAAAAAAAAAATCATAAGTTCACAGCCTTTGCCATGACACTCAAAATTGAGCACAGGTGCATTCTGTTTCCACTGATCATTCTTGAGATGTTTCTACAACTTGATTGGAGTCCACCTGTGGTAAACTCAGTTGTTTGGACATGATTTGGAAAGGCACACACCTGTCTATATAAGGTCCCACAGTTAACAGTGCATGTCAGAACACAAACCAAGCTATGAAGTCCAAGGAATTGTCTGCAGACCTCCGAGACAGGACTGTATTGAGGCACAGATCTGGGGAAGGGCACAGAAACATTTCTGCAGCATTGAAGGTCCCAATGAGCACAGTGGCCTCCATCATCTGTAAATGGAAGAAGTTTGGAACCACCAAGAGCGGGCTGCAAGGGCCAAAGGCCGAGGGTCGCCTGGGGGTGAGCCATAAAAAAAGAAAAAATAAAAAGCTAGGTGACCAAGAAAAGGAACCTCCCCGATGGCCAGCTCCACTCTGAGCTCTCTCTTTTCTCTGTGGAGAGAGAAGAAACCTTCCGAAGAACAAAAACCATCCAGGCCACCCTCTTCAGTGGCCTAATACCAGAAACCACTCCGGAAACCACTCTCACAAAATTGAAAAACTGAAGATTCTTCAGACAGACTTGAAAGGAAGAAAAGAAACTGGTCTGAAAAATTCTCTGGTCTGATGAATTTTGAAATGGCATGGTCAATGTCTAAGGAAACCATCGGCAAAGTCGTTGTCTCACTGATGGCCCCTCGTCGTCTAGAATACCAATGCTGATGGCAGAATCATGCTTGTGGGGGTTTTGAGAGGGTGGGGTTTTCAAGAAGAGCATCAAGCATCAAGAGAAAGATGACATCACCGAATGTAGAAAACCTTACTGAAAAACCTTCTCCAAACGAGTAGACTACAGACTAGGGTGAAAACAACATCAAACAGGCCACACAATCCTAAACAAAACAGGACAAGGAAACAAAAACGGGTTACTCTGGAAATGTCTGTGAATGTCCTTGTCCAGAGCCATCCAGAGCCCAGACTTGAAATGATCTGAACTGAATTGAGAAAAAGGGAGACTGCAAAGAAAAACGACGCTCCCTGATGGAGCTTGAGAGAGCTGCAAAAGAATCAAAGAGAAAAAAAGAAACTGCCCTGAAATTGTAATTAGAGCGTGTAGAATCAAAGTTAAAAAGACTTGAGGCTGTAAATTGGGCTTTCAACAAAGCTTTTGAGCAAAGCTTTTAATAAATTTTTTTTAATTTTTCTATTTTAAATTTTTATTAGAATTGAAAAACTTCTTTTCAAATTTTTTTATTTTGTTTTTTTTGAAGAAATTTTGAGGAAAAAATGAAAAAAAATGAAGCGCTGTGTGAATTTACATCGGCTGTAAAAAACAAAAAAAAAAAGAATTCTGAAGTGTGCACCAATTAATATTTTATTGAATATGATATGAAACATATGAATCATATCAATTTTTTTGCATTTTTGCATTTTGCTGCAGCTGAGGCAATGCATTTTTTGAGCAGCAATGCAATGCAAATCTATGGCAGGGTACTTCAGGGGCCACGGGGTTGCTTGGTTTGTGGTTTTCTCTTTGGGGTAGGGTTCTACGCAGGTTGTTTAACTTGTGGTGCTGCAAGTAAACAGCAGAAAATTATTAGTGCCAATTATTATGAAAAAAACACCTCATCATCACCTTAAGCTTGATGAGCGAAGTGGAATCCTAAAAAAAAAAAAATTATATTTTTTAATATGAATATTTAATTGCAGAATTATTGCACAGGAAAAAAAAAAGTTCAAAATAAAATAATACGGAGCAATCATTTTTTCATCTCTATTTTTCATCGGTCTAGCAGGTCACCCATGCAGCTTGTGTGTGATATGTTATTAATAATTTGTTTTATTTATAATCAATATATATATATAATATGTATATTTTTTTTTTTTAAATATATAAAAAAAATATAATATATCTCAAAAAAATAATAATATATTTATTACTGGTATTCATGTTTTTTTATGGCTATTACTGAATTCCAATCAGGCATTTTTAATCCAACTTGTGATACTGTTGATGCATTTTTTTCCTTGCCACTCAATTCATCGCAACATTGCAATTTTGTATGTAATATTATTATCTTCTCTTTTTTTTATATCCAAACTTAATATGGCAATTTTGCTGGTAACTGATTGATAACATTCTAGGAACATTCCATGTATGTTAAGCAAACCTATTTGTCATAAAGCTGTTTAGCTTCAACTAAACTTTCTGGAAAACAAAAATCATTAGCTGATGTAACAGAGGCCAGCTAGTGAGAGCTGTGCAGGTAAACCCGACTCCTCTGATCTCAAAAGAGGCACACTAGCGACTGACTTTAGAGGCTGCGGTCTTTAACATCCTTCTTTGTGCGACTGCCTCCCATGCCGGTTCGAGTCATTCTTGGAGTGGGTTGAGTAGGACTGGAGGGGTTACACTGGGTTATGCAAGTACATTGGTTTCTCTAGTAGTTTTATGAGGTCATATATACATCTCTATGGTTCTTCTCATAACTCAGTGTGAGATAAATATTGTGGGACATGTATTCACAGAAGCATGGCGTCTCTACGAGTTATAACATTTCCCAGTCCTAATGCAGTTCATGTCTGATGGTTTTAACTGTGACTGTCTCAATTAATGCATCTTCAGTCCTTTAATGTATCAGCTTTTACTGGTACTAATACACGCTCTGTACTCTCGTGTCATATTTACTGGAAGCCCGTCAGCGACGAGACGCCACAATCCATCTCTCTTAGATCACTCTATCACTCATCCCCAGGGGGCCATTTGGTATCAATACCGTGCATTATACTCATCTAGCTGAGCGGCTTTTTCTTTTATCGGCATGACTTCAACTCCAAATGTTAGAATGTTCTTGTCAAAGTCCATTACAGTTCAATGCTTTATTAAAAATGCTGATATGGGGTAAAGTGGCTGGTTGCCACTTGCTGCTTTTCTTTGAGCAATTGTCCATTGGCTGAGTGAAAGCTCTTTTCAGACCAGCTGCTGAAACGGGCTCGTTAGTCACTTGGTGAGATTGTTCATTAGCCGTTGTGATCAGGGTGAGGTGAGAAAAATGTGGCGGGAATAAGAAACAGAAAGAAAAGGCGCTGTCTATTCCTGTTGATTGTCTCACATTAGAATGCAATCAAGATGGAGTGTTATTCTTTAGGTGTCGGGAGTGTGTGTGGCCGTGGGGGAGGGCAGAGAGGGGATGATGGGTATGGTAGGTTATATGTCTAGAGTCTGTGGTTCTGATCTGGAAAAAGACTGTTGGAGTTTTTTCCTTCCTATCTCCCAACTGAGACGGCACAACTGAATGTTAGATTGTATGTAATTGGGGTGACGCTTTTTGTGTGAACTCCTATAGGTAAGCTCGTTAAATCATAATCCAGCAGTAACACACTCGGCGGGTGACCTGATAATTGAGCTCAAGTGATAATCAGTTTAGACATAGTGCACCATGGACACAGATCTGCGGTAGGACTACTGCTCACTCCTTTGAAGAGGGCAGAGAGGGTTCAGAGAGAGACCAGGAAAAAAAGGACATTGCACTTTTGTGAGCGCTCCAACGTCCCACCACTTAACAAGAAAACCGCAGAGACCGGAGTGAAGATCTTGATTACGCAGATGAGAGCATTCCTGCTATGACGGCAACAAATCATACCTACCTGTTAATTATCCACAGTTTCAGAGACTGAATAATGCCAGCGTCGCATTCGCTGCCAGCCACAATTTGTCTCCTCCTTGTTTGTTTCTGAGTTGAATGTGGAAAATGTTGTAATGTCAAAGCGTATTTGTGTGTAAGAGTAATGCCCATTACCATAATAGCATAATAACGTCCATTAACATTTTCAGAATTGCAACTGGACCAGATAAAACGTCCTAATGAAGGCTTTAGCAATTAGGAAAATGGATTGGCCACCAATAAGATTGTTTACATGGCTGCTTCCGTTAATGAAATTGTTATCCCAGAGGCTGCAAACATTGACGCTTCTTAATCATTGCGAAAGCAGGGCGCAGGCACAGATCGTCAAACATGAATTGAAAGCTGAGAAAACGACACAATGCTGCAAGTCACAAGAGGAGACGACATTTAGGAAACTTTTGCATCGGTGCATTTTTCAAACATCTTATTCAGGAATGTGGAAAGCTAGTTGACAAATCAACCATGAAATTGTAATGAAACGGAAGTAGCGCTGGATTTTTTTATTCCATATTGTGATGTACATTTGAGTGTAAAAGAGTATCAAAAAAGAATCAGTTGATGATTCAATGCAGGCAGGTCTGAATATGAGCTTGAGGTTGATTGTAAGAAATGGATGGGACTTAAACACACTAAAGATTGGAGAGGTCTGGCAATTATTAGCAAAGAGAAGTTTTGGGCCTCGGGCTTTAAGGCGGAACATCCATAACCAGCATCCAGTCAAGACGGGCAGCAAAAAACTTGCTCTTTGTCCATTGGATATAGATGAATTGTCACTCACCTGTAGTGAAAGCAATAATGTCACAGTTTCTAAGCATTATGAATGTATGAAGGGATACGAACATACAAACATGTCTATTTTCTGCAGCCAACTGACTTTAAGGTAGTGAATTTTGCCAAAAAGAAAACATTCGGGGGCTTCTATTCAAAAGGCTACAGACATGCAAAGAGTACACCTCATTATGTAGGTGTGTGATTTCATTATCTACTTTGGAGTGATTGTAATGTATTCTAAAAATAAACCCATTCTGTCGATCAGCATCATCTCGGGATAGATTATCTGCCGGTTTTTGAGAGTTTAAAAGAGCGTGAGCGTGGTCGACATATTCAGACTGTTAGACACTGAATTCGCAGCGCGCATACAATGAATGACAATGCGTCAAGAGCTGAGTAAAATATTCAAGTAAAACTATGTATTCAAAGTCAAAGAGCAAACACACTAGAGCATTTTTTATGTTTCAATGAAGTACTTCAACTGACTGTGTAGCTACTAAATTCATCTGTTTACATTACTGCTCTAACATAATACTTAACTTCAGTTTTCAAATCATAAATACTGTTGTTATATTTATTGAAAAATAAGCATTATGAAGAAATTAACTATTCTTTCTGCTTAGCACTTGTCTCTCACTTCCATTAGCACTTGATTTGTATAGTGCATATTTAAAGTAGGCCTATTGCACTGAAATACATATTATGACTATATCTATTCTATATTGGTACAGAAGAATGGGGAAATCTTGTCCATACCCAGCAAGGAAAAAAACAAGAAAAGCACTGAAAGTTCTCATCTAATTATTTTTTTGGCAATGTAACATTGTCTTTTTTTTTTCCTTTCATTTTTCTATAGAGCTGGCAAAACTGTTCGACAACCCAAATAGAGGATGTTTTATAAATAAAAAAGTCATGAATTATATTTATTTCAAGTGCTTTTTATCGGGGGGGGGGGGGGGCATGGGGCGCCTCCAAAATATATTTTGCATGGAGTCCCCAAATTTCTAGAACCAACCCTGACAGGAAGATCCAGTTAAGATATTGGGAGATAAAAATAAGATAGCCATATGTGGATGAAACAATAAAAATAAGATCAATAACATGCATTTAAAAAAATATAGAGTGGATTTTCATTTCATGATGAGTTTAAAAATGTAGAGCTTATGGTTATACGCTCAAAAAACACTGTTATGTGATGCAATGGCTAAAGAAATGTTAATCTTAGCAGCAAAATTACTGACCAAAATGTTAATTAACACAGCAGTATTTTTTATTTCATAAATGATAATGAAGATGAGAAAAAAAAAAAAGGCTTCGTTATAGCTGAGAAAGAAATCGTTTTGTTGACTAAGCTCAATATATGTTTTCTTTTTACATGTTTTTTTTTTTATACTATAATTATGGCAAATTAAATTCCCAGCAACACATATAAATACACAACTACATTTATTGAAAAAAACAAACCACATAGAAAGGAACTTGTGTCTGTCTCAGTAGCTATGTTTTAATCCAAAGTTGTGAGTTTATCTTTTACACTTGGATAATGAAGATGAAAAAAGAAGTCTTTGTTAGAGTTAAGAAAGAAACATTTTGTTTGAGATCTCAAAAAAGTCATGCTTTGAATTTAACTGTTTGATATATGTACTGTAATGTCTAAAACAAAACAGACAAAACTTAAGCATGTATTTACAATAATGTTCTACAATAGTGTCCTGCTAAAAGTATTTACTCAGTGTTTCAGGCAGATTGGGTTATCACAACTCGAAAAGTTTTCACATAATTTAATACAAGCTTAACTTAATATATAACATGTTTAAATATTTGGTTTCATTTTGAGATTTGTGAGTAAAATTGACAAAAATTAATGAATATTTTCATCAAAAGGCTTTTTGTATTTTAATGAATATGCTGTAAATTCTGTAGTTTTTGTAGTTATATTCATTCATTTAATCAATGACTTATTCAAAAAGCTGTAAAACTTAACACTGGGGCCAAAGATGTCCGTCTGGATCATTTTTGGCAGCAGTGGCAATGTTTTATTGGAGACAATTTTAAAGATGCAACTTTTACAAGACGTTTTCACAGTGGCAAGCTGTTTAAGCACATCATTTTAAGCTCTGCCGCTAAAAATATCAACAAAATATGAAAAAATCTAAACTTGTCAACCTCATCCAACAACTAACTAGTCAACCCTCATGACCCATTGGTAACCCCAACCTCAGTAGTTTCAAGTGCTGAGACAAAACTTGAATGAGAAATACACTTTGGCACAGCAAGAGACGCCATTCAAGCATGAGAAACGGCATTTAGCATTGTAGAGAGTTTGACACTTGGAGTCATGTCAGAATGGGCGTCGTACACGCTTGAGCACTAATGGGCTACCCCAGAGTGCTAAGCCAATATGAACGGCATCCATATTCACAGCCGCTGTTAATCACTGGCGTGGCTGCGGCCATATTTCAGCACTGGCCCTTTCTGCCCCAGGAATCTAATCCCGCCGAGCGTCTGCGAGCTGAGGGAGATTGATGGATGCAGGGGGGAAGCCTAACCGAGCAAGCCTGGCCAAATCCAGCCCTCTCTCTCTCTCTCTCTCTCTCTCTCAGGTTCTTAACACAAGATGTACGTTTCTGCCCATGGACAACTGCCAAACCTTGCCCACCTCTTTCTTCCAGCCATAAATGCGGCATCTTTACAGAAGGGAACTACCTGTGTGGGGGCAATAAAGCTCATTCCTTTCAAATATAATCAGACGCAGACAGAAAGAAATGCCCTCAATCCAATTGACTTGAACAACTGAAGCACACTGACTAATCCATTTCATTTCACAGTTCATTTCTGTCTCCCTGGATACCCGGAGCAGTGCAATTACGAGAAATAGAGAAATTATTACAAATGGTTTCTTTTTGGATGGCACTGAGAAGACACGAATGCACGCAGGAAGGGGAATACAATTCAAAGAGATTAACGCAGCTTGGTTTTACCAAGCACAATAATTCTCTCTCTGTCTTCAGCGGGGTCACCATTGTACAGTCTAAATCATTTCTTATCAGGGCCAAACAGCCCCCCTGACTCCTGTGGTGTCGTCAGCGACCTGTTGTGTGAATCATACATTTCTCTGAGCAGTAGACCAGGATCTCTGTAGGTCAGAGTAGTGGGCACATTGAAAGGTGGGGGCATGGAAACAAGACAATCCGGTTGGCATAGAAAACTGCTGGTGACAAAAAGATGGGCAGGAAGTCAATTGAAGCATCTTGTTAATGGTCTACAAATCTAATTTGTCTTAAAATACAATATTAAGTTACGTTCAGTCAAAGCTATTTAAGAAACTGTCCCATCCAATGTTAAATATAAAATTAAAATGCAATGTGGTACTTTATATTACTCTGTACATTACTATTATTAAACAGAAATATTTGTAGCTGGATAATCACAAAGACTGGGGTATGAGTATTAATTGCATATTAACTTTTTTGAAATATTATTTTACAAAGCCATTTTACAATTTGATTTGTGTTTAGTGCAACCCCCGTCCTGTAGCTGATGTTGATCACAATGCTGAAACAAAAACTCCTAACTCCTAACCTACACATTAACCTCAGTATAGAGTTAGCACATTCTGATGGATAGCAGTACTGCTTGCATGATGATTATCAGTGGCAATGAGCCTTCACAATGGCTTTTCTGGTGTGAACTAAATGTTTTATGACACTTAAATGCATGTAAATTGCAATTAAATGAAAATGGAGATATAGTTAAAAATTATGTAATCTGAACTTCAGTGTTTACACTTACCTGTATGCATAAATGAGTGCACTGAACAAATACAAAATATGTATTTTCTTAATGATCACTAATACAATTCATGGAAAGATGGCAAAATTGAAATGGATTAACATATACTTATGTTGTACATATACATTAATATCCATTAAATAAGTGAATTTGTCAATTTTGTTTAAATGAAGGAAGTGAGTACACACTAGATTTAATTCAACAAATATATAATATTCTTTAAGTATACTGCTCTGACCCGTCTTGGAGTGTACTAGTTCATGACAACATGTTACATATGTTCTGTTTAATTCCTAAGTAATGACATCCTTAAATACCCTGATCTTTAAATGGGTGTGTTTCTCAACTCTTCTCTACAGAATCTCCCACAGGTGCTCAACTCGTGTCAAGATTTGGTGAAATACAGAAGGTTTTTCACCTTGGGAGAATGCATATTCATCATTTTCTTGTTGAAAACAAATCCCAACAACACAGAGAATGACGAGAGGGTAAGCATCTTCTGTTGAAGTTTTTGTATTGCATTACACAGTGGTGTGTGGACAGCATTGATAAAGCACAACTCACACCTTCAGCACTTATACATCCCTATATTAGAGCTTTACTATTACTGAAGTTCACTGTGAGAACCAGGCACTTCCAATTTACTTTATTGTGCTTTGACTGTGCGTAGTTCCAGTGTGGACAGCAACTGCGTATCACTTCTGTAGGCTGCATCTTACTGAGATAAACAACTCTTTTCATAGCTTCTGATGGCTCTGAGACACTCGCTTGGTATTTTTCCTGCTCTTTGTCGAATAAAAAAAAAAAAAATCCCTCATGAGAGCATAAAATGAAGAGCTGATTATTTCAGGTTATTTTTTTTTTTTTTCATTTCTGTTACTTTTGCTATATTTTCACACTTGAAACAATGATTTGGTAATCCTCTTTTACCATTGTCCTGTTTTGTGCTGAGAAAAAAGTCTCCTGATACTTCTCTCCCAAGTGCTTCTGTTGTTGTCAGCATTAAGTCTGAGAATGATTCAGTGGGCTATATAAAACTTTTAATTGATCCTTCGCAAACAGTTTGATTGACAGGCGACCTGACCAATCATAACCCAGAATCCGCTATTTAGTCTGACAAAAGAGTAACGGTAGTAGTTAGTAGATTAACGTTGGTGAACTTGAACTTGAAAAATTGTGTGTACTCACGTCTTTCTGCGCTTGAAACAACATTCCTTCTGATGTTCATTCATGTTTATTTGATGCTATAAATGAACTAGTATGAAGAGATGTTGGTTCACGAACCGCTTGAAGGAGCTCCAGCGATCTGTCACGACACATTAAAGAGACACTATACAGTATTTATTGTTTAAACTTCTTTTGAAAAAACGATATATTATATGTGAAACTGTTACATATGATTGTCGACACATTCTCAGTGTCCTCTTTGCTCCGCGATTAATTTTTCACCGTGTGAGAACATGTGTGGCGTGAGAGCGCATGGCTTGTCGGACATACCAATAGTAACTAAAGGGTTGTTGCGAAGGGTCAATTATAGAACTCTCTATTTATAAAGGAGATATTTCTGCTACTCCACCCTGTTTCATTCTTTTTCCTTTTCTTGGTGATTGATGCTTCAGCTTCTTTTGGAACTATTGTCATTAGCAGCATATTATATATAGCAGTAAATACTATATCACATTTTACAGCACTAAATATAAGCACAGTTGTGATTACCCATGGTGTCTGTGACTTTCTACCGTTTGTGACTACAACTACAAATAGGATATAAAACACATTGTGGCACAAAACAGAATAACTGCATATCAGTATAGGAATATGATGACATGTCATGCAGATATTTCATAAAAAAAAAAAAATTGTGTGCTTCTTCCTAGTGTTCAAAATGGCTTTAAAAGAAATGATGATTCTTGTGATTTTCAGTTCTTTCATCTGCACAGGTCACAGCAAGAAAGTTGGTCTAGCGATAAGCTGAGAATAACCTCTGCTATATACCGGCTTTGTGGTTTAGAGCCTTTGTACCTCCTGTAGGAAGTATACGTTCACTTGAGTCCGTGTGCTAGAGAGCACAAATTGTATATGAATAAATGCCACCCGCATATTAAACTGCAAACCAAAAGGACCATAATTGATTTGTGGATTATATTATATAAACAAGTACATGCATGCATAAACAAACAAACTCATATAGCCATGTGTTACATCTTCCTGCATATAATTTTTCCTATAACTCTACTGTTTGATCAGCAACCCTGAATAAATATAAGAACTTACCAAGAGAGGAAGTGCTGAGAGTTTCTCTTATCTGAGTTGGAGCTTGTTGGATTTAAATACATCAATGGTGAATGAAATTGAATGTTTCCCGATGCCTTGTGCTTGGAGGAAATGGATTTCTTGCTTGCTGTCACTTTTTTTTTCCCCCTCAAAGTCTTTAAAAGACAGCATTTTTTTGTGACTCTTGTCTCCTTCCTTTCCAAATCTTTTAATTTATATGCATGAAGAAGATGGAAGCCCAAGAGACAAAATATCACAATGATAATCATTTGTATTAAAGTTTAATTATCAACCTAATTATTCAGGGGTTTATCGCTCCCTTCCCCCCCAGCGATGCTTCAGTGTAATCAAGTTGACTAGATTATATCCGTGACAATAATGTGCAAATTTGGTCGAATTCACTTCTCACAGATTGCTATAATAACTTCAAGTCGGCTAATTAATTACCCGAGCTGTAGTATGATTCATTTAGCTGCCATTTTTATTTGGATTGTTCTATCAGGTGTGTCGAGCTAAAATGGATGGGTACCTCATGTGAATAAATCATGGCGTACATAATGCAGGACAAACAAACAAAAAGAGCTTGTCATCAGGAAGATGAGATGTCTTTGAGAGCTACTGATCCAGTACTTTGGCAGCCTGCGATTATTGTAAATTATACCCCTGGAATCCTTGCTGTGCAGAATTAGAATTGGTTCGGTGTCTAATTTGGACTTTGCAATCAGAATTTTGATTAAGCTTGATATTGTGTCTGCAATTAGAACTTCAATGAATCAGAATAAACAAAGGTGCAGAGAAATTAGAGCTACTACAAAGGCGAAAAAAAGTATTGTGCTAATATTTTCAGAACTGCAATCAACAATATTCCCCAAATAAATCTACTCTCTGGACAAAATAATATTTTTCTTAACCACTGTCTGCTCCCATCAAGCAGACTTAGTGAGTAGAGGGAGCACCAGGGAAATAGGGAAATTGTTTTTAGATTACTTTTGGGCGGAGTTGGTTCCACGCTTGCCTTTCTCGCTCCCTCTGAGGTGAGACCATGGTCACTTTTCATTAGCTCTGAACTTCCTCACGCAGAACAAGTGTTAGTGAGGAAACGTGCCCTGACATTATGCCTGATCTGAAGTGTAAAATGTAGCTTTTCCACCCACTGAGAAGTCATTTATCAGGCTGTCTGGAGGCTTAGTGGAAATGGAACATGAGGGTAAAGTTTGATGGACTTCATTAAAGAAAAAAAAAACGTGAGAGCAACATGTCAAGAGTTATTAATTACTCTTAGGGTGATTTGTCTTCAGACTCCCACGATCCATCTAAATTAAACTAATTCAGGCAAATCTGCCAAGTAAACAAGTTTAATTTGTCTAAATGGCTCACTATTTGTGTATGTATGTCAATTTCAAGTCTTATATACGTTTGTATGTCCCCTCATCCATTGTTAAGCAAGTGGAGGTCATTTGAAATGACAGGAAGTTAACATTGAACTCGCTTAATATGCTTTCTACAAATGTATAAACAAGGTGAGATGTGACAAATCATGGTTTCTGTAATCTGAATGGCAGCCTCTTGTTCACTTGCTACAGTATAGCACATTTTTATGACATCTAAATTTCCCACATTGCTTGCAGAATGGTCAGAATTTTAATATTACTTTAAATTTCCAATTCATTTTCCTTGGTTAAAAATAGCTGTAGAAATAGAGCTGTTCAATTTGTGGGCAAACAGTTTGGTGTCATGAACAATTTTTTCAGCCAGTGGAATGATTTGGGATCCTGGACGGGCTTGGTTAAAAGAGCAGACCAAATTGTTCACCTTGACTTCTCTCAGGAATTATGGGTTTTAGAAAAGATGTGTGGTTAACTTTACTTGAAGAGACTTTTCAATTGTCTCAAACATGAATTTTGAAGCTGCTGTTTTTTTGTTTCATTTTTTTAGGACTACAGAAGGACAACAAAGGTTGTCTGATTCATCAAACACACAAATCTACATATTCGTGTTGGTTGTTGTCCTCAAAGCTGCAGTCCGTAAGTTTTGGCTCTTTGTCGCCATCTCTGTTTGAAACCTGCAGTTGCAGTTATTTACGGAATTATCATCTTAAGTAGGTTGTGCGTCAGCGGGGATGAATCTAATGTTTTCTGTCAGTACTTCGGAATCACATCTTGGAAGTAAGACCAAAATAAATGTCATCTGTACAAGTAAGTAACATGTCTGCCACTTTTGTTCTGACCAACTGAGAAAAAAAGCATTTCAATAAACCCTGCTGCCAATGGTGATTAAATATAACTATCGCTTAGCTCAGAAAACACATCAAAGCATGCAAATTATTATAATTGTTAAACTTTATTCTCGAATTGTTAATGTTAACAGCATCAACATTGCATGACTGTGTATTAGAGTTACCTGTAGATTTCAATCTCCGGTTATCACTGATGATTTTCATTTGGACCTTTCTGGATTACAATCCACCATCAAAATGATAAGTTTAATTATTCCAGCTGCTGTGAGAAAAGGCTATAAATGATCCGCCACCTAGAGCATCCTCACGATATAGCCTACTAGCTGTGACTCCTTCATGTAAACAGACGTGACTTCATGATGTAAAGACGAACGGCTGTATGCTAGAATTTCACACGGAAACCTACCAGTACCGATTTCATTATAAAATATCCATTAAAGCTTACCGTTGTGAATCTGGCTAAGGTAATGACAAATAAAAAATTGAGTTAAAAAAAGTTATGGACTGCAAATTTAATCTAAAACAGAATGTCCCAAAGCAACCCAAAGATCTTCCAGGTTGTGGGATTATATTATATTATTACAGCTCCATATCAGTGGATATCTATAATAGTGATATGTAACGCAAAAAGGCCGTATGCTTAGCCTATTGTTCTCTGAAACCTCTGGCTGTAATATGGTTATATTAATGGAAATAAAACTTTGAAAAACAAATCAATACTATGTCATGGAACAAACATGGTCACCCTTCTGACCCATGTAAAGTCAGGTCTTTGAGGTTTCATCTAAAAGCAATTTCCAGCAAGGCCTGGGAAATGCAAAGCCAGCTTTATCCAGCTTGTTCTGGCGTTCCTGTTTCAGTGGAAGTCAAGGCCCTGCACTTTGTTCTCTTGGAGGACATGATATTGATCTGGGTTGGTGTCAGAGTAAACTCGACTGTAATGCTTCAAAAATGAGCATGCGGTTTAGTAAGTCAACACTTTCAGCAGTTCTGTTACAACTTTTGGATTTATTTCAGAAAGGGCCCATACATCTGTAGAGTAAATCAATTGCACCCTGGGCAGGTTATTAAACTGCGAGAAGAAACGCTTCTGTGATTCCAGACATCATCATTATTTCTGCCAAAAAGAAACAAACATTTGTTCTGGGTTTCTAGGAGAGGGCAGCTATTTCTGCTTCGCAAGTATACATTCCTTTTGAAACCCGGCACACTTTTTTTTTTTTTTCTTCAGGTCAGCCTCAAAATCATTTTACATCACTGTCCTCTCCAGTCTCCAGTATGTATTACAACAACAAATTCAGAGGAGGTACCAACCTGTTGTGTCAGCTTATATCCATTTACAATGCTTTTAAAGATTTTGTTCAACCTAAAATAACATTTCTGTTATTATTTACTCAGTCTCATGTTATTCTGAACCTGACAGTCACAAAAGGAGATATTTTTGTGACATATGAATAATTTATTAGTCACTCTTTTCCATGCAAGCTTCAGAAAGGATTGAAAAGCCCCATTAAAATATCATAAAAGTAGTTGATACAATGTTTGTGCTGTATTTTTAAGTTTAGTTTTATAAAACCATTATGCTAGCTTTTTGTGGAAAGACTGAATTTGAATCCATTATTTATCCTTGGAGTGTTCATTATAGAGTTCATGAGAGACGTAAATTTATTTTGTGATTTGTGAAAGAACATTTTGTGTGTGTGTGTGCGTGTGTCTTTTCATCACTTTATGCTATCATATGATTTTAGACTACTGTTATTATGCTTTTACAGTGCTTTTGAGGGTTGAAACTCACAAGGGGACAAACTGCATGGAAGAGTGACCATTACAACAAACTGTAAGTTATATTGCTTCTGAACAACATATGGGTAAATAGTCAATATATTTGTTTATTCATTGCATGGAATTGAAATACTGAAAATCTTGTGATTTTCCATCAGAATTTCTTGTTTGAATGACATGTTTTTTTAAGACAACAAAAAAAAATATACAAAACAGCACATAGAACAGCGTTTGAATGTAAGCGACAAGTAAACAACAATCATACAAAACATTACCTTTTTTTTCTTGTGGTTAATTGGAACCTTAATTTCTTGTCTCTGATGTCCTCATTAAAAGTCTCTGAACTGATTTCAAACAAAACATAATCAACAATTCAGATGGAACGAAACACACCGCCGTGGCCTTCCACTGCTTGCCAAAGGGATTGGTTTCAAGATGGTGAAATATTAACGAGGGCTTGTGTTTGACACATTCACTCCCTGGCTGTCATGCTGCCCTGCTGCCAAATGTTTGGTGTACATGACTGTGTTCATCATGTTTGTTTGTGTGTGTGTGTGTGTGTGTGTCAGTGTATGTGCCTGTTATCTATAGTCTGGACAGACTCAGGGCATCTCAGCAGGCAACGCCGTGTTCCTGTAAGCAGACTTGTGAATATAACACAAAGCTTTGAATCATGGAAGATAACAGGCCAGTTCACTAACACAAGAACACGGATGCTCGGCCTTGGCTCATTTCTCAGCACAGTGCAAAAGCAGCAGGATGAGGGAATGCATCAGGAAAGAGCTCCACATGACACACACAATCTACTGGCTTTCATTTACTCCCTAGGCAACAGAGCATGACATACAGTTGAGAATGTCACATGAGAAAATAATCAACTGTGCAAAAACTAAAATATTAAGAATGTGAAGTCAAATAGTGGGCAAAACTTATTTTTCTAAAGTAACACTGTGCAACAGTGACACCAAGTTTCAGAGAAAGGCAGTGACTTTTTTGCCTTCTTTTGAGCTCATTATGTTCATTATGTCTCATTATGACAACTAAATCATGGTGTGAATGTGAAGGTGATCATTGTGAAATGCAGGTGATAAGCAGTACCCCCACGTCACTCTGTGATTTCTCCGTCAATGCGATTTCATGTTCGCAGTGGGTGCATAAATAGGCCCGAATTGGTAAATCTGGTTGTATAGACGTGCTCTGACTAATTATTAAAAGGGAACAACTCGCTCACTCAAACAGCGTGACTTTTCGTCTCAGTTCAGTTCTAATGAACTTGAAATGATTGAAATCCTAATGATCTGCGAGTGAGCTGGTTCTGTAGTGAGCACTCATATGGGCTGAATTAAACGTACTTGTGATCAGTGTTGGGGGTAATGCATTACAAGTAACTTGAGTTGCGTAATCAGATTACTTTTTTTCCTAGTAACTAGTAAAGTAACTCTTAAATTTACTTTTAACTTTTAAATTTACGACAAAATATCTGAGTTACTTTTTCAAATAAACAACGCAAGTTACTTTGTTTTCTCATGCAGTGACTCACAGCTCTCCTGTCCCCATGTTGAGAGAAAGTTCTAGACTAAATGTCAGCATTTGCTCGACTTGCACAAAACTGTCAGTATTTCTCAAAATTAATAAAACAGTGAAATGCAATCTCAGAATATTGCACAAACCAGCAATAATTAAATATACTAAATTAAACAAATATACTTTATGTATTTAATCTCACTTTTTTAACAAATGTCTTTGCTGGTGACCTTCAATGATTCAATTCAACCATACTAATAAACATCAGCCTGAAGCTTATTCATTTCACTTTTGGTGTCAAAGGACTTTTACATTTTAGCTGATTTTTAAATAAATAGTACAGTGTTGTTTTCGCATTGATGTGGTTTAGGAATGTATTTTGCTTAGAAACAAGTGGTCACAAGTTCACCACATGCCCACTGATCAGCTAAATTAAAGGTCATGATCCTCTGTTGTTTGCTAAGCAGGACTAGATCTGCCCCATTGCATAGCAAGTCCTTTTGAGTGACAATGTTGAACACATACATATGCGGTGAGACGGGTGATGTTGAATGTTCGAGGAATCAGCAGTAAATGCCAACATTAACCCGAAGCTCCGATATTAATTTGCCTGCTAAAAGAATAGAGCAATTATTTGTGCAGGCACTTTTCTCTCAAGCAGTGCGGCCCAGTTCAACCTTTCAACATCAACAAATCAAATGCATGCAATTCATTATGCTTATAAAAGGTTATGGCAGCCTGATAAATGCGAGCCCCTGACTCATGTATCAAGTCTCTGAGATAAAGCAAAATTATGTCATGAATTATTAAGTGCAATTCAATAGGTTGAGCTTCTAATCTCACAGTCCGTCAGTGCGGCTTAAGGGAGAATTCTCAATAAGATGAGGGCGGCACAGGCAGAAAAGCACGGAGAAGCAAATTCATTGCCATGTTTTAGTGTAAGCATCTGACAACCCCAATGGCAGGAACCCTAAAACAGGACATGCATGAAGCGAGAGACTGTATTTGGGTATTTTTGGGTGAGGAAAAACAGATGTATTACCGAAGGCTCGGGAGAAATGGATTTCCTATCAGTGTGACAAGAAAATCTGACACAGCAAGCAGAAATGCTTTGCTGCCACTGCAAACCTGTTCGGGGAAATTTGTGTATTTATTCTCCTGGTGACACAGGGTAACACTTGAGTCTGGTGATCGGTCAGATGTGTAAAGAATATGCGTAGACTCCGGTTCCTGAAAAACTGGTCACAGTGTTCATAGGCAATCTCTCATCCCACATTCACTGAGCTCATATTCCCTGTCAGATCCAGAAAACAGAGAGCGAGAGACAAACACTCTCCCGTGCTCTCTTTTGTCCCCTGCAGAGCTATTGCCGTGTGATTGAGGTTGAACTGGGAAAAAAGAGAGAAATGTCATAGTTTCTAAAAATACTGGGTCAAAAAGCAAAGCTATAGGCGTATTTTGTTCTCCTCCAAATATTAGAAGTGCATTACAGATTCATTATTCATGAGGGTTGAGATGGATGTGGGGGGGTTAGGGACATATGGTGCACGCTGCGTGTGGTGAAATATTAAAAAGCCATGTCAGCGCTGAGGCCACAGTCCCACCAGGTGGGCAGATCTGCCGGACGAAGACAGCTCTCTCCTGACAACGGGCCCCGGTGGACGCACGTCCCGCGGTCCTGCGCGCAGAGACAAAGGCGGAGGGGACAGGCAGGTAGAGAGATATTGCTGAAACATCCCCGTAGAGGTCAGATGCGACGGTCAACAGCGCGACATCTGTGGTCTTGGTGAAGATTGGAGGGGACGGAGGGAGAGAGAGTTAGGGGCCAAACAAATTAAAATAAAATGAACAGGTCAGAGGCTTGATTATTTGTGCGACCGGAGGTGCATCGTAATCATTCTGCTGTGCTACTTTAGTGCATCCTAACAGGACTGACTGGAAGGCATAGTGTGGTTGAATGATAGAAGAGAGAAAATGGCGAGATGTGCTCTACACTGTAATCTACTTCAAAAGTGGGGTTAGTTCATCCAAAAATTGAAATTATGTCATTTGTTACTTACCCTCATGTTGTTCTACACCCATAAGAAAAGATATTTTTGAAGAAAAAACGATGGCTCAGTGAAGCCTCTATTGGGAGCAACATCATCGAACCTCTCAAGATCCAGAAAGGTACTCAAAACATATTTAAACAGTTCATGCGAGTACAGTGATTCTACTTTAATGTGACGAGAATACTTTTTGTGCGCCAAAAAACAAACAAAATAATGACTTTTCAACAATATGTAGTAATGATTTCAAAACACTGCTTCGAAGCTTTACAAATCTTTTGTTTCGAATCACTTGTTCGGAGCACCAAAGTCACGGGATGTCAGCAGTTTGATACTTGATCCAAACCAATGATTTCGAAACAAAAGCTTCAAAGCTTCATGAAGCAGTGTGATTCATTTTTGGTGCACAAAATGTATTCACGTAGCTTTATAATATTAAGGTTGAACCACTGTACTCACATGAACTGTTTTGAATATGTTTTGAGTCCCTTTCTGAATCTTAAGAGGTCCGATGGCATTGCTAGCAATAGAGGCCACACTGAGCCATTGGATTTCATCAAAAACATCTTAATTTGTTAATTTTTTACGGGCATGTGCCATTACATGTGAATGTAATAAATTACATTATTTTCATTTTGGGGTGAACTAACCCTTTAATTGCCATTTTTTTGTAATTATTAAATTTACAAGAAATTCCTGAGTGACAAAAATGTTCAAAGTAAATCTAACACCTTTTTTTTTTCTGTAAATGAACATTGGGTCTCAGTAACTAAGTGCATATGCACAAATGTGTGCATGAAATGTTGTTATATTAGTGAATGAGACCCATTGATTTAAATAATCATCACACATAGATTATTGGAGAGAAATTATATATTTAAATACAGGGTGTATTTGTATGCCGTTGTTTAGTAGGAATGAAAATTAGCAGGTTGGTAAATGACCATGATGAGTCTAATAAAACCCAGCTCATGTATTGCTAATGGGATATTTAACAGATTTATCATGATGGATGCCTGTCCATCATATCCTCATCCAGATCATGCCCCAACCTGGAGAAAACTGGTATACATTAAGAGATAGTGCATGCTGGGTATTAAATGAGATGAGCCACAATGTCCAAGACACAAAGGTTTTGTTAAGCCTTTTTGTGAACTAATGAATACTTTTATTTTGCAAGGACACATTGTAAGCTTCGCCTGTCGGCCCAATGTAGGAATCCGTCAGCCCGGGTGAAGGGAATTTTGCGTGTAAATCTTTTGCGGCCGCGTTAAATTCACATTAGTTTTTATGATTTTAGATTAAGTTTTACTTTAGCTTCTCGCTCGATCTGACTCCAATTGTAAACGATCTCTAATGGGTAATGTTCCTGATATAACATTAATAGCTAATCGCGCAATTAAATGTGAATTAATTTAGATCTTTGATTTCTTTTATTTCTCTTAATTTTCAATTGTCCTTTCATTCGGGTGTTCTCGTCGCACATGGACCGTCCAGCTGTAACGCCTCCAACGACGTAAGAGGGCCAGTTTAGAATCAAAACAGAGGAATTATAGCGTTTACTAAAAAACACAATTATGGAATCGCCAACCTGCTTATTCTCATAAAAATGCCATTCGATTTAGTCACAATACTATAACATGTTAAGTCATAATAGTCAGAAATCTGAAAACCTTAATATTGTGCTCCCTGCTCCATATATTACGATTTCAGTATGACTATCCTGGCAACTACTCATTACGGAAACGAGAAGACTTCATAAATCTACCGGTAACAAAGGATTTCAGACGAATTCAAAATAAATCAAGATGTAACAATTTATTTATCATGTAAAAATGTTTCAATGCCAATTACATAATTACACAATTCAAATATAATAAATACATAACATCAGTTACTCAAAAGATTTCTCTAAGAGTATTTAAAGTTATGCATACACATAGAGATAGTGGATGAAAGTCTTAAAGACATTCACCATCTCTATGCGGGGGTTCTGGTTACAGAATGTCCCCTCTTACTGCTTTGTCTTTTCCCTTAAATACCCAGACCAGAAACAAAACAATTGTAAATATTTATTGCCCCCACACCTGGCTTTGGGGGAGAGGAGGTGGTCTGCTTGAAGAGAACAGAATTCTCCTAAGTTTTCAAACTTTCTCATAATACTAGTGACTGCTGTGAAACTGAGACCATTTTACCAATCGCACTGAGACATTTAAAATGATATCAAACATGAAATTGGAAAATAATAGATTCACAAGATACATAATACATAGTACATATGCATCCTTGGAGAACTTCAGTGATTTGGATCAGGGGGAGAAAGGAGAGGGGAGAGGGGAGAGGGGGGGCTGGTCACATAGCTGAGGGAGGACAGTTGGGGGGCAAGGCGTTGTCCTATTCCTTTGAAGTCTTCTCTCCAGATGAGTTTTATTGCTTTATTGCAGGATGCCTGATTTCAGCTTTATCTTAGCAGGAAAATCAAACCTTACAACATTGAAATGATCTATAGACATTTATGAAGTTACAATAGGTTTCTATTTCAAATAAATGCTGTTCTTTTCAATGTTCTACTTATCAAAGAACCCTGAAAAAATTTTAAGCAGCACAATTGTTTTCAACATTGACAATCAGAAGAAATGTTTCTTGAACAGCAAATCAAGCATATCAGAATGATTTCTGAGGGATCATGTGACGCTGAAGACTGGAGTAATGAAACTGAAAATTCAATTTTATAATCACAGGAATACATTAATTTAAATTTAGTTTGGGGTCCAATTCTCACTGTTAACTAGTTCATTAGCATTTATTAGTTTATTACTAGGATATTTGCTGTTTATTAGTATTTATAAAGGACATATTTATTATTCTGCATTACCATATTACATTCATTAATCCTAGCCAATAACTACAACAACAACCTTACTAACTATTAGGCGTTAACTGAGGCAACAGTTGTAGTTAATAGTTTGTTAATAGTAAGAATTGGACCCTGATCTAAAGTGTGACCAAAAAAAGTTATTTTAAATTGTGATAACATTTAACAATATTACTGTTTTTACTTTATTTAAATGACTTCTTTCAAAAAAAAAATTAAAAATTAAACTTTTGAATGGTTGTGTATTTAAACTGAATCAGCAGATAGGCATGTGCATGATGATCAGTACCTGAAAACTTGAGTAAAAGTACAGATACCTTACAGCGAAAAGAACTACAAGTTACCAATTTCCAATACAACTTTAGTAAAACTCTTGAGTACCTGATTTACTCATACTGAATGAGGCTAAACGATGCACTAGTCCTCAACACCTAAGAGACACTCAACTCTAAGTTAAGCTCAAGTGCTCAAAAAGGACATAAATAAACCAATATCCTTCAAAATGGTTTCAATATAATGGTTAAATAAAATAATGTGAAGTAAATTGAAATAGTCAAAGCCTACTTGCACTGGACCTGCTAGTTTCAGCCTCATCACTGGCTGTGATAGGATTACTGGCTGGAGTTCCCTTAACACCAGTGGCCACTCCACTTTACCGCCTATTCACTACCGGACTCCATTTCCCACAAGTCACCACATAAGAACTATCACTCACTCAATCTCACAAACGCACACTACATTTCCCAGAACATTACAGTGTCACTGATCACCCCAGCCAGCTGTAGCACATTATCTACACTATATAAGCGCACTGCACAGACTCACCTTTGCAAAGTCTTGATTTGCTGTTAGTGATCAATTCTGAGCATTTGTCCTCGTGTTTGTTTTCCCTGTTTTTTTTTTTAACTCTGCCTGTTATTTCCGTTGTTTGATTCCTGCTTCCTGTCTCGACATTTCTGCCTGCATATTGACCATGCTTCTGCTTATCCCCTGACATATCTGTTTGTTGTTCCTTGACCACTGCCTATTTGACTACTTCTATTTTAATAAAGCTGCATTTGGATCCCATCCCACTGACTCATCATCACAGGCTACAGCCACATCCTCATTCTAAACTCATTTATGAAACACCTGTGATTCACAACTACCTGCTAATGCATTAACATTTGTGTAAAGCAGGCTTGCAAACAAGTTTTAATGAGTAAAGGCAAAACAAAAATGATATGGCACCTTCATTGCCCTGTAGATGGCAATCTCACTTCTTTTGTAGCAGAAATAAACTGCTATGCAAAATATAGTGCCATGCAAAATATAATGAAAAATTGCATTGCTCATTACAAATGCATTGGATTAAAGAGTATTCAAAAATATATCTACTTATTCACTTATTTAATAATATATTTGATTCGCGAGTAAAAGATTATAATATCTTTGATACTCAGTAAAACAAAAAGTAGCCAAAAAGACAATAACTAAATACATTTATTCAAAAACATCACATGGCCATGTGGCCTCACCCTTGCATTAGAGCTATGAATGTTCCTCAAAGAGACCAAGAGAGAAGAAAGAAAGAAAAAGAGAGACACCGACAGACAGAGACGCAGAAGGGGGCTAAGTATGTACCCACTCCTTCTGCCAAGCCTTGATCAGACCCTCATAAAAGGCTCTTTCCATAGCAAGCCAGCTTTCATGAATAGCACTGATGACAGCCCCCAAATTTCCAGGCGCAGCGAAGTACTGCATGGGAATCACAGGTGGCGATTGGCCTCACCGCTCTGATTAACCTTTTCCATACTGCTCGTCTGCTGTCTGAAACTGTGTTTCAGGAGGGACAGCCAGAGTCTGGCAAGATGATAGATGAATCCATCTGAAGTGCAGGATCTAAAAAGACTGAGAATGATGAGGTTTAGAACTCCATCATCACGAGCTGTGTCCTTTATGTTGTAAATGGTTAAAGCCCCAGCATGTCCATAAGATGCCCGCGGGGGGAGCAGTAAACTGGAGAAAACTGTAACTCAGAGGTCTGGGGACAGCTGTTCTGTGCGAAATACTCATGATGCAACAAGATGAAGAAAACTGAGACCGTGAAAATCTCTGAGTGAAATATAAATCTCTATTCAGTTTGAATATGTCCATTTCAAATGGCTTACATTCACAGAAGGTTTACATGTATAAAAAGCGTCACACTGTGTAAGGTGAATAAATGTTGAAATTAAGGGTTATTTTTGTCTGTTGCAATCTTGTTGCACAATATTCGTACAGGATTGATACAGAGGAAAATGTGTTATTGTTAAATGTTCTGTTATTTTGGTATTTATTAACATGCAGGTATTTCTGTTACGTTAAAGTTTTGTAAGGTTATCCATCGTGGTCAAGATTAGAGCCTGTGGTTAGGTCGAGAATAGGATGTGACACCTCAAGGCTGAACATACTGCGTGATGATTAAAAATTCAAGTATACAGTGATAGTCTCTTTGGTGGTTACATTAGCACATGCTAGTGTTCTGATGCTGACTAACATTTAACCGTAAAGATTAGTTGTTAGTTTACTCAGTATTTCAATTACATTGTTATTAGCAAGATAACGAAAAAAAATTAAGTTCTATAAACCTTTGAGTTAGTTAACTTAAAAAATTGAGTTTTTTACTTACATGTTTTAAGGTAATCGCTGTCTACAAAAATTCTGAGTATTCTGAATTTATCAGGTTTTTACAGTGAGGGAATGTTTTTCTTAAACACTTTTTGTTATACTGATTGAAACTCTCTTCACATCCTGATAGCGATCAATAATAGAAGGACCAAAAAATGTTCGTCCAATCTGAATGCAATGCAATGATAGGATGTCCTACCTGCAAACATCACACGTCATCAGTGTGTTCCATAAGGTCATGCAGAGTTGTGGGGTGCTTCTCAAATGGAAGGCTGCATCCTAGTGAGGCTGTGTCCTTCCTAGTCCAGTCCTTCGGAGGCTTGTGGGCTAGAGTGCTGCTCAGCATTAAATGCAAGAATTAGATGGTCTAGTCAGTGTCCTTGGCTATGTCACACATGTACCCGACCACCACAGTCATGGCTTGAAAATTCTATTTAGACCGATTTTTGGAAAAAAAAAAAAAGAAAGTACTTTAAAATTGTTTATATTAACTTTCTATTAATGCAGTACAGTGAATGACAACCGTCTCTGGTCTCCCAGGGGCTTACATTGAAAGTTTAGTGTTAAAGGATTAATTTACACCAAAACAAAAGATAACATGTATGCCTTCGTGTCCAAAAACATTATATTTGTCTTACATTTCCCTAATGAACTCAGACAAGTTCAGTGCCCACTCGTTTTCTGTCAGTTCTTTATTGGGAATTGGAATGTGTGCAAAGGATTGTGGGTGATTGAAGGCAGCGAAGGATACACTTAATGCATCCTTCAAAATGAGCTGAATGAAGGATGTGAAATGAAGACCGCCTTCCAAGGATCCTTCAAATTGAGACGTCCTTTTTTTATTTGCTGAGTTAACAGGGACATTGCACATTAATAAAACATTTATGTAAATGCTTGAATTAGCCAAAGGCTATTTTTCTGTAGTCCTTGAACAGAATGTTACAAGTCACCCGCCATCTTGTTATGATCTTGTTACCTTTGATGGTGCTTGATGATGTGAAAGCCTAGATATGCAGTCTCACTAGGATGCAGCCTTCTGATTGAGAACCACCCATAGACAGACAGTCACAGAAGGCCACAAACAAACAGCAGCCACTTTTTCCAGTTCCTCCTGAACCAAAACAATAAGTTTTACAAGATGGTAACATGTGACATTCTATTTGGAGCTGTTCACTTCCTCAGACTCGGATTTTATGCTTTTCTATGGCAACACTATCAACGGCGAAATTATCTGCAGCAGTCAGAGCTCTCTAAATTGTTTAGATTCATTATTATTGTAATGTTACGTACATTGAGACATGAGGTGATTTAACGGTGACTGTTTGCAGACTCTGCTGTGGCTGTGTTCGTTCGTGTGTTTTGGAGGAGGCGTGGCTTTGTAGAGCACTCTGAAGGTAGGGTGAGATCTCATGCTGCCCTCATGTGCTTTCAGAAATTTCCTACTTCCCACTTCTGAAGTTGTGATTATGAGCTCATCGCATTCAAGTGCTTCGCTGTCGGAAAGAACATGAATCATGGAGGATCACAGGTTTATTCTTGCCTATTTATTGGAAAGCTTTTATGAAAGCCAAAATTAAATTTAGCATTCATTGACAACAATATAGGCGTTCACAGCATTATCTAGACAGCCAGCTTGCAGGCGATTCTGGAATCAAATACAGGCCATTTTCTTTGTGTGTAAAACCCACAATATGCTTCAAATAATTGTCCTTATACGTAAATGCACTACTTTAATGACAAAACTCAGGAATTTTGGTATCAAAATTGTCCCCGAGCTTCCCATTAGTAAATTCGACATGAGATAAATAAGACAATTCTGATAGCATGTGAAGTCAGCATTATGCTTTCAAAGCTACCTTGCTATTGCTAACCTCTTCGAAATTGCCAAACCTAGCTTTAAGTTGAGTAAAGTAACATGTCTTTGCCTTTGTTTCTGCGGGCTTCTCTTAATGAATATATAATTTAGGGTGTGCCTCTATAAAAAAATGTAAAATAAAGGGCGGTGTCAATGCAAGATTAAACTGCAGTCGCAAATCGATTTATCAACCCTGAAAGTCATGTGCAAACTAATATGTATGAAAGGCAGGTATTAATCTGATTCACATGGAGCACCGTGCCTGCTGTCATTGCAAGTGGAGAATACTGACGTACAATGTGATTTAATAATTAAAAATATTTCTCATTAACTTTCTGTGAACAGAATTTCTGATGTAACATTTTTTTCTACAGCACAAAATCACAAACATTGTTGTCATCCAAATTAATAAAACTAAAAGCCTGATTTGAATATGGGTGTGTCTAACCTATTTGCTAATTGGCATACTGTATATGCACAGTTAGCAAATTACCTGCAACACGTTTACACTGTGCACACGCAACTTGTTAGACTGCTCAAGCAAATTAGCGACATTTATTTAGGATCTCACCAAATCAGAATAATTTGATATGGATAAGGTTCTTTCAGTACACTGCATGTACCCCTTATTTATAACTCTTTTATCTTGCTGTGTATGGTTTTTGACTGATTACACTCTCAGGGAAATGCTCATTGTTTTTTGCAGTTTTAATTTACATTGTAATTAGAACAGTGCAATTAATTAACCTCCACTAAGTACCACTTAATAATCCACATGGAGTGCTGTTAATTACTTCAGTGTGATAATCATAAACCGGTCATTCAGTCAGAGCCACAATGGCGATTATTTTGTCCCAGATGGTGAAAAGCTCACTGTCCCAGATTTGGAGAAAAAGAGATTAAAAATACCATCAACAGTAAAGCTCTCTGAGCACAGGAGAATTGTATTGCTGGGAGGTTGATCATTCAGTGCTCAGAGTCTCAGTGAGGTTCTCAGTTATATTTAATGTATGTATCAACTAGTATCAGATGTATCTCTTAAAATTCTTTATGTACATATAAATGAGTGGATTTGATAAAAAAAAAAAAATACTTAGAAATATATTGATTTTTAGTTTTGATTTTGTTTGAGTTTGGAAGATTATTGAGGCCCTGCAGTGGGCCCTGTCCCCCTGCTTGAGAACCACTGATGTAAGTGATGTGAAAATGATAACTTTCTTATCATAATTCTGTATATTTATATACAGAATTAAAGGACAAATGTGTGAGCTCATGGAAATCACCTTTAGTATTTGAGCAGCCAAATCTGAAAATAGTGTGATAAATTTCTCCTGAATGTATAACATACGTCTTTTCTATTTGTTTGCCATTTAGCTGCTGTTTAGGTGAAAAGGCTAAGATAATAAGGAGATGTTTGTGAGTTATGTTCACTTTTGGCATGCGGACAACTGTAACACCTCCACACTTTAAATATACTTTGAAGTTATATCATATCTCTGGCCATATCACTTCAATTCATGCATCCCTCATCACGAGCTCTGCATGCTGTTTCTGCATTTGTGGGCTGTAGTATTGAAAGACTGACCTGAACTTTCCTCTCAGACCAAGTGGCAAAAATACTTCAAAATCATGCATTCACTAGCAGAAGTGGAAGCTTTGAAAACCTTCACTTTATGCTTTATTAATGCAAGAGCAGCAGAAAGAGAAAGAGAGAAGAGCCATGACTGACCGGCAGAATTTTGGCCGGGGACAGAGGAACAGGAGCTGCCCCGTCATCAGCACTTCACAGGAAAGCGCAGCCACATTAGCCAGCGTGGCAGAACCGCTTCGTCATGCTGCAGAATAATGTGGCGGCCATTTGCTGTCCCATGAAGCCACAGGGGTATTTGGCGCCAAGCATGTCATTAGAAATTATAGCGCAGACACATAGATGCAAAACTTATAACACACTCATAAACACACACACTTGCTCACATATTTAAAAAGAATTTTAATGTTGTCTAAATAAAATAGACAGTGCTAAAATCTGATTGGCTTCAAATGTGGCGCATCCAATATAAAATTACATGTGACGGCACATCATTTAAATTCTATGTGTCAGTCATTCACGAAGAATGATCTTCGATTATTATGTTGCTTGGCAACAACAATGCATTGTGGTGTGTTTCAAGATATATTATGCCGACATCAATAATAACGATATTTCAATGCTTACTGGCCGTTGTATGTGTGTATATATTTAGATGTATTTTTTATGTATTTTAGTTTTATTTTGAGTTGATCACACTGAAACATTTTAAGTAATCTGAATTCTTTCATTGTTTTGAGTTCTATGAACTTGTTTCTTTTCATTTAGAAACTCAAATTCATCTGAAACTGGGCTGTGATTTCCCAGCAGGCTTTTATCATGCTTTGACACTCAAAAGGGAAAGTAAATGCTAAAATTAAACGTAATACTGTATAATGTTTTTTTTATTTTTTTTATTTTTTTTTATACAAGATTTCAAGTGAGAGATTTAGTGGTATTTAGAAGAGTTTCTGTTATGTTGGGGTTTTGTGTGTGTGTGTGTCTGTGGATGGGTGGGGGGGGGGGGGTGACAAGTGGAGCATGAGCTTGGTTTGAGAACAGATATAGGTTATATGTTCTGTATTGCCATCTTTCAGTAACTGCTATGCAATCCTAATCCTATCAAAGCATTGTGTTACCAATTAGCAAGTTAGCATGTACTGAATTAGTTTAGTTAAAGCAAGCCAAGTTTCCACTACTAAAAATATTTATGTTGATATTATATGATAATTTTACATTTATTGTACGAGTTAGCATACACAAATATTTCAAGTCAAGAGTAATTAAAATGTACAAGTACAAACTAAAAATGTTAAGTTCTGATTACTTAAACTTTGACTTTCTTAACTTGAAATTGTTGACGTAACTAATTGATTTTTTTTTTTAAATATATGTCAAATGTTTTTAAACATATAATGTCATTTGACTAATTTAAACACAAAAAAATGTTAACACAAAAAATTAACACACAAAAATATACATGTCCACTCACACACACACACACACACACACACACACACACACACACAGTTTATTAAAAGAAATGCAATTTCAAACAAATTATTATTTTATAAGTTGGGCTTTGCAGGTGTAGTATACACTTAAGATGAGTGGATTTTGTTCCAGTGAGATTTTACTCTGGGTGGAGCAACACCACAGACATATAAAACAAGCTTTTGACAAATTGTTGCTTGTCAAGATCACGGAATCATCATGGAATATGGATTGCTTGTGCACTTATCAGGGCGCATGACATGAAGGATTTTACTTTTTCAAGTATTAATACATTTTATTATTTATTGAACTTTGGTCCTCTACTTTACCTCCTGCCTAATGCTTCTCAACTTATTGCCTTTCATACAGACTGTTCAATTTTATAAACTGCAATGCATCCATACTTGCACCCTGAATATAGAGTTGCGTAACATACACAGCCAAATGGCAGGAAGTGTAGGGAGCGTGCTCATGTGTTTTGGCTCATTCTGTGCTAGCAGTGTTGTGCCGTGGCATGACCGTCTGGACTCGACACAGGGATTACAAGCGTCCACTGTGAAGAAGGATGGGTCTCACAGGAAATGACACGTGCTGTTCACACCCCGCCCACTCCACGCTAGTGGTGGAGCGACTGCTGGAGACATTGAGGTTACTATTGCTGTTGAAATGTTTACCACACATTAGCCTCCCAACATTTCGTCCCACAACAGAAGCATATGTCTGCTCTGTCTCTTAAAGGGATAGTTCACTTGAAAACAACCATTTTGTTAAAAGTTTGTTCATCATTATGTTCCAAACCTGTATAACATTCTTCAGTGGAAATACAAAAAGTAAAGCCTTGAAGTTTAAAAAAAATACATTAAAAAAATATATTTTCTGTGCACTGAAAGTTAATGGTGACCACGAACGTCATGCAAGTTTGCAGGGATTTTCAATGAATAACGACTGAAATTTCAGTGTGTTCGTCACATAAAGCACACACTGTATTGTATGCCTTCAAAAGTACATAAGTCTGTAGTTGTTTTTTGTTTGTTTGTTTTTTGTCCTTTACAAGTTTGTAAATGACTTGAGGGTTATTAAATTGTGACAGAATTATCACTTTTGGGGCAACTGTCCCTTAAACACATGCTAATTCTTATTTGTTTGTCCATGTTTGTGATGGTAGCTGGTGACAGGCATGCAGTGCTGATGTCAAAAAACTGTCTTAGAACCCAGGAGGACTTGGATAAAAACAGGTCGAGGCACATTTGTTTCAAGGACATGTTGTAGAACAATTCCTATTTACAAAATGCATGTCCCTTTAGTTTAGTATATCCAGCAAAGTTTTACTGTTAACATCAATGAGTGGATCTGAATTCAAACATAGTCATTTCAAACATTGCTGGGCTCAGCGGATGTATTCAAGAATGATTTTCTTGTTTAATGTGGGTCATGTTGTTTGATGATTTGAATCCTTTGCAATATAGTAAGACTTTGAGTCAATGGGTAGTTCTAACAGCAGTTGCAGACTGTGAGAAACTTGCTGTGTTGAAGGTGCAAACCTGAGCCGTCTCTGAAGATAAGGCTTTTCCTCCATCTGCAGTGTCTGATATGCAGCTCCACTGTAACAGGCTTTGCGTTCAGAGAGTTTCCAAGCTGCTTTGGTGCCACAGCTGTCAGGGGACATCAGCCGAAGTTTCCTAAATTGATCAGGCGCTGAGAGATTACTGGTCAACAGCAACCATTTCTCCCCAGTCTCTCAAATCTCTGCCAGCGCACACATCTAATGGAGGATAAACAGACAGTATGTTCTCCCTCAGGCCTTCCCATCCAGAGGTTGCGATGCAAATAATCATTATCTATCTGTCATTTTGATTTGCTTGATAGTTATATAGATATGTCACTCCATGTGTATGTAGATTTAAATAGACGAAATTGTTTTGTAACAATGTAAGTCTTTACTGTCACTTTTAATCAGTTTAATACACGTTTGCTTTTTCATTACATATCATCCTTGGATCACAAAAGGAAATATTTAGCTCATTGACCCTCATTATTTTTCATTGAAAGATATTGTTTTTTTGGTCCTATTTGGAGCAGCCAAACAAACATAAAAGCATGCATATGAATCATTCACAATATGTCAAATCTTCTCAAGCCATATGATAGTTTAGAGGAACACAGGCATTATTCACTGAAAATCAGGCATTCTGCCTATTCAAATCATGTGTGGAACAAATGTTTTTGGATATTATAGCTGGATCTTCATTGATTCTTGTGAGTAGCTTGGTGGACTACGTTTGAGTGGTTTACTTTCCTTTTTTTAAATGTCTGAACGACAGACAGCATTTGTAAATATCCATCAAGATTCGGTAAATAACAGAAAAATTGCTGTTCCCACAACCTTTGTTTCCATTACACCTGGGATGTATCATTCCTATTTCAGTCTTGAAATAAGTCAACAACAGAAATTCTAAACAGGGTTGTCATGAGCAATGCAAGCAAATTCTATTGCATGCAAGACAAGCAAAACATTTTCACCACGTTTCTAAAATTAGATGCTTTTTTCTTGTTTTCAGAGGCACGTGCCTCTTTATTTGGGTCGTATTTTTCCAGGGCATTGAGGAATCTAATGAGAGTCAGCTCTTTTTCAACTCATTTTTCTTTCTATCGATTTTTATCAGCAGCTCAATTTTCACATCTGAAGCTTAATTGCGTATGCCATCCCTATATGCCATATTCCAATTCTCAAAGAGATGAAACAGTTGGGAGGACAGGATGTGTAACTCAGAGGGGGCTGGTGACAGTGGCCTTTTAACATAGATTATAGTGCCCTCTGTTGACAGGTCCTTGAATTTTTGCAACATGCCAGGACGCAGATTGCAAGGAAATGTTTCTGTGTTTATGGCACAAAACCACATTATGTCATCGTTGACCAGGTCTGTTTTAGCTATCACATTGGTAATAATAGTATTTCTGGTGCTCTCATGTTATGAGTCATCTATGAGGGAGAAACAGTGGGCAGTTCACAAGCAATTCCTCCTTCCAGTAAAAACAAGTCCTGCTTTGATGCATAACATTATTTCTCCTCTGAAACATGATTTGTTGAATGCCTTGAACTTTCTTTTGTGCGCACCAGATAAGCAGCGCGCCTTTATTTCCTCTTTAATTATCATCCGGATCGGTGGTCAGAGATGCAAAATGAAAGCATTAGGAAAAGAAACAAGCCTTAGAAAGAAGCATTTTGCTTGAATAAGCATCTACGATGGCATTGACCTGTCAGTCCTTTCCCATGAACCATTCACCCGGGATATTTTATCAGGAGGTTTTTTCTCAGTCATTCGGCTCAAGCACTCTCGGTATGGATAAAGGAGGAAATATGATTTCCCCCGCTGTGTGTGGCAGGCTTATCGACTTTCTTATGTGCTTGAGAATAATGAACTTCCATTCTGGGCTGAGGTTAAGTGGCAGTATGTTTATTTTGCTTGCATGAATGTCAAGCACTTTTGGACATGTATTGCCTTGGAAAATGTGGCAGAACAGAGTGAATCAAGTCCCACTGTGGGCCATTAGAAATCTAATTAATGAAATTTAGCTTTGAGTTGCTTTCATGGCCTGTCCTAGTAACTTGCAAGTTGAGTTTCATTTCAATTTTGCTCTCCCCTGCTGTCACTCATGATGTGTGTAACACAGCACTACATAATTGAAAACCAAGCGCTGCATCCTAGAATGTCTCTCTCAGCAGATTTTGACGCTGTAAGCCCTTGACCAGCAGAGAATTAATAATTGTTACATGGGTTCCACTTGCAACAGTCACCCTCTATTTGAGCAAAACATTTAACCCTTATATCACAGCATTGCACAAATACACTGCCGTAAAATGCATTTGTTTGACACATAACATGCTTTTGTGAACGTTTGCTCTATTTTCTTTTACGCCTTTTAATTGCCAAAGCCCCTCATTAGCACACAATATGTAATTATAGTTACATGACTGCATGTCTCATGCTGATACACTGATGGAAAAACAGACATTGAGGAAGACAATAAGAGAGAAATTGCAGTTTAAATGGCCATTTTTACATCTTGCTGTGTGCTGGAACAGGGGTTTTCAAACTGAAGTACCGGAACAAAAGGGGCTTTTTTTTTTTTTCTTATGTGAGATTTTACAAAATCTATTTTTAGGGCTGTCAAAGTTAAGGTGCATTTAAGATATTAATGAGATGTGTTTTTCAACATTCACGTCCCAAAAAAAATAAATAATTTAAATTCTTATTTAAAAGGACTGGTAAGAAATCATGAAATTAATATTTATTATTTTATTGTTTACAAACTAGTAACTAGTTTACAACAAATTATATGATGTCAACTTCCTTTGAAAATAAATCACAAACACAGTGTAAATATTATAGAAACATTTTCACAATCTGATTTGACCTTGAGCTTTTAAGCATTAGATATTAGCTAGCTTTTATATTTGATTTTTATATTTTATATTTTATTATTTATAATGATACTTGGTTACAATGAGACTAATAATTCATAATTTCTGCCAGGAATGCACAATCATGCAAAATGAATCTGTAGTTAATGATATTTTGAATAGATCAATGAGATGTAAACATGTAGCCTATATTCAAAAGTGTTTGCTCCCATTCATTTTTGATCACAGTGCTTCACTACACACCACTCAAACTTTCAGACCAAGAGTTTTCACATTTGGAGGAATATGTAATTTACTAATGATTGGTCAGATCAATCAAACTGTTTGTGAAGGGTCAATTAAAACGGGGGGGGGGGCACTTCCTTAAACATAAATCATACTTTCATGCAAAGTGCGATTTGTAGGGGGGGATGGGGGGATTTATCCACTGTTGGTCTATGTATCTGGTGGGGATTAAAACCACCAACAGATAAAATACCCAAAAAATATTTTTTTGAAATATCACTAAGTAAAACACTGCAACATGAAAATCCAAACAACTGTAAAATCAGAAATGGAATTCAGTGCTCCTGCATAACAGAGACCTACCGGGATTCGTGATCCTGGTTCACACGTTTTAATCCATGCAAGGCTTTCCAGACCATTAATCTATTTCAGAGCAGCATTATGAGATTAATACAACATTTCTGCTCAAAACTCACTATTGTGACCTAATGCAGATATTTTATAAAATAAACTGACTCATTTGAAACTAAGGTGGGAATTATGATCACGCAGTTTGATCATCGCCAGAAAACCGTCTTTCTGCGAGTCATTGAGAAATTACGGTTAATTTTTACCTAAAATAAATATGAGGTAAATGTGAGAATAACGTTGGTGAACCTGAACTTCAAAAATTGTGTGTACTCACGTCTTTCCGCGCTTGAAACAACATTCCTTCTGATGTTCATTCACGTTTATTTGGTGCTATAAATGAACTAGTATGAAGAGATGATCGTTTCACGAGCCGCTTGAAGGAGCTTCAGCGATCTGTCACCACACATTAAAGAGACACTATACAGTATTTAATGTTTAAATATGAAACGGTTCCATGTGTCTGTCGACACAGTAACTACAAAATTACAATATTTCATATATAAAACTGTTTCATACATTGTCAGTGTCCTCTTTGCTCCGTGATGTATTTTTAACTGCATGAGAACATGATGTGTGGTGTGAGAGCACATGGATTGTCGGACATAGTAACAGTAACTAAAGGGGGCGGGTCTTTGCGAAGGATCAATTAGCCACTAGAAACAGATTACATCTGATTTTAAGATTTGATTCAGATGATCCAATCATAAGTGGACAGAGCTAAATGAGGTCTAAAACGCATGCGATCCAATGACGCAAATCACATTTCAAGGTCATCAGGTTTCAACTTCTTTCCCTGATTTGACTATTTTTGAGCTTTTCCTTTACTTGCAGTAACATACTGATAAAGAAAGTGATGCATGACACCCTTCCCTCAAAACACAAGTCACAAGTAGTCACATCTTAATGCTAGGTGTAAACAGCGATACGTCTCGGCTGACCACTTTTGATCAATCACTGGTGTAAACAGGGCCTTAGTTAAATTGATGTAGAATGAGAAGATCTGGTTCATCTGAAAGTGTTTCCTCTGTCCTCTGCAAGCAATTAGCCCACAGCGCAGAGAGCTCTTAAAAGAGGTCACAGTAATTGCTAGGAGGTGGGTGATAAAAACGAAACCAGTTAAATTATCATAGGCAGACAGGCCCGCGGTTTGTGACATCAGTTCTTCATCAATAAACTGCCTCTGTCGTTAACAGGGCCTGGGAGGGAGATTTGAGATTTAATATGGGTGTTATCTTCTTTGGAAACCCTACTGAGGCATGTATCGTATTTTCGATCTCATGACTTTCCTCTTTCCCGGTGTTATAGATTCATAACACATTCGTGTCCCATAAATTGAAGACAACTCTGCTTTGCTTTTCTTGGCAATTCCGTCCGAGCGTTCCCGATGTCCAACGAGATTCCGAAAGAGTGAGTGACGTCGTCTCAGCCCTATAGTTAAAGCAATTTTGAGATTTCAATAGAAAGCCCGACGGAATGACAACACAGGAAAGAGGCTGAAAGCCCGGGGAGCGGAGAGGTCTATCTGAGTGGTTTGAACATGGCAGATAATTTCAAAAAAATTTTGTAGTCATTTCTCCGGATCCAATATTGTGAGATGCGCATGAACGCACTTTATCATCAAACACAATGCCTGACAGAGATCTGAGTAGAGGAAGTGAGTGTGATGGAAGGGCCATTACCGAAAGCTGTTCTTTTCTAACACTGAGTGTTTCCTTCACATAAGATCAAAAAATAAAAAAGCAGAAACATGCTGTCTAGCTCAATTTGCATAAATAAAATCCTAATGGTTGCGTTTGAAGTCTAAATTGACATCTGTACAGTTTCTAATGATGGGATTTGTCCGACTCCATTATATCCAAAGGCTATTGACAATCAAATATTATCCTCTGGATTATTTTCATACAAATGAATAAATCGGCACAGTTTAACCTTAATAAAAAAATAGAAATCCATTCTGAAAAGAACATCAGGATTGGGGTGAAATGCATATTTTCAGTGTATATGACTATTTAACAATGTAAAGCAAGTTTCATATCATATCATCGGCCATATCATATCGAGGCTATTTGATTTTGTGCTCATATGACTCTCAGATTTCACTTTTCATGTGTGAAGTCTATATCTAGATGTTCATGAAATGCCATGCCAGGGTTTTATAATTCTTTCCCCATTCTCTTGTTCATGGACACATAAATTTTGTTATTCCCTGCCAGGAATAATCAAATATTAACTATCAGACCCCATTTATTCAATCCACAAATTGAAAGTGTTTTGAAACCTAGGCAGCAGCAGAGACATTTTTTTTTGAAACTTTCTTAAGATGAGCAATCCAGTTTTAGTTTTTGTCAAGGCCTATGTCAGGTTTTTTCTTGGCATTATGCATTAAATAAATCGTAAGAGGTCTAATTTTCCTGTAAAGAAGCACTGTTGCTGACAGCTGTGTGGGCTGCAGAGATCTGATTCCTACAGGGCTCAGCAGTGTCTGTAGTTTGTGTTTAGAGGTTTTGAAGTGTGCTATGACACTGTAGGTGTCTCAGAAACTGTCAGGACTTTGAGCTTGTTAATTTATGAGCTCGATGTAAAAGAACTCCACTAGGCATTGCGCGCCATGGCGTTACAGAGCTTTTCATTGATCTACTCACATTAAATATGTCCAAGACCCTGCGTTTGACAATTGATAAAATTTCACTCACAAAGAGTCCGTTTGATCTCTTGCTTTTCCCAGAAACATGTAGCATTTAAAATCACACAGCCTCTTATTAGAAAGTTCTGGCCTCTGCTGTGACATCTAGCTTGTTTTTGTATTATACTGAACTCTTTTCTTTACCCCAAAATGTCCCAAATCAACAAAAATATATGGCATACATAAATAATCCTTCCTGCTGGACTTGAATCACTCTTTAATTCATGCTACTAAGCTGCAGCGCAGCTAAAAGTGTTCACTTGGTTTCTGTCAGCAGAAAATCTTTATTTTTAACCTCAAAACACCTTTAGCGACAAGCTTTTCACTGCCTATGAATCATTTAACTTCATTCTCAGGCTCTGCAATTCAAAGACCTGTATGTACAGTATGCTTATTGTCCTAGCACCGGTCTGTAATATTTTACTCAATAAAAATAAAAATCTGTCATCATTTTGCCCTCATGACTTTTGAAAACCATTTTCTTATGTGAACACCTAAGGAGATTTTAGCAGAATGCACAAAAAAATATATATATATACATTGAAAATGCAAGGTGACCACAGCGGACTTTCATAATCGTGTCCATGTTTATCTGTTTATTCTGTTCCCCAGTCCTGTCAATTGTCACATGTTCTTTGTTTTGTATTCTAGTCCCGTCATCGTCACATGTGCTCTTTGTTTTGAGTTCTGTCACTTGTTCTCCGTGTTGTTCTCCCGCCTGTCAGTGTCTCTTTATTAGTTCATCTTCTTCACCTGTGTCTCGTTATCAGTTATGTCTGTCACCTGTGCCCTGCTCGTTATCCTCGTGTGTTCCTGTGTATTTATTCCATCTGTGTCAGTCTTGTCATTGTTCGTCGTTAACTTACATGCTTGATGTTTACCGTGTATCCTGTCTTCATCCAGTTTATAATTAAAACCCTTTATTGCTTACTTCTGTCCCCTCGTGCCTGTTCCCGAACACCGAGTGTTACACTGACAAGCAAGACGTTTAGTGAAGAACGACTTCATTTTGTTTGTTCCTCCCCATCCACATTCATTGTACTGAAAAGAGCAGCTCAGACATTCTGATAAACTTCTCCTTTAGTGCTGAAAGAAAGAAAGAAAGAAAGAATCATACAGGTTTGCAGTATCATAAAGATTAATGAAATTGTAGGTTCATTTTTGAGGGAAGCTCCCCTAAATATAAATACTCTGTCATTCAAAAAGTTTGTTGTCAGTACAATTTTTTTAAAGTCTGTTGTGTTCACCATCACCAAAATACAGTAAAAACAGTACAATTATAAGAACTTAAGACTTAAAATAACTTTTTTAACACATTTTAAAATGGAATTTATCCCTGTGATAGCAAAGCTGTACAACTCAATGTTAATTCTGTAGTAGTCTTTTAATTCTTCTCGGCACTATTTTAGGGTTTTCTGTTCTTCCCTCCAAGTGGACATAGACTCAGTGTATATTAAAGATTGTGTTTGACGCTTATGAGACAGTGCCACTTCCTCAGGCTGTAATTCGCTTTTCATTCGAATCTCAACTCGTGAGTAATGAAATGAAGTGATCAGGTGAATTCTCTTGACTACTACAATTTCTTTAGCTTCTGTTGTTGCTAGGCTACTTGCAAGAAGCACAAAAATAGCTGCAACAAGTAGTGTGTAAAAACACTACTAAACCTCTGGCATTTGTAGAGTTTTTGACTTCTGCCTGAGAGAATCCAATGGCTGTGCTCCAAACTCACACACTGTGTCAGTCTTGTGGTTGGGAAGGCACATGATGGCTGTAACCAGAGACATCGTGATCGTGGGTAAAACGTTCCATGTTTACAGCAGTGTTTGAAGAATCCAAGGAAAGCTAAAACCGGTGAGGTGTCATGGAACGAGCCGCAATATTGGAGCTGACAACTTCTCTGAAGGATTGCCTCGGGGGAAATTGCGGAAGTGCCACTAGTGGTCTGTTTGATAAATCAGAGGCCTTAAACCAACGCAGCTGACGTGTGCCCGCCAGCCACTGTCAGAGGCGATTCAAACAGAGATTAAAGGGTCTGATTACAGCGCTGAAAGGAACAAACTTTAATTAGGAGAACACAAGATTCTCCTGCTGGTTTCCTCTGCCCCAGTCCCCATGCTGTCAAACTATTCCCATGCTTGATCACTGTCCCAAATCTCAGGCCATGCAACTTCACTCTTACAGAATATCTGATTCTTATGAAACAGTGAGCGAGGGCTGTATGAAAGGTTTGATGATGTTATTGACAAGTACATGTTCTGTCAGAACGCATATGTTGCAGTCACGTTAGTTTCGCACTCATGCACGTGAACGAGAGCGGAATGTAACATAAATTTCATCATCAGTGTACCGCATTTTGATTTTGGGCCGTCTGTGCAACAAAACAATTTGTCACATATATTTTCTGTCATGCAGGTTCTTAGTAGTTTACGGTATTAAAGGGACATTTCGCCCTGAAATGAAAATTCTGTCATGATATACTCATGTTGTTCCAAATTTGACTTTCCTCCTTCTGTGGAACACAAAAGAAGACATTTTGAAGAATGTTGGTAGCTAAACATTGGTTTCAGTCACCTTAACTTCTATTTGGATTTTTGAAAAAATAAAAAAAATAAAAAATCAGACATTTCTCAAAATTATTTTCTTTTGCTGTATATTCTGCAGAGGAAAAAAAAGGTCATTCATGTTTGGAATGCCATGAGGGTGAGTAAATCATTTTTCATTTTTGAGGGAACTATCACTTTAAAAGTGACATTACTGTACCTCAGAATAGTTAACTATTTAGTGAAACGTCTTCCAACTGGCCAAATCTTTGGATCTTTTAATTCATTTTTTTGGATCTTTTTCTTTCATTCATTCATTCATTCATTCATTCATGTATGCATTCATTCATTTAACCAGGTTAAAAACTCATTTAGGTAAAAAAAAAAATAAAAAAAATCTAAGAATTTCTTTGCAAACTGTTAGGATGCTTACATTACACTTACATTAATCTATATTAAGTCTTTATTTCTTTATCTCTATTTGGCTTAATTTGGCTTCTTGACCTTGGCATTAAATTAAATAAATGTGCGGCTTATCTGCAGCATTTTGCAGGCTCTTTGGAGAGTATTTCACAAAAAAATGCTATACTTTTCAATCTTGATAATTAGCTAATTCTAATTGGGATCACATGGTTCACGTGGTAAAGGGAACAGGATTAGTCTATAAAGCCTTATTGTGACAGATATAAAGACAGCGCTTGTTCAAAGGCCTAAGAATTCATTGATTCTTTTGAACTGAGCTATAATGATTTACATCATTAATCATGAATATACTGAAAGGTCATGTTGGTCACTCGTGAATTGCAAATTGCAAATTTGCTGTGCTAATATGGAGTCAGTATCAGAAATCACAGCCAAGTCTGACACACTCCACTCCCACCCATGTCCAGTTGGTGACGAGTGTGCTCCAAAATAATGTCCCTTCGTTATTTTGTGTGGTGTATAATATAAAAAATGATGCAGTGTCTGTTCATCTGTTCCCATCAAGAATAAATAAAAGCATAATCTAGCCTATATAGCCTATATGTCCTGAAAGTAAATTAAAAATGAAACATTTTGTTAACATTAAAAGCTGTTAAAAGTCTTGGTAGCACTGTCCTTAGTGAATAACAAAAATCCAACAGTGACTTTAACTGATACTTTTTAGTTACTTAATTGCAAAACTCTAGTAATCTGAACTAATCACATACAATGTTTTTTTTTACTCATAAACCCCAATAAATTATTAATTGATTGGTTTGAGTACCACTTTGTCAAGCAAAAAAAAAAAAAAAAAAAAAAAAAAAAGAGTGGGGCTTTTCTTAATAGACTTTTCCCTCATTTCCTCCATTTCTGCAGTTATCTTTCTCTGTTTGCATTCACTGATTTGCCAAAGTCATCTTAAATGTTTAATTGTCAATTCAACTGAAAATTTTGAGAGAACATCACATAAGCTGACTTCATAAATTGACATTGACTTTCCTAAAATGTTTTATTTTGAACTCACCATTGCTTGGGCGCTTGAACTTCAGGTTATTGTATTTCCAGGTTGATGCAGTGATTGAACAAAGTTCATACATTCATAAGCATCTGAACTTCACAAATCATATATATATATATATATATATATATATATATATATATATATATATATATATATACACACACACTCACACACACACACACACACACACACACATATATATATATATATATATATATATATATATATATATATATATATATATATATATTTATATATATAGATATATAATAAAGTTAATGGTAGCACTTATAAACACACATAAAGAGTTGGAAAAACTTTTAATTGGGTTCATACAGTTCTTCTAAATTCGTGACATTATCTTGTAATCGTCTAAACTTGTGTCACACAGACTTCAACATTCAGCATGCAAAACAACAATGGTAACAATTACATTTTATTTAAAGTAAATTATCAAGTACGCTCTACAGTTCTTTTTTTAGTCACTAGAACTCATGTGTCAACAATACTTACTAAGCTTTTGTCAGTACAACATACTATTCCTATTTCACTGTTTTTTTAAGTAAGTCTAACTAATTGGATTTTACAGTGTATGCAGGACTTATTACCAAATCCTTCAGAAGGAACTACTAATTATTTGGATCAGTATTCTAAAGTGAAAAGCATGATAACTCTCTAGTAATGACTGAAGTCATTGTAAGGTTTTGAGGTGACACAGTGTTGTGGGATGCGTTATCACCCCTTTTCATCCTAACTGAAAATAGTCCAGGATTTAACAATTACTATTAAAAAGTCTGTTAACGTTATCTCAAAGACGCCCCAGTGATGTAATTGCACATCTTCCCCAAATCTCACACCAGCTGCTAAAGGTTAATTTGCTCAGCCAGGCTGCATGTGTCTCCTCAGAATTTCTCTAGCCCCAATGTTAAATGATGAAAACTTTGGATGTCAAGTCAAACAAGAATACAGAAGTTTAATCCTCTAGCAGAAGAGGAACATGTCTCACTGTCTCTTTTTTTGATATTTAAATGTATTCCCCACTGAAAGATGATATTTGACTGAACTAGGACAAGCCAGTCTTGTTTAGAGGAGTTCTGGGAAGGACTTGTGGAAATCGCACAAATAAATAGCATCATGTGCAATCAGGCCATATGCTATGACTGACAGAATGTTCCAGCGTGGATGGACGATAAAAGCTGATGGCTGCATGTATAAATCTTCTTGTCAGTATACGACGCTGGCCAACCATTTGAATGAGTGTGTGCATGAATAATAGAGGAAACGTGACTTTTGTGGCAAAATGATGATTTTGATGCAAAAACATCCTCCGCTCCTCAGTGGTTGGTATGCATTGTAACATTCTCATTTTTGTGGTTATTTTGGAAGTCAAATTAATGTAACAAAGATGAGTGCACTGAATTAAATATTGCTTGGCACATTTTTTTCCTTCAAATATGATGAACAGAAGGCCTATTTTTGCATCTGGAACAAAACAAATGTATTATGAATCAGTTTGGCAAACTGATATTGTGAGAGGATGGAGAGAGTACATGTCAGTCCGTTGGCAAGTTCTTTACAGCACAACCTTGACATAAATCATATCGACACAAACAAACAATATTTATCTCTGCCAGTAAGTTGCTCACTATCAGATACCTTTATATGTATGTATGTATGTGTGTGTGTGTGTGACAAGGTTGAGTTGCTAAACACTTTTGGACTGACATGTGTGTGTGTGGGGGGGGGGGGGGGGGGGGTATTCCCTTTGTTATGGGGACCAAATGTTCCCACAGGTATAGTAATTGTAGTAAATTTTGATCTTGTGGGGACATTTATAGGTAGTATAGGGGGACACAATATACAGTTTGTACAGTATAAAAACCATTACGCCTATGGAATGTCCCCATAAAAAATGAAAACACAACATGTGTGTGTAGGTGTGTGTGTGTGTGTGTGTGTGTGCACATGTTTTTGTGATTTAGGAGGACACAATTTTGTATAATGAAATGGCTATTACACTGGTATTACGACTTAAATATGAAATATGAGGGCATTTCATGTGTCCTCATATTTCAAATAGCTTTAAGAATATACTAAACAATGTTTTATTAAAAATGTAAAAATGCAGAATGTTTTCTGTGATGAGTAGGTTAAGAAGTAGGGGTAGTGTAGGGGAATAAAATGTACAGTTTGTACAGTATAAAAACCATTACGTCTATGAAATGGCCTTGATAGCAAAACAAATCTGTGTGTGTGTGTGTTTGGGGAGTCAGTATCATTTCCGTTGTATGCTTTTTTTCTTTCCTGTTTTTTAAATTGATCACACAACATGACAAGATTTTCAAATATTCATTAGCAGTGAAGTTAAAATATCTTTTTCAATATATCTTTTTCAATATGGAATAATAAAATTACTACTGATAAAACTAAGAAAATTACTCAGGTAGGTAGTTTTTTTTTTTTTTTTTTTACTATTCATTATGACATTTTTTGACTGGATTATTTTAAACAAATGTATAGATACCACTGTTCCTTAAATAAAGTTTGAACTAAACAAATATTCTGAAAGGTTTTTGAAGAAGCTCTTGTATTAATTTATAATAATTCCACAGCAGTAACAATAATTTTACTGACTATTACTTTGGCCAAAACTGTTACCATGGCAAAGGCTCCATCTATTTTATTTAGTTTTATTGACGTTCTGTTATTCCCTGTTTTATGATTTCGTTGAGAGCATTTCTAAGCTATGACCTGCAGCTAACATTTTGTGCAAATAAATAAATAAAAACGAACATATCTTCCATCAGGCATGTCAGGTGAATTATGAAGCCACATATCCATTTATCAGAAACATGTAAACCATGCTATTTTCCCATTGTGGCAGGTTTATCGTGGTTGAGGGGCATGGTTGTCACAATCATATTAATCCATATAAAATCCAGTGCCGTGATTTGTATTTGATGCATATGGTTTCCCAAGCAACATTTTAACACTGTACGTGCTGACAGAGAAGAAAGAGCCGTGAAAACTCAAGCTCTTGGAAAGCGATGTCTTTTGTTTCCTGTCGTTTTACCTTTGTTATTTCACAGTGGTGCTACAACAAGGCATGGGTGTGGGATAAGATGCTGTGGAAATCGTTTTCCGCATCCGATCAAGTAAGTAGAGCAGTAACAGAGGGGCGTCTCTGAAACACCTGTTAACAGCTCTGCTGTATTGCCGCAGGGAGAAGGAACATCAATAAGCCACCGAATATCCTCAGGCAGATCTTTAAAACAACAAATTAAAAGGGGTGGAGGGAGAGGTGTGCGTGTGCGTGTGTGTGTGTGTGTGTGTGTGTGTGTGTGGTGTGTGTGTGTGACAGGGTGGCTGATGAAGCTCTGGAGGATGGGCCACGATGCTCCTGTTTTCACGCTGATGGGAGATCGAGTCCCCAGCCATCTGCTTCTTGGCCCACTCCAGGGACGCCTGTCTAGCTGAATATGCTCAGCAAGCAGAAAGGGAGACGCTGTTGTAATCATACAAGTCAATAAATGTCAGTATGAAGATTCAGGATATTAGTGTTTATCACCAACTGCTTTTCATATTTAAGAAATATTAAGGAAGCAGAAAGGATTGTCCCCGGTTTAATACAGGATAAAGACAAAGTTAAAGTTAAGATGCTGTTGATAAAACTTAAAGGGATAGTTCACCCCGAAATGAAAATTCTGTGATCATTTACTCACCCTCATGTTGTTCCAAACTTCTGTGGAACACAAAAGAAAAAATTTGAAGAATTTTGGGGTCCAAACAATATTGAACCCTATTGACTTTCCTTTTATACATTTTTTTTAAAATATCTTTTTTTTTGTGTTGTGCCGAATAATGAAAGTTATACATATCAACAGCTTCTGTGGCACAGTGCCAAATGGGCATTTGGGCATGTGCCCAGTGGCGCTACGTCAAGAGGGGCACCCTGTAGAGCCTTATAAATATTCTCATGTAAATATTCTTGTATAAATATGACAACAGCTTTGCAGCTGAAGTAACACATTAGTACACATAGTCACTTTCATTGATCATTACTCCAATATATTAATGCTTCAGACTAGATATAATATTTTGTCTGTAAACATGTCTAAATATAGGCCACTTTTCATTTTGAGGATAGTTATTGGCTATCTTTCTGGTGCATATTGTATGAAAGTTACTGGGTTTAAAACTGGCTTTAAAAGGTCAAAATAGATTAAATATTAGAACTAACTTTGCACATTTTAAATGCTTCTGTCCCACTAGTTTCATATTAACATGATGTTAAGGCTGTACTTTTATGTGGATTTTAATATTCTTTCCTTTGGAACAATGATGTCTTTTGTCCATTTTATGATTAGACATTTTATGGTTTGTTTGATTTTGATGCTCAAGATGAATTAATTTCTCATAAAGTTCCTTAAAGTCAGCATTAACTGAAAATTCACCCTATCTATAACTATCTATCTATCTATCTATATATATATATATATAATGTATGTATGTGGGGTGTAACGGTATGTATTTGCCCTGAACCATATGATACAGGTGTCACGGTTCTGTTCATGCAGTCACACGATGAATGCAGTCGAACACAGGTGATCCACACTCCAATCCAGAAGGCACGTGCGATAATGCAACACTGTTTCCATGTAAAACACGCAGCAGAAGAAGAAGAGACGATTAATCTATATGTTTACATGTAATCTTTCAACCAGTTTTCCGAGAAAGATTGAAAGATATCAATAAAACAGCTTGAGAATAACATAGCATTACATTTACCTGTAAGGTATTTAGTGTTCACAGCATGTTAGTTCACTGGAGAAATGAACTCTATGAGGAGCATTTCACTAAATATATGGACTATATTAGCTTATTTTCATTATATTTACTTTACCTGTCAGTAATGTCTGAATTATGTCCTATACAGTATGTTTAAAAAAAAATGTCATGAAAACAAGATATGACAGTAAATGTATAAATGATTATATGAGTAGAAAATTAACTTTATAATTAGATTTAATTTTAGAATTAGATTAGAATTAGATTTTCTCATTTGCAATTTACAGGTTTGTTTTTTGTGTTGATTGTTGATTATTATACCTAAAAATTAAATTAAACTGAATTAAACACAGACAAATTAGTTCAAAAATTATTAAATGATAAAAAGCAATTTTATGTTTAGTTTTCTCCCTCTTGCTGTACTGAAATGAAAGCGCTAGCGTAAGTTCTGCCAGAAAGACTCAAATGTTACGTCACTACTAGTTTAGATCTTAACAATCATTATCCAACACTTGTAGTATATAAGATCGGTACTTACACATGTCTGAGTTCGCAGATGCTGATGTCAAACTTATCCTCCATCCTCCCCACCACCACCACCAGGATGGTCCCTGTCCATACCTCCGGGGGTCGGCTACGCCCCTGCCTTCATCTCCGCAACCCTCAGGATCTAAGCTACGGACGGGGCCTACGCTAAAGAACCTTATCTTATCATATTTGCTTGCTGATTGTTAATAAATCTCATTGTAAGTTATCTTACCTCCCTAGTCTTTCTGGTAGAACTGTGACTTCAAAACCGAGGTGCGTATATATATCCATTTATGATCTCTAACTATCCATTTCCATATTAATAAATTATTCAAGTTTGTACTAGCATGAGCCTATGTGATTATTTCAGCCATTGCAATAATATTTCACCTGCTTCAGCTGCTACATTAGAATTCCATTCCATCCATTTCTCTCTGATTGTCTGATGTAGACACACAGACACCTAAAGAGGATTCAGTTCCCACTGAAAGTAATTGGCGACTGCTATGCACCAACGAGCCAGATGTAATACACTAATGGCTGTGTGTGTGTGTGTGTGTGTGTCTCCTCTGGTGTATGCTAATCCCTAGAAGGAGCCGGACTTGAGATCGGCATGTTAGTTCCTTTAAGTGTGGAAGGCAAGGAAGAAGAGATTCCATTCATGACCACGGCAGAAGGATATCAGTGTCCCAACAGAAGTGTAAGCGGCGCTATCAAGGGAGCCGGTAATGAGAACACGCTCTCTGTGGGCTGATTAAAAGGCCTGTCACTCCATTAGCTTAACACTCACATAAATACACACACATAAACTTAGTAATGGCTGTAATAACATGTTGGGGCACATTCCGGGGGAGACGACCGTCTTTCTGTATCAACGTGACTGATGGTCTTTCCATTTGAGCATGTTCAAGCTGAGCACCATGTGGCTGCTAAATATTACTATTACAGGATTTGGTTAGCGATTCAGGCAGCAGCAGCGGCTAGTGCGTTCTGCACATCTGTCATACCCAGGGGACTCAGACTTGTAAACTCCATTAAGTGTTTGTGAGGGTAATAACGGATTCCTGTCTGATAAAGCAGAACGGCTGCCGTTCTCATCTTCTGCTTCCTTAACATCAACACGCTGTTCCGGTCCAGCAATCTTCACAACAAAACAACACCACGGATGTAGGTAAACTTTAAGCGTCGCTGTCTGCCGCCTGTACTTCCATCATCAAACCTTTATTGGTTCTTATAGGTATTTGGATTCTATCCCTTCATATCCCTCCCCCTGTCATATATATGGCTCTGAGCTGTTTATTTTTGTTGGCTTCTCCCTTTGCCCCTCTGAGGAATTCCATTAAGATAATGACACAGAGGCTGCGCATCCACACTCACCTGCAAACATGTTTACACCTGCGGGCCGCAGGTTATTGCAAACATTTTAAAATCAAATGATGAGGGTGATTGGCGGCCTGTGGGGGATCGCCGTTATTAAATATCCCATTACTCTCAGAGATTGAGTAATAGTGTCGGGATCACAGGGGTGCATGAACACTCCAATCATTGGCCTCTGAGCTCCGATCTGCTTCCGTTTGAGTAAACAGCACTATTTATGTGTGAGGGACTGTGTTCAAATGCAATTTTGTTCATTCCGAAAAAGGGACGAAAGCAATTTTGTTGCCCTCCGAACCAGGTTGTTGCCCCAGGCTTGTCCATAAAAAAATAAAAAAGCACACGTAAGCATCCTGGTCAGACATGATGTATGCTGTCTGGAATTTATTGAATGATGAGAGCTCAATGTCTGCAAAAAAAATCGTTTCATGAACTATTATAATATTGATTTATAATTTATGTGAATAATATATAAAATAAATATTGATAAAACAAAATAGTTTTATTCCCACCTTATGTTTTCTCACCAAACAAACAAGACCTTTCTTTCCCTAAACATCCATGTTGTGTTTACTGATAACATTTCTCTGTGGACATGCAAAAAAGTATGAACGTTGTTTATGGATCACATGAAATTCATTAACCTTTAAACGCATACCTCGGGTCTTTAGTGACATTGTCCACAGTCATTGTCCTCTCTCCTCTTCATTCATTTTTTTAGTTAGATATCAACCTTATTATTATTCCTCTATCAATTCATTATAAACAATACAACAATAAAAAAAATAATAAAATGATAAAAGAATGCCTGTTTTCCCATTAATTTTTTTTGTAAAAATTGTATAGGGTCACTAACAACCCGAGGTGTGTAATAGTGTATGTATATTTTTTTCTGCACAACAATAATTGAATTTTTGATGACTGAATAAGTGCAATTCACCTATAATCCAAAAGGTGGCAATTTCTGATACACAATGATGAAGTGACGTTTCACTCATAGTTCCTGCAGGCAGAAAACAAAAGAATAGGAAGTATCATCAATAAAACTTGAAATGGCTCAGCGATACAAGTACTGAACGCAATCTAATATTAGTGTCACTTGATGGTGGATCAAGAAGCTGTCAGTGATCAAAGTATTGATTTTGAAGATGTTAAAATGATAGTTTTGAGAATGTGTTTGAGATCGCGAACATGAGCCAGATGCTGGGAATTGAGCCCTGATGAGAACAGTGATGATTTTACAACACATCTGCTCAAACTGAACCCTTCCTAGCTCCAAAAGGTAACAAAATATGCTTTATTTTATTCTACTGTAATTGTTACTCTAATATCAGGTGAGTTTTATATTATCGCAACAGGCAGAGATCCATTTGTATTTATAGATATAGATCTGGGTCGCTTAAGACCCGAATATATAATAATGTTGGGGAAATATTCATGCAATTAAGAGTTAATTAATTAGACATTAGAAATTCTAAGTAATTAGAAACTCTCCATGTACAAAGTACTGTCTATCTATCTATCTCAAACTGTAATCACTGGACATGCTTGTCTGATGGCTGAGGGGTCCTGACCCAGAAATTTTGGGCAGAGAGAAAATTTGACACGAGTGATTCAGATATGAGAGCCCGCGCTACATCTTTCCTCCCACTCTTTCTCACGGCCACACATGGTTGAGCAGAGACACAGAGCTGCAAGGCCACAGAGATACACAGCAGGGAGCCCTAATTACTGTCTTAGCCAAAAAAAAAAAGATCTCTCAAAGACAGAGGGGTGGTGGCAACTATGAGAATGCTGTTATGGATGGAGTGGACGCTGGGAGTAAGTGGAAACTTATGTTCCCTCATTCATGGAAAAGTCTTTGCATGCTCTCATCCAGATGCCTTACAAAAAATATGGCTGTTCAGTGAAGGTAATACACAGAATAGATATTAACATGGATGTCACAAAGTTAATGGTCATTCTGTTTTTGTTAGTCTGTGGTTCTTTAGAAAGTTTTACCATGGTTTATTTTGTAGTTCAAGACAGTTAAATGCTCTTTGGATTTTTTTTTAATATTCTATAATAAATAGCAACAAACTATCAGGTCATTTGATCTAACATTTACTGATCCAGTCACAATGGAGATTAATTTGTGAAATATGCATTTACTTACAGTTTTTCTCAATCACTTCTTAAAATTCTCTAAACTGTAAGTGCAGTTGTCACTGTTTGCTGGAATATCAGAACTCTACTGCATGCCTGCGAAATTACCCACCCAAAACATTAAATTCATGTTTCAAAAAGTTATTGTCAGTAAATTGGCCAATGTTCATGTTTATTTGATGCTATAAATGAACTGGTATGAAGAGATGATCGGTTCACGAGCCGCTTGAAGGAGCTACAGCATTCTGTCACGACACATTAAAGAGACACTATACGCTATTTATTGTTTAAACTTCTTTTAAAAAAAAATACAATAATTTAAACATGAAACTGCATGGCCGCATGACTTCTCGGACATAGCAACAGTTACTAAAGGGGGCGGGTCTTTGCGAAGTGTCAATTGCAGACCATTTGTCAATTTAGCAGACATTGCAAACGTTCCATGTCAGATATTTATGGAATATACATGCATGTCCAACAGATTTTGATAATTGAATGGATTATTTTGCATGTGGAGGCTCACGCAATGAAAGAATGTTTAAAGTTTGTTTTGTGAAAAGTTTGTCAAATTCACTGAGAATCAACTCATCAGTTTGATCAACTTTTTGATCAACAAGCCATGTGCATTTAGTTATTGCTCAAATTGTAGACAAGCTCTTGCACACATGTTCCAAAACATAGGAAATTTGTTTAAATCAGTAGAAAATTAAAATCTGATGTGTACAAAAAACTAATTGTTCAGAGATCTGAATTAATTGTTTTGAGGAGGGAAAAAAATCTCATTTCAGAATTGACTCAAAGGTATTGAAAAAAACTGTAAAGCCAAATAATGCAGGATATCTAAGAAAACAAATGTTGTCAATTGTGTAATCAATCAATCAATCAACTATTTTTCTTATATTAATTTAACAAATAATCACAACAATGCACATTTCTTTGCAATGACCACTCAGGGTTTTTCTCTTGTTATTGTTACACAGGTTGTTTTAAACTCTTTTCTTGTACCTGTCTGTCAGTAAAAGGTTGGTGACTCATTATATCTACAAAGAGTTGCTTTTTTTAGTGCTCTGGACCCTCCATTAAGAAATCATTTAAATGCCAGCATAGTACATCAAAGTGCAAGAAAGATGAGTCATGGCCACCATTTCATGACAAGCTGACAGTATAATGATAACATCTGTAAGACACTTCTTTAATGTTGCTGAGGGCAGTGACAAGGAAAGATATTAAGACTCTGTGGAGGGTGTTCAATAAGAACTTAGATGGACGGTTGTAAATTAGGTTCAATTTCAGGAGTGAAAGTAGCATACTGTCAGCAGGTGACATATAGGTGATGGTGAGTTTTGATGGTTTGGAACACTGTTGTAAAAGCATAGCTAATACATTGATCAGAGTATGTATCCAAACATGTATGATCTGTGTGTGTGTGTGTGTGTGTGTGTACTTGTATTCCTTACATTGTGGGGACCGAATGTCCCCACAACGTTAGTAAAACCAGTAAATCTTGACATTGTGGAAACATGGAAGGAAACAAGCTTATAAATCATAAAGAATTATCTTTTTTGAGAATCCAAAATAGCAGAACATATTCTGTGATGGGTAGGTTTAGGGGTAGGGGTAAAGTAGGGGGACATAATGTACAGTTTGTACAGTATAAAAACCATTACGTCCGGGAAAAGTCTCCACAAAACACAAAAACACAACATGTGTGTGTATAAAGACTGAAGTATTGATTTGTCTGTATGTCCAGTGAAACCTCAAAGGCTCATCAAACCAAAACTTTCATTTTTCATATCACAGTGTCTTATTTCATTTCATATTTCTCAACTGAATAACTATATACCTCAAGCTAATAATCTTATTAAACCCGATAATGGAATGAAACTGCAATGAAATAGCGTTTAAAGCTGAAGTGTGCAATTTTTTGATAGTAATTTTTCTTATCTCAGCTTATACAGCAATAGTGAAACATAAGTTTGAGGTGGCATTATCTGTTAGGCTGACCAATGGCAGACGCGGGAGTGTTTGGGAAATTTATTTTAAAAACAATCATTATTTTTGCAATTTAGCAGCACTGAAGTTCAGCATTTCAAATTAAAGAACTATTTTAATTAATATAAATATTAATAATAATTCATAACCTAATAATAATAAAAGAATTACCCCATATTAAAGAACATATTACATTACAGCAAGAAGAGTATTGGAAGGAAAGCATCAGTGCTACATTCCAGTGTCAACTGTGTTTTGAACAATGAACTCCTATCATTTATTCATTTATGTTAGTGCTTGATGACTAGCTTGAACTAATTTGATGAAAAATGTCATTCGTAGTCCCTCAGTAATTTTAGTTTCCTCCTCGTACACAACTTTGAATGACAAACGCTAAATGAGCATTTAACTTAAATCATGCAATGAATGACATTCTTTTGTGTTCTGCTGCTCTGCACTTTACTTGGCCACATCGGCAGCGTGTATGCTGATAAATATTGCAGAGGGTTTTGTGGGTTATTGCGCACTGCGCTGAGCCAGGAGGACATTGCAGAAGGCTTTGGATAATTTACTGTGCCATAAAGGCAGCATGAGTGATTTTCTCTAGTATTTATTACCCCTCCCAATGAATTGCCAAACCATTTCATTCAGTTTATAGCTTTATGCTAATGTGGGGGAATCAAATTAAGTTGAGTTTGTTTATTTATTTGATTTTAAGTTGGTTCACTTTGTGATTTATTTGACATTTATACAAATGGTGTATGATGGATAGCTATAAAGCATCTGACACTTGGCCATTAAATTCTTCAATAACTATCAAATATAGCAAAAGTCTAGAACCTTATTCTTTCAGCAAACAATTATTTTATTGAATGAAATAACTGTGTGTGTGTGTGTGTGTGTGTGTGTGTATGTGTGTGTGAGTATGTATGTACTTGTTTTGTCTATACTTGTGAGGACCAACTGTCCTCACTTATATGTGAAATACTTTGCAAACCCACTAGTGAGGACATTTGACTGGTCCTCATTAGTTAAACAGCCTTATAAATCAACCAAAAGACGTTTTTATATAAATCTGGTGATGGTCACATGTTTCTGTGATGGGTAGGTTTTGGGTCGGGTTAGGTGATAGAAACTATCAATGACCTGATATAAATTCAATGGAAGTCTAAGATAGCAAAACAAACCTGTGTGTGTAAATACTTACCTTGTAGGGACATTTTTTAGACCTTATGAGGAAATCAGCTTACTAATCATATAGAATGATTTTTCTTTAAATGCGTAAAGTTTTCTGCGATTGGTAGAGGTAGGTTTGGTAGGGGATAGAATATACAGTTTATAAAAGTCATTATGTCTAGGGAAAACATTACACATGAAAACTCAACAAGTTTTTGGACATAGGCCCTTTATAGATTGCAATGCAATGACAGTGTGCGTCTATATTAGGGTGTAAAGTAGTCAGCAAAGCGCTATCTAGCACTGTTAGACATCAGTGCAGAAAATATAATGACGTTAATAAAATAACTGAAGTGTACAGAGAGAAGTCTGTTGGTTTGAAAAATGAAGTTTTTTTTTTAGTCAATAAATATGTTAATAGATTGTTTCTAAAATTATGAGTTATATAAGAGCCTTATAAAAGAGCCTGTCCGCCCCCTAGTGGACAATTATGATATTCAGTACCTAATCTATCAAGAATATATCAAGGATATATTTCTATAACAGGATATACAAAAATGACAAATCTGTCGAACCCAGACAATTCAATTTAACTATCTTGATCATTTATGCAATGGATGCTTTTTTGAAAATGTAATTTTATCAAAAAAAGATGAAATGTTTTAAAGTCAATTAACAACACAAAACATCACAGATTCCATAAAGTCTCGTCCATTGGTAATACCCACTGATGTCTGTGTTATTTTCACAACCAACATTGTCACAACCTTAAGATGATGGCTTTTGTTATAAACGAGATATAGAAAGTGTTTTATTTGAACATTTTTATTTAAAAAAAAAAAAAATTAAATATGAAGAAACAGCTGGAATATTTCTAAATTAATCGCCACTCTATAAATAGTTAATATTTTGTGCAATATTACAAATCAGGAATGTCCCTGAAATTACACTAGGTACCAAGTAAGTAAGACGGTGATAACAATTTTAAAATTGTGCCAGCTAGTACTCAAGTAAAAAAAAAAAGTACAAAACAAGCCACACAGCATTCCAGACAACATCGACAGAATTCATCCACACTTTTAACCACCATTTAATACAATGAATGAATTTTCAGAATAATTCTGTAGCTGTGATTTTCATTGTTCCTCAAGCGTGTGTTTATCTCACCTCTCCCTGTTGGATTTCTCACAGGGAAGAGTGTTGTACCATCCGTCTGCTGAATCGACAGAATAGTAATGTAATGCAAAAGGTGTGACAGTGTATACAGTATGAGCTGCTCAGCACAAGACTTCTGTTTTGATTAAACTGACGGACTGCACACTAAACAAAATATGCCGAGATAAACAGAATCAACAAATCTTAGAAAATGCACAGTGTTCAGACTGGACATATGGCATAAATAAATATATTTTAAAATACATTCTCTCTCCAAGCACCTCCAGGATTTCCTCAAGGCTCAGTCACAGGAGTATCTGAGGTATTTTTGAGCCACAAATTCTCCTAAAGCTCCTGAGGCAAAGTTAACTAACAGAAGACTCATCAGCTCGCCTCTCTGTGGACAGGAGGATCTGATCTGCAGCAGGAGGAGAAAGACCATTGCTTGTAAAAACTGCCAGAGTTAATGATGGCTACTTACAGCAGGGTGTCCATTTTTGATTAGACACTATTCATCACACCCACAAGGGGAACACATTTGGTCTGATGTTGATAAATCAAATCAGTTCCTAATGATATGGCTCGAGGCGCCTTCCTCTTCATTTATAGGTGTGTTTATCAACTGTACAGAAACCTCTCGCCATCCTATTGACATTCATTTTAATCATACATGTTGCACACGAGCGTCACGCTCTGGTCAGTAACTAGGAAGTATAATTCAAATAAATGTTGATATTATGCACTGAGCCTGATTAAATTACAGCTCTGTCCTTATGTAAAGCAAGCCACACAATGGGTAATTGTCCTTTAAAATACTGACAAAAAATAAATTAAAAATCATTATATTTTCAAGAGACATAAAATAGGACATAAATAGGTTTTATAATGACTTTTTTTGTTGTTGAAAGGTTACGTTTTATTGTCCTATACTGAATTCTCTCTTAAAAAACACATTAAAAGTGTTAGAAATAAATTCAAAATCAATAAGAACTTAAAAATCATATTGTGGTATTTTGGAATTTGTATTTACGTTTTATTGTCCTATACTGAATTCTCTCTTAAAAAACACATTAAAAGTGTTAGAAATAAATTCAAAATCAATAAGAACTTAAAAATCATATTGTGGTATTTTGGAATTTGTATTTACGTTTTATTGTCCTATACTGAATTCTCTCTTAAAAAACACATTAAAAGTGTTAGAAATAAATTCAAAATCAATAAGAACTTAAAAATCATATTGTGGTATTTTGGAATTTGTATTTAAGTTTTATTGTCCTATACTGAATTCTCTCTTAAAAAAACACATTAAAAGTGTTAGAAATAAATTCAAAATCAATAAGAACTTAAAAATCATATTGTGGTATTTTGGAATTTGTATTTAAGTTTTATTGTCCTATACTGAATTCTCTCTTAAAAAACACATTAAAAGTGTTAGAAATAAATTCAAAATCAATAAGAACTTAAAAATCATATTGTGGTATTTTGGAATTTGTATTTACGTTTTATTGTCCTATACTGAATTCTCTCTTAAAAAACACATTAAAAGTGTTAGAAATAAATTCAAAATCAATAAGAACTTAAAAATCATATCGTCGTATTTTGGAATTTGTATTTAAGTTTTATTGTCCTATACTGAATTCTCTCTTAAAAAACACATTAAAAGTGTTAGAAATAAATTCAAAATCAATAAGAACTTAAAAATCATATCGTCGTATTTTGGAATTTGTATTTACGTTTTATTGTCCTATACTGAATTCTCTCTTAAAAAACACATTAAAAGTGTTAGAAATAAATTCAAAATCAATAAGAACTTAAAAATCATATCGTCGTATTTTGGAATTTGTATTTACGTTTTATTGTCCTATACTGAATTCTCTCTTAAAAAACACATTGAAAGTGTTAGAAATAAATTCAAAATCAATAAGAACTTAAAAATCATATTGTGGTATTTTGGAATTTGTATTTACGTTTTATTGTCCTATACTGAATTCTCTCTTAAAAAACACATTAAAAGTGTTAGAAATAAATTCAAAATCAATAAGAACTTAAAAATCATATTGTGGTATTTTGGAATTTGTATTTACGTTTTATTGTCCTATACTGAATTCTCTCTTAAAAAACACATTAAAAGTGTTAGAAATAAATTCAAAATCAATAAGAACTTAAAAATCATATCGTCGTATTTTGGAATTTGTATTTAAGTTTTATTGTCCTATACTGAATTCTCTCTTAAAAAACACATTAAAAGTGTTAGAAATAAATTCAAAATCAATAAGAACTTAAAAATCATATCGTCGTATTTTGGAATTTGTATTTAAGTTTTATTGTCCTATACTGAATTCTCTCTTAAAAAACACATTAAAAGTGTTAGAAATAAATTCAAAATCAATAAGAACTTAAAAATCATATCGTCGTATTTTGGAATTTGTATTTACGTTTTATTGTCCTATACTGAATTCTCTCTTAAAAAACACATTAAAAGTGTTAGAAATAAATTCAAAATCAATAAGAACTTAAAAATCATATCGTCGTATTTTGGAATTTGTATTTACGTTTTATTGTCCTATACTGAATTCTCTCTTAAAAAACACATTGAAAGTGTTAGAAATAAATTCAAAATCAATAAGAACTTAAAAATCATATTGTGGTATTTTGGAATTTGTATTTACGTTTTATTGTCCTATACTGAATTCTCTCTTAAAAAACACATTAAAAGTGTTAGAAATAAATTCAAAATCAATAAGAACTTAAAAATCATATCGTCGTATTTTGGAATTTGTATTTACGTTTTATTGTCCTATACTGAATTCTCTCTTAAAAAACACATTAAAAGTGTTAGAAATAAATTCAAAATCAATAAGAACTTAAAAATCATATTGTCATATTTTGGAATTTGTATTTTTTAACAACAAAGAACTGTGTTAGTATATCATTTACCGTCACGCCAAACATAAAAAACAAACAAACAAAAAACAATTTGACTAAAATAAGCAACGTAGGCTAATGACATGCGCACATTTTTGCCAGGACTGCAAAATGACAAATTAGAATAATTTTTTTATCATTTTTTTTATCAAGTTAAATGTGTCAGAAAGTCTTATCTAGCTTTAAAAACAACAACAATAAAAAAAAAAAACAATGAAAAGTGTCATTACCAAATAGGCACAATAAATAAAATACAACATTTCTTACAAAATTTAGAGAAAATTAAACACTTAACCCACCAGAATTCTGATCAGATCGTTATTTCAGTATAAAAGAGATGATTGTACGAAGAACTGTCGTTTGTCCATACTTCAAGTAGTCGAAAGTGCCATGATCCACAACTCATAGAAAAGAGCGGCAGAACTTTCAGCAGCGACCGCTAGATGGCTCTGCTGTGCCACGTGCGCTCACACCATGCGCGCCCGCACCTCCCAGAATGCATTGCTGCTGCTAGTCTAGTTAGCCTCCGCTTACCTGTGAACATACGGAACAGTGCATACGGCGCCAGGGTTTCTTCAATTTTATACTGGTTTGCTTTAAGCGATATGCCTCCGAAAAAGCCAGCTCAAGCTACAGGCAGTAAGAAAACCCAAGAGAAGAAGAAGGAGAAGATCATTGAGGTGAAATAAGCGGCGTTTAGCACTCCTGCTGCATGCTGAACACTGGGCCTTGTGCTCTCATGCACTTTCTAGCGCATTCCAGCAGCTTTTAATGACATTTAAAGTCTAAAATTAATGAGATGGCAGGATAAGTACATATGTATTTGTTTAATAGGGTTAGACTAAGCTGTCAACCGCTTATTGTCAATTTAGTGGTGCTAAAAGAGGAAACGAGTCAATAGAGTCAAAGTCTACTGCTAGTAAGCTGTCTTAACCTAGTGAGCTGTTCATCTAGACAGCATTTCTGACCAGAAGTTTGATGTGAATGTGACAAAATGATTAACAGTTGGGGAGCTCACTAGGTTTTCAGACACCGCCTTAGTGTTGCTTATGGGTAAATCTCTTTTTTGTGCTTGGTGTTCATTATTCTTTATGTTAGAAATGACTTGCTTGAAGCAATATGGCTGTTAATTTTGCTCTCATTTCGTTTTTACTTGTTCCCATCTGATTATGTAACTTGTTTTAGTATGGGCTGATGTTAAAGTAATTATGTCATTATGACACAGGATAAAACCTTTGGACTGAAAAACAAAAAAGGTGCTAAACAACAGAAGTTCATCAAAGCTGTGACACAGCAGGTCAAGTATGGACAGCAAAACGCTCGGCAGGTGATGATTGGAGCACTGATTTTAGTGTTCTTATCTCAAGTATGCATTTCCAAGCCAGTGTCCCGAACTTCTGTGATGCAAATATGTTTTATTTGTAGATCGCTGCTGAAACTGAAAAGAACAAAAAGAAGGAAGACAAAAAGAAGGAATTGTCTGAGTTGAACGAGCTCTTTAAGCCAGTGGTGGCAGCCCAGAAAGTCAGCAAAGGTAACTGGTCCTTCGAATGAAGCAGCTTAATTCTAATCAGGGGTGTGTTTTTTAAAATCTTTAGTCATCTTTGGTCATGATCATCATAGTTTACAGATTCCATACAGCTTAGTATATGTTAGTATGAAATGTAGACTTAAATCGATCATGCTCGAGCATGAGCAAAATAATAATCTAACATGCGATACAATCTATAGCTTTTATTGCACGTACATGCATATATGCACTCAAACACACACAAATGAATTTAAACATATATAATTTAGACATTACTGACAGGTGAAGTGAATTAAAATGAATATTAAAGCTAATATAGTGTTCATATTTAGTGAAATGCTCCTCTCTAGAGTTCATTACTCCAGTGAACTAACATGCTGTGGACAGACTGAGATTTTTCTCAAGCCGTTTTATTGTCTTTTCGCTGTTGAAACTCTGGTTGAGAGGTTACATGTAAACATATTTATGCATAGATCGTCTGTTCTTCTGCGCTTTTTCCTGTTGTGGCGGCTAGCAAACAGTCACCGCTCGCGTGGCCCCTTCTGGGTTGGAGTGTGGATTGTGTGTGTCTGACTGTATGCGAATCGTGACATACATGTACCGTTTCACCTGTATACGTGTATGTGTATATAATATTAGATTATCCAAGTTCTGTAGCTTAATCTAAATACTTTGGAATACTAGGTATGTAACACCACACTAAAAATAGATAACTGCGAGTTTCTTTTTTTTTTTCCGCAGAATTGCATGATATAAAGTCATAATTATGAGATATAAACTCGCAATATTGAGAAGTCAGTACTGCAAGTTTTTTCTGACTGTAACTTGCAATTGTGAGTGTATATCTCCCAATTCTGATTTTATAAAACCCAATTGTGAGTTTACATCTTTGACTTCTGTGGGGGAAAAGTTCGAATTGTGAGCTAAAAAGTCGCAATTAAGTTTTTTTTTTTACTATTACAAGGAACTCACAAACAACTATCACAAAACATGAAACCAGTCATGGATCATCCAGTAATGACAGGACAGTATGTAAATTTTGGTAACACTTTACAATAAGGTTCATTAGTTAACAACATTAGTTAATATGAACTAATGATGAACTGCACTTATAAAGCATTTATTAATCTTTGTTAATGTTCATTGCAACATTTACTAATACATCATTAAAATCTTGTTAACATTAGTTAATGCACTGTGAACTAACATGAACAAACTATGAACAACTAAGGTTAACAAAGATTAGTAAACGTTATTTAATAGATCAACTAATGAACCTTATTGTAAAGCGTTACCCAAGCTTTTGAATTGGGCAATTTTTATAACTTCAGTCATTTTGTCTTGTGGAGTATGTAAACATCTGTTAAGTGTTCAGGACAGTACTAGATAAAAAATAACATGCAATTTTTATGATCTGTCTTATTTTGTTAAAATTATTAAAATGTTGCATATTCTGCAAGGGCTATGAAACTTCTGAACAGAAATATAACTCCGCTTTTTCAGACTGTCAGAGTCGGAGAATCACCACTTGCCATTTACATTAATTAACATGAATGTTTAAATGACATTAAAATTAAAATTCAAAGTAATCACTTTGGTAATCAAATACTTTTTAGATGTAACTGTAATTTGATTACCACCCATCTAAAATGTAACTGTAATGAAATAGTTACTCAAATCTTGTTTTAAATGCGTAACTAAGTAACTAACATGTATGTCGTTACTCATAAATAAATGATTTTTTTTTTTCCTCCCCTCCTGCTTTGATCATTGCCCATCTGTGTATGTTTGGTCATCATGATGTTTCTGTTGTTGTACTTAATTTCAGGTGTGGATCCCAAGTCCGTGCTATGTGCTTTTTTTAAGCAAGGCCAGTGTACCAAAGGTGATAAGTGCAAATTCTCTCATGACCTCTCGTTGGAGAGGAAATGTGAGAAAAGAAGTGTGTATGTGGATGGCAGAGATGACGAACTGGAGAAAGGTGAGCCCAAGAGGACTTTCATGGGGCTAATCATTTTACATGATATTAACTAAATTAAAACATTTAAAAATGGCTCATTTAGCATGTTTTAGCAAGTTTTATTTTGGGTTTTGGAATTGACACAAGTGGAACTATTGCTTTGTTCAATGGGGTCTGTTATTGTCTTGATGCAGTTAATCTCAAAAAAGGTTTTGATGTATTTTTTGCTTTTATGCAGACACCATGGATAATTGGGACGAAAAGAAACTTGAAGAGGTTGTGAACAAGAAGCATGGAGAGGCTGAAAAGAAGAAAGCAAAGACACAAATTGTAAGTTCTGGCAGGAAGTATAGTTGAACACTTAAATTATCTTAATATTACAATTGATGTAAGTTGACCGGTGTATCGTTTTTTTTTCTCAGTTGTAAACAAAAAAAAAAAGGGAAATTTACAAAATAATATTCGATTTAAGGTGTGCAGGTATTTCCTCGATGCAATTGAAAACAACAAATACGGCTGGTTTTGGGTTTGTCCCGGTGGAGGTGACAACTGTATGTACCGCCACGCTCTTCCTGTGGGCTTCGTTCTGAAGAAAGACAAGAAGAAAGAGGAGAAGACTGAGGAGGAGATCTCGTTGGAGGATTTGATAGAGACTGAGGTGAGAGGGAAGCATTAGTAAGAGCATCACAGAACATGTTTGAAGTAACGGTGTCTTTGGATCTGTTAGTGATTTGTCAAAATTGTTTGTTTTGTAATAATCAACTGTTATGATTGTAGCGATCTGCCCTGGGAGCAAACGTCACTCGAATTACTCTTGAAACATTCTTGGCCTGGAAGAAAAGGAAAAGGCAAGAGAAAATGGCTAAAGCAGAGCAGGACATGGAGAGAAAGAAAGCAGACTTCAAAGCTGGCAGAGCTCTTGGAGTGAGTAAAAACCATGTTACTGAAATTCTTCCTCAGTTTGCCTGATCAGTTAAAATACTGACATCAACATTGTCTCCTGAAAAAAGGCACTTATTCTTTAAATGTTGTGTGCATTAAAAAGCTGTTTTGGCTCTGAATGAAATGGGTGTTTTGATGGTGATGCTGTGGTATGACCAGAGGGTGGCAGTAAAGCTCTCAGATCTTGTTTGCTGCTCATTTAATGTGTCCTGGTTCTTCGAGATTCTTTCATGCTGTTCTGGCGCCTGTTGTGTTGAGTGACACCCATCTCATGGTTTCATGTCCTGCAGGTCAGCGGAAGGGAAGTGTTTGAGTTCAGGCCTGAGCTTGTTGACGATGATGACGAGGAGGCGGATGATACTAAATATGCTAAAGAAGATGATGATGACGATGACTCTGAAGTTTCTTATGAGGTGATGCAACACCACCCCATTAGCTCATTGGCATATATATATACAAATAATGGACTTTAATCATAAATTAATCATGTGATGTTTCATTTTGTCTGTGTTGCATTTGCATATAATAGTCATCAGTATTAACATGATTGTCTGTACAGGTGGAGGACTCAGACGATGTTCAGGACATTGACATTGCAAGATTCATCCCTAAAGAGGTAGATAACGCGGGTATAACGATGGCGTCAGCGGACAGGTTTACTGCCAGAGCCCCTCCTACAAATGATACAGATGGTGAGACTGAATATATAAACATCTTCATTCTACAGAAGACAATAGTGGTGTTATTCAACTCAAGTCAGTTCAACAGCAGTGTATTGATGTTGCACAAATGGTAGTTTTCATAAACACTTGTCTTCATGCCATGTATTCAAACAAATATAATTAATAATAAATGAGCTCTTCTGTAGTTTTTTTTTTCTTTTTTAAATTATACGTAACTAAAACTGTGAACACTGATTTACTTTCCTGAGGTAAATGCAACGTTAGGTGACGTTGTTCACAAGATATTTTGACGGCGAAACATTGAGCGATAACGAGACATGCTTCAGTGATAAGTTGAACTGTATCTCTCAAGATATATTTTGATGCTCATGCATGGTTTTTGGTGCTATAACTAGTATTAATGTGGAAAAGACCACATCGCGGCTTGAGTTGAGGCGCTACATTAGTCATATTTGGAAGTGTCAAATTCCCCCATCTGATTTCTGACCATTAATTTGCTTATACATCACTAACAAGTGGCAGATGGAATGGGACAAATATAAAAATAATAAACTTTATGAAATAAACCCTAGTAGAAGAAGAATCAGAAAGAGCTTTATTGCCAGGTATGTTTACACATACTAGGAATTTGTTTTAGTGACAAAAAGCTTCACAGTGCAACAGAGTGACAGTGACAAGACAAGACACCGATGATAAAAAAAAAAAGAATAAAATACAAATATACAAAATAGACAATTGTATGTACAAGACAATTGTATGTAATGAATGTATATAAATGAATGTAGTATAAAAAGAAGTCTCTTCCATGACTTCAGATCTAGACAGATCAAGTCGTCTTCAGTAGGTGCTGACTGGGTCACTCAAGACTTGCACACAGGTTCCTATTGATGGGAAAAATTCCTCCTTTGTCTCTCATATCGAGTTCCTTTGACGGATAAACATTCTGTTGGACTGTCATTTTAATGATGCTCCCACAAAATGCTTTTAGTTCAGAAACATGTTTAATTTGGTCTTTTTTAAACCACCTAATTAATTTGTGGACCTCAATTTGAGAACCACTGCTTAATAGTGATCTACATTTTATAGTGCTTTAATCAGCACTGCCGTAGACTACGTTCAGACTGCAGGCAAGAGTGGTCCTCCTTATTGCCTGCTTCCAAATTTGCTTCTGTAGCACATCGGCTTATAAATGAATGAGCTAAAGGCTGATTTCTGTGTCCTCCATGTCTACGTCCTTATGACCACGTGTAAAAATAATAATAATGTGAACACAACAGCCAAACAAAACAAAAAAGAGATCTAAGGCTTGCAGTGTGAATGTAACCTTAGAGTTTCTGACCCCTTTGTCCTGAATAAGTCTCACAATCAGATCTCGGTTATTATCCATAAATGTTATTGTGATTGTTTTTCATGTTCGCCTGCTTTATTCTGATGTCGCTGAACTGTTTTGGCTTTACAGATAATAAATTGAGCGAGGCCTCGGGTGGAGCCATGGAGAACGGAGAACATAGCCCAGACCAGACGCTGGAGGATGGTGAAACCAATGATGAGGATGAGGAGGAGGAGGCGGTGCCGGTAGATGAGAACCTCTTCACAGGGGAGGACCTAGACGAACTGGAGGAGGAGCTCAACACACTGGACCTGGACGAGTGAAGACTGGGACTGTTGCATTATTCATGAACTACACATGGCTTGAAGTGAATGACAATGTTTTCACAAATAACTACCACCAGAATTGCCATGTCAGAAACCGCTCTGCCTGCAATATGCACCCTCATCACTCGAGATGTCCCGGGACGCTACAGGAGAGACTGGAGTAGGTGTTCTTGATCTCTCTAAGATTGAACTTTTTGCCCCTTTTTTTTTTTTTTTTTTTTTTTTAATTAAATTGCAGTCTACCCCAAAAGCACAGTCGGGTGAGAGTCTGGTTCTTCAGTGGAAACATGCTCCAAATATTTATGAGGCTGTTGATTTGATATTTCTGCGTTCTCTTTTGAAAGATTTGATTAAATGGTCATTTTTGTAAGGTCTTGCGTATGAAACGATCCAGCATAAATCCTCTTCAAGACGTTCAAGCACTATTGGAATCTGGTTTCCTCTTCTCTGCTGATTAAATGTTGCTTTAATGAAGACAAAGGATCAGTTGATCGGTATCATTACAGTTTTTAACATGTAACCAACTGCATGCCTGTATCAGGATCAGAATGTAAATGCTAACGTTCAAGTGTTCAATAATCATTTGATCAGATTGAGTTGAATGTGAAATCTCTCGGATGCAGATGTGGCATCCTGGCCTTACAGAAGGAGATCCGGAAGACGACATCATTACTAGTCAAATTTGATGTTTAAAGTGTTTTCAGGAAGTGAGAAAGATGAGCTTGAGATGAAATGGCAATGTGTCGTTTTTCTATCCAATTGTTTTAAACTGCCCTCCAACCAACACAACACAAGAAATTGTAAATAAAAGGATATCAGACACTGATTTGGAGTTAAGGTGCATCATTGTACCATGTAATTAACAGTGGGTTGGTAACACTTTACAATAAGGTTCATTAGTGAAACATTAATGTATGAACTAACATGAACAACACATTTGTTACTGTATTTGCTAATTTTCTTTAATGTTAGTTAATGAAAATGCAGTTGTTGATGGTTTGTTCATGTTAGTTCACAGTGCATTAACTGTCAGCAAGATTCTAATGTATTAGTAAATGTTGAAATGAACAAAGATGAATAAATGCTGTAGAAGCGCAGTTCATTACTAGTTCATGTCAACCAATGAACCTTATTGTAGCGTGTTTCCAGTGGGTTTAAGGCGAAGTGAAGTTTGCAGATACACTGGTATAGATGTGGACTGTATTGTGCTCTACCAGATAATGATTTATTACACTGTGGTGTTTGGGTCAAACACTAACCCATGTCTCTTCATTAACTGAATACATTTAAAATGTAAGATGGTGTTGCACTCGCTCATAAACCATAATACAATGAATTGTTTTGAAATGGTTACCCGTCCACGCCCGTTTAATTTTAAGAGCAAAACAGAATAAAAACCTGAGATCAATTTATGCATAAAAATAGAAGAAAATACAGTATTTCTCTGAATCGCATGTTATTGGAGCAATTAAAGAATTGGGGCATTTATTATAGTTTAAGTTTGTGGAATGAAATTAGAGATTGGAAGACAATGGATATTAAAGGTATTTTACGAATAAAAAACTTTGCTTTTAATATAAAGATAAATGGCGCGGAAACTCATCTTGACGTCACCGTGACGTTCAGTCGGTCCGTGGTTTATTTTCACTTCCGGTCCAGACCCGAGGCTCTGCTCCATCCCAAAATGACATCAGCCATCGTTACTTATTACATCAGTTTTAGTTTACGACGAAAATGTTTTTTTGACGAAGAAGTTCGGTTTTGTAAATGATAACATGACCGTTTTCATTTAAACCGTGCAGATAATAACTAGATAAAAATTACGAAGCAAGATAGGCAGGCCTATTATAAATGCAATGTTTTGGGAGTTTAAAATTCTAATGTTGCTTCAAACAGTCGTGTTGATTTTTTTCGCGGATTTCCACCATCATGAAGCTTCATGACTCAACTCCAGTCATTATGAGTGTTGTGCGTTCATGATTAGTTTCTGAAAGCAAATCAAATGTATTTATATTTTAATCACTTCTCCAGCAACAACTACATCCAGGGTTGATAACTTTGGTTGTCTGGTTGGAGAGTAAAATTAGACTTTGATGCCTAAATCGATTACATGCCCCAACAATTGACCCTTCGCAAAGCCCCGCCCCCTTCAGTCACTGTCGCTTTGAGTCACGCAGTGAAAAAAACATCCGGAGCAAAGAGGACACCGACAACGTGTCGACAGACACATGAAACAGTTTCATATTTAATATATCGTCATGTTTTAAAGACGTTTAAACAATAACTAGCGTATAGTGTCTCTTTAATGCGTCGTGACAGATCGCTGTAGCTCCTTCAACCAACATCTCTTCATACTAGTTCATTTATAGCATCAAATAAACATGAATGGACAACAGAAAGACTGTGTTTCAAGTGTGGAAAGACGTGAGTACACACAATTTTTCAAGTTCACCAACATTAATCTACTAACTCCTCTGACTGCTTTGTCAGACAAAATGGCGGATTCGGGGTTATGATTGGTCAGATCGCCTGTCAATCAAACTGTTTGTGAAGAGTCAATTAGATCCTTATTGGATACTCTTCTAATAAAACTAAATTTTGGGGTGAATTGTATGACGCTTTAAAATGCATATTTTAGTCTAAATTACTGTGCCCATTTTCCTGTTGGGGGACATGACTATGTTCAATCCTCAGATTTAAATGGCACATAATGGACACATTAAATAAGGTCCTGTGTCCTTGTATGTATCGGTTAATGAAATGCCTTATTTTTGTTGTTGAAGTTTTTTTAAGGATGAAAAGCTTAAAGTTCATTCCCACAAAACCTAAAATTGTGCTGCCGTGTCTATATTGACAAAAGAAAAAAACATCCCAAGCTATGGAATGTGACATGGATTATTGTGGGAAGTAAGGTTATTATTTATTTATATATTTCCCCAGCACTGCCTTATACCACTAAATTCAATTCAATGGGCCTAGAAGACTTTAGGGAACTAAACAAATGCTTTGAGTAATGGAGTCACAGAAGGTCGCCTCTTTAGGTGAGGGTCCTGGGAAAATGAGTCCTGACTTTTTTTAAAAAGGTTACTTGATGTGTGTTAACAGCCCATTGAACTGGGGAACATGGGACCCTGGGAACATATGACCATTTTTCCATGTTCATTATGTGTCATACAGATCTGAGGAACATTGGAACCTCGGAGCATAGCTGTGCTTCTCCCTACTTCACTACAAATGTTTCTTCACTACTGTAAGTTTCTTGGGGGGACGGGGTTCTACACATCAAGAACCACATCCATGAGGCACAGAAAGCTCTTCAGCTGACAGCGGGACCACTCGCTCCCTCGGATACAGAAAATATGTTTCTAAGGCATTAAATAGATGAGCACAAATATGCCACACATTTTCTTTTCATGGTTTTGTTGTTGTTGCAGTGGAAAGCAGAGGCCAATAACCTGCTTCCAGAGACCTTGACCTAGACCCTGACTCCTGCTACTGTGGACGGTAAAATACTGTTGAAATATTGTTTGAAATTTGACATGATTTGTTAAAACAATGTGTTTAATGTCTTGAGGCTGGAATACACTGCATTCTGGAGGAGCAGATGCCTTTTGCTGAAAGCCACAGATTTTGGGTAGTTATAGTTGACCGATTTCACAGAAAAGATTTGGTGTATTGGTGCGCTCCATTCATACTCACAAGTTGGAAATTCGGCGTTCCCAGTAGGAACTTTTAACTGGAACTTTAACTCCTGCAACAACCCTGACTTCAGAATCCACAATGGCTGCGCAGTGCATGAACAGTAAGTGAAATAGTAGGAATATATTGTTTAGCACTTGTTTGTCAACATTTCAATGAACTCCGTGGTGCACAGAGTACAATCCAACCTCTATTTGAGAACATGGTACTTTGCCATTACCTGTGCATTATTATTGTATTCTGAAAGAGGAAGAACAACAAAGGTTTGCCTGGACACGTCCATCTTGGTTTTCCAACACGTGTACTGGAATATGCAAACTCCTGGCACATCCGACTTCAGAGGTACATGGAACTCTGATAGGCTCCTACTGTGATTGTTTTTAAGCTTCAGACTGCAGCTCCATCCATTTCGAGAACATCAAACATGTTTGATTTTTGAGTCGATTTTAGAACAGAAGCATCAAGGTACACGTTTTTGTGCTCGAAATTACCTGAAGGTCCGGTAGTGTGTGATCCTCAGTCATTTAGTGTATGATGCCCAGTTTTTCCTCTGCAACCAGCCTAAAGTTTTCAAAGCTGTTCAGAAGTTGGGTAGTGTATTCCAGCCTTTAACATCTTGGAATCCTTCAGCACAGTTTAGAGAGTGGAGGAAAGGTCCCATTTCAAAAAGAAAGCTCAAAACTGTAGTCAGAGTTTAACCATTGTTCACCCAGCCACAGAATCTAGTGTACTGCTGTTATATTGACAGTGTCCTCTTTTGGAAGAGGGTGACACTCTTTCTCCAGAGGCTGTGCAGCTCTTCAGCTCTCTCACCTCACTGCAGCCCAAGATCTGTGCACATCTCCAGGTGAGCATGTTCTGAATTTTTACCTGGATCTATTCAGTTATCAAATTAATGCATTAAAAATGCTATCTATAGAATCAATCATCTGATGACACCTCTTTTATGACAAGCATTTTTTTAATATCTGAATAAATGTAAAAAGTTCATATTATCAGTTGTCCTTATAATATAATGAAGAAACAAAAAGCTCATTAAAATTCAATACTTGAAACCTGATTAACCTGATTTGGTAAATTATTATTTCTTAGAAAAAATATTATGACAACTCCTTCACTGTTTATCAATATTTGAAAAAGGTTTTTCTGATAAATAGAAGAATTTGTTTCCCATTACTACTATGACCAGAGAAAGTGATTGACCATTAAAAGTAGAACAGAATGAATGAGATCAGAATGATTTAAGTCTAAAAGTATTGTATTTATGAAGCCATTGGTTTCTCCACCACACAATGGCAAACTGTGAAAATCTGTTTGAGTGGTTCTACTGCTATTTCTGTTCTTATTTCTTATTTAGAAATAAATATATATATATATATATATATATATATATATATATATATATATATATATATATATATATATATATATATTATTAAATATATTATATATATATAAAACAAATGTGTCAAGGTCAACAGGCTTCTTTAAATACAAGACAAGTTTTCTTTTTTATTGACTTTTTGTTCAGATGTCAAATGTCATGTGGTGCGACTCCACAAAAACTTGAATAGATGGATGTGAATAAATAGAAGAATTAAAGGGGTGATTAACCGCTGACAAGATTGGAGTTTAATAAAAGTTGGATGTTTAAACAGTGGAAAGGAGTTTTTTGTTTGGTGTTCTCTAGTCATGTAGCACGGATTAAAAACAAAACAGAGACAAACGTCCTGTAGTTTTAGAAAAAAGTCTGGGGCCTCATTTATAAGAAAATTCTGTAGATTTCATCCTAAAATAAGTGTACGAACGCACAACTATATTTTGTGTTCGCACAAAAGTTTTCAGATTTATAAAACCATGTGTACACCAGAACCGCAAAAATCCCTTTATATATCCCAGTCAGCGGAAGATTGTCCGTACATGCATCTCCACCGTCTCCTCCCCAAAATCACCATATATGGAGCTTACAACACCTAGTTTTCCATGCATAACCTCTTCAGCATATCATTTCAATTCAATTCAAATTTATTTGTATAGCACTTTTCACAATAGATATCATTTCAAAGCAGCTTTACAGAGAACGGATGTCAACATTACAATTTAAAGGATGCAGTTAGCAAATAATATAATGTAGGTAATTAATTTACAATCAGAGTTAGCAGTTTAACTGAAGGTTGAAGCAAAGAGCTCCTGGAAAATGAATTACATTAACAATAATTAGGATATAGAAATTGGGCAATGTGCATGTTGATCCAGATGGTTGCGTCTTCTGAAGTCCTCGCAGGAATTGGCGCCGTCTCTTCACGGGTGATGGTCATCTGAGGTCTTCTTAAGAGGCTGGATCCAGACTGAAGCTGATGTGCTCTCTAGTCACCACGGGGCGGGTGTCCCGAGCTCAAACAGAAAAGCAAAAGGAGAATAATTAGCGTAGCTGCTGTTCATAACTTTAAGCAAAGATAGTCATAATGAGCAATTGATCTGATATGAGATGCATTATGTGAATGCTTGACTAAAGAGATGTGTCTTTAATCTAGATTTGAACTGTGTGAGTGAGTCTGAGCCCCTGACATTATCAGGAAGGCTATTCCAGAGCTTCGGAGCCAAATGTGAAAACGCTCTCCCTCCTTTAGTGGACTTAGTTATCCTAGGTACAACCAGAAGTCCAGAGTTTTGTGATCTTAAAGAGCGTGACGGATTGTAGGGCAATAGAAGATCGGTTAAGTACACAGGAGCTAAACCGTTTAGAGCCTTATAGGTCATTAGCAACACTTTATAATCGATGCAGAACTTAATGGGTAACCAGTGTAGAGATGATAAAATTGGTGTTACATGATCATATTTTTTTCAACAAAGCTGGTTGAATATCTGGAAACTTATCTTTTAAGTGTGCTCTTCTCTTGTTTGATAGGCAGTCCAGCTACAGCCTGCCTTGTGTCCAGCTGAAGATGCTGCCCAACCTACAACAACACCACCAGAAGCCCAAGAGCTGTCCAGCCCTACACCTCCTCAGCCTGTTCTGCTGAGTCCGTCCCAGTTCCTCCGGTCAAGTGGCAGTGGTGGTTAAACCTTATCACTGCGTGACCCCCCGACCCTGCTCGGCTTGAGTCAGCTGGTGAGCGTGACCTCGGTGACTAATGCCGGAGCTGAAGGTGGAATGGCACAGATCCTGCTGGAGGACGGACAGACCATTCCAGTCCAGATTGTGGACCCTGCAAGCATAGGTAAGTACATGGCAACACAGAGACAGGGAAAAAAAAAAAAAAGTTTATTATTTTTTTTTTAATAAATTGGTTTCCATGTTTAACCAATTAGAATCATGGAAATAACATGTAAGCCTGTTGTTGTTTCTTATTGCTCAGCTTTGACTTCCCCAGCAGACGACACTTCCGTTAAATGGGACGTTGGGAAATCTGTGGATGTTTCAGCAGAGCCTGACAAGAGGCTGGAAATACAACAATGACAAAAGAAAACAAACAACCTTGTCTGACAGAACAGCGTTTGACGATTGAGGACTGATTCATTGTATCAAGTACAGTATTATGTGAACATGGACTCATGCAATATTGATTTGTATATATTATTTGTTTCTATTTCCCATTATTACTATTTTATTACAGTAGAGACTGGAGAAAAAAGGCAAATTCTCAAAAGTATGAATGAGATCAAGATGAAATATTTAAAGCTAAATGTCTTGTTGCATTCAGTCATTTTACCTTAGTCTCTTTGAACGGTTGCTTCCATCGATCCTTCCATCGAATCTTCTTCCATTCTGGTAATCCTGTTGTTGTTGTCATTGTAACAAGACTGATCTTCTGCCAGAAACATTAGGCCAATCTGCTCTTGTCCAGAATCAGGTGGTTTGTCTTCGTCTGGCATCTCAGCTGAGATCTGTCCACTATGGGTGACCCTACCGGTAGTTGTGAAGTACCAGTGGCGTAGCTCTCAGCATCACTGATGCACACAAGCCCTCACAGCACGTCAAGCTGCAAACCGTGTGAGGGACCCTAACCTACCCTAACCGCACATCAACCAACTACTCTAACCATCCTAACAACTGCGGCGATTCACGACAAAACGATCGGAAGAGTCCAGCAACCGCAAAGAAACACGATGACGGCCGCACAAAAATCCTCGGTAAACGCATCTCAAGCACAGGAAAGCATCCAAAACATCACAACGTCCATGTAGCACCAAAAACCAGTCGGAACAACCTAGAAACCTCATATCAACGCATTGACAATCCCAAACACATCCAAACAACCACACAGCAATGTGCAAAAACTTACACTACAAAATAAATCTTACATATAAAAATATAAACTTACTCTATAAAATAAAACTTAGATAGAAAAATATAAACTTACTCTATAAAATAAAACTTACATAGAAAAATATAAACTTACTCTATAAAATAAAACTTGCATAGAAAAATATAAACTTACTCTATAAAATGAAACTTACATAGAAAAATATAAACTTACTCTACAAAATGAAACTTACTCATAAAACTATAATCTTACTCTATGATTATATACAGTATTTGTCGCTGCCTGAGACTCCGGGCTCCATGTGACACTGTGATGACTCAGTGTCTGGCCTTCTTTCTTCGGGGTTTCTCAGGCAGGGGCTCTCCACTGATGTCCACGTGGATTCGAGGAGCGACTCTTCCGCTGGTTGGGGAGAAGCTCTCCGTGATCAGGACGCGTCCATCGGGCTGCTCCGTCTCCTCCAGTGAAGGACAGTTGAGCGCCTCCCACAGCCGCTGCTTGATCTTCAGTCCCAGCTGAAGACTGTAGGGACGGCGCTGACCGCTGCGTGTCTTCATCATGGGCTCCACCACAGAGCGGTAGATGTCCCGGTATTCCTCAACACTGCGGCCGTGGATGGAGAGGGGCTCTTCCTGCTGACACACATCCACTGAAGACACTGAAGAGGCTGCAGGACGGACGTCAGGAAGGACAGCAGCGTTCTTCAGGTAGCGCTCCTCCAAACCTGTGGGTTGTTGAGCTTCCTCAGAGGTGCAGCTGTAATTGTGATCCAACCTGATCACAGCTGCCAGCTGGGAAAGATCACGGGGGTCTGGACCGGAAGAGACGCCCTCCACCAAGAATCCTTTCAGGTGTTTGGGAAGAGCCCTGGGTCTTCTCTGGCGACGCTGCTCCATGATGATGACTGGAGAAACACTTTCCAAATTGGACAACTGAAGAAATTTGAAGAAACTGAAGAGTTGAGAAGAGCTTGTAGCGCGTGCGAACAATCTTCAATGCTTCAGAAACAGTTGTTTGGATTTCAAATATCAATTTCAAATATCATCTAATTTAAATGTAAACAACTCTTGATATCAGCATTGTCAATATAGAGCAATATAATATCATCTTTTTATAAAAAAATAAATGTGTGTGTATATATACATACATACAAAAATTATATATATATATATGTTTTTTTAATAAAAAGATGATAAAAATTAAGCATAAAGTACATTTAACAGAGCTCATATTGCTCTAATGGACAATGCTGATATCAAGAGTTGTTTACATTTAAATTTGATGAATATTGGAAATCAAAACGACTGTTTCTGAAGCATTGAAGATGTGATGAAGATGTTGTTAAGGCCGGCATCACCGTTACTCTTCTCTGTCAGTTCATGAACAAATTTGTGTTTGAGCAAATCTTTTAAGTGAACAAATCATTCTTGCACTGACTCCAGTCTTTTGTTCACTGGAGTCTCTTTCTTTAAAGTGCTTTGGTGGCTTTTCTTGCTATAGCAAAATCCAGTTGTATTTCATTGGTTGTGAATCTGCTGAAAGGATATGCCAAGATGTTTGTGAATGAATACACATTTGCGTATACAATGATGTATATACCTTTTAATATCAAGTCTAGCAGCTGACGAAAACAAAAAAAATGAAAAACAACAGATCAGCTTTGTTGTTTTTCAGTATTTCTTTTAAACAGATTTCTAGACAAATTTTGCCCATCAGCATTGCTCATATATTGCTCTATCTTTTTATAGGTTCACCTGCTTGAGGTTGGTTTTTTAACCTGTATCTTGATTCTGTAATTGCAGACATCATGGGGAAATTTGCATGAAAAGAAACTTGTGGTTGTGAACAAGAAACACGAGGGACTGAACAGGAGCAAGCAAAACAAAGTATAGTTTCGGTCATTAATGCCATTTTTCATCAACATCATTTTAAAGGTGTGCAAGTGTTTTCTTGACAACACTGAAAACAGAAAATACAGTAACGCCACTCTCTTCCTATGGGTTTTCTAAAAACAGGAAACGAACGAGGAGGAGATCTCGCTGAAGGATTTGACGGAGACAGTGGTGGGAAGCAAGAGAATAGAGTAAAAATAATGTCACAGCTATTCCTCCGTAGTTTGCCTGATTTGAAAAGATTTTGACATCAACATTGTTTCCTGAAAAAACGGGGCTTATTCTTAAAATATAGTGCGTTTTGCCTCTGAATGAAATGGGTATTTTGATGGCGATGCTTTGGTTTGACCAGTGGGTGACAGTAAAGCTCCCAGATCTTGCGTTTGCTGCTGTTTATCAAGATTCTTTCAAGCTGTTCTGGCGCCTGTTGTGTTGAGTGACACTCATCTCATGGTTTCATGTCCTGCAGGTCAATGGAAGGGAAGTGTTTGAGTTCAGGCCTGAGCTTGTTGACGATGATGACGAGGAGGCGGATGATACTAAATGTGCAAAAGAAGATGGTGTGTCTACATCAGCGGTCAGGTTTACTGCAAGTGCTCCAGCCACAATTGACACAGATGGTGAGATGCTTCTGAATATCTGACCTGTTTCAATTAAACACTCTGGTCTCTTTTTCCAAAACTCTGAATAAATGTTAAGTGTGACGCTAATACCTCCTACTAACATTCTATAAGAAATTGTAAATAAAAAGATGACTTTGTTGCTCTTAATTGACATAAGACTAAGTGTAAATGACATTTATAAAAAAAAATAATTAAAAAAACAACTTCTATAAGAATTGTGTAAATGTAGGCTGAACATTTCCTCTTAATTCAGTGGTGAGCTTGACACCTCAAAGCAATCATATGTTTAATCTGAAATCATATCTTTATACAATGTATCAAGCATCAAACGAATTTGTCCTAAAGTTTTGCAACAAATCATAAACATTCTTAACATAGCACACATCCACTAATTGCTTAGCTTGGGCTGTTGAGACATGGCCAACATGGTCAGAGGACTGGCATTTCCTACGATCTGCCTGAGTAAGCATGATTGCCTCCGCCTCATTCACACAAATAAATAATATATTGCAGTGTGTATAAATCACTTACAGAGCCATTATGCTTCCACAAAAGAATCCCAAAAATTGTGCCAGTTAATAAACCTCATACAAACCCCTGTACTGATTTTATATATATATATATAACACAACAATTTTAAATATAAACAGACAGGATTTTTTTTTTTAGAAGCTGCAGTGAATGACTCCATGGTTTTTATAAGGGCATTGATCTGAGGGTGTAGGCAATCTTCCCCATCACCTAAGACCTTGCAGTCCTTGTCTCGGCTAAAAAAAAAAAAAAACTTATGGGGGTTACGGGGAGGACAGGGAGCTTGTTTGCATGGAAGGCAAAAAATAAATGCTTTTCCCTTCGTCTGGAGATTGTGTTTCTTTCACATATTTCCAGCTGTTGCATGAACTGATTAAATCTTTAGTACCCAGAGGTATTGAGAAGGACTAATTCTCTCTGTCAATGAGGTTGAACAAAAAATGCCAAAGGGACTTTTACCATCACAACTCTGCACCATTTCCCATAGGATACAGAGCGAATGGTATGAGAAGTTGCTAAAACGGTAATACTTCAAATTGTGCCATAGTTTTACATAGTTTATCAACTTTATTATGTGAAAAACTTGGAAAGGAAAGGCATTTCAAAGCTTGTTGAAATTAAGAATGAGCAAATTTCTACTTAAGGCCCAGCCATGATCTGTTTGAGTGTTTATTTTCAGACTCTTTGTTGTTAAGGACCTGAAGTCTTTATCCAGAAAAACATGTAAATTGAGTCTATTGAGTCATCTTGCCCCATGTTACTCCAAGTCTTTAATATACAGTGCATGTGGAAAGTATTCACAGCTCTTCACTTTTTCCACATGTTGTTCCACAATGTTTCAGCCTTATTCCAAAATGGAATAAATTCATTATTTTCCTCAAAATTCTACAAACATTACCCCATAATGGAAACGTGAAAGACGTTTGTTTGAAAACTTTGAAAATTTATTAAAAATAAAAAATGTGAAAAAATAATCACATGTACATACAGTACTGTGCAAAAGTTTTAGGCAGGTGTGAAAAAATGCTGTAAAGTAAGAATGCTTTCAAAAATAGACATGTTAATAGTTTATATTTATCAATTAACAAAATGCAAAGTGAGTGAACAGAAGAAAAATCTACATCAAATCAATATTTGGTGTGACCACCCTTTGCCTTCAAAACAGCATCAATTCTTCTAGGTACACTTGCACACAGTTTTTGAAGGAACTCGGCAGGTAGGTTGGCCCAAACATCTTGGAGAACTAACCACAGTTCCTCTGTGGATTTAGGCAGCCTCAGTTGCTTCTCTCTCTTCATGTAATCCCAGACAGACTCGATGATGTTGAGATCAGGGCTCTGTGGGGGCCATACCATCACTTCCAGGACTCCTTGTTCTTCTTTACACTGAAGATAGTTCTTAATGACTTTCGCTGTATGTTTGGGGTCGTTGTCATGCTGCAGAATAAATTTGGGGCCAATCAGATGCCTCCCTGATGGTATTGCATGATGGATAAGTATCTGCCTGTACTTCTCAGCATTGAGGATACCATTAATTCTGACCAAATCCCCAACTCCATTTGCAGAAATGCAGCCCCAAACTTGCAAGGAACCTCCACCATGCTTCACTGTTGCCTGCAGACACTCATTCGTGTACCGCTCTCCAGCCCTTCGGCGAACAAACTGCCTTCTGCTACAGCCAAATATTTCAAATTTTGACTCATCAGTCCAGAGCACCTGCTGCCATTTTTCTGCACCCCAGTTCCTGTGTTTTCGTGCACAGTTGAGTCGCTTGGCCTTGTTTCCACGTCGGAGGTATGGCTTTTTGGCCGCAAGTCTTCCATGAAGGCCACTTCTGACCAGACTTCTCCGGACAGTAGATGGGTGTACCAGGGTCCCACTGTTTTCTGCCAATTGTGAGCTAATGGCACTGCTCGACATCTTCCGATTGCGAAGGGAAGTAAGCATGATGTGTCTTTCATCTGCTGCAGTAAGTTTCCTTGGCCGACCACTGCGTCTACGGTCCTCAACGTTGCCTGTTTCTTTGTGCTTCTTCAAAAGAGCTTGGACAGCACATCTGGAAACCCCTGTCTGCCTTGAAATTTCTGCCTGGGAGAGACCTTGCTGATGCAGTATAACTACCTTGTGTCTTGTTGCTGTGCTCAGTCTTGCCATGGTGTATGACTTTTGACAGTAAACTGTCTTCAGCAACCTCACCTTGTTAGCTGAGTTTGGCTGTTCCTCACCCAGTTTTATTCCTCCTACACAGCTGTTTCTGTTTCAGTTAATGATTGTGTTTCAACCTACATATTGAATTGATGATCATTAGCACCTGTTTGGTATAATTGTTTAATCATACACCTAACTATATGCCTACAAAATCCCTGACTTTGTGCAAGTGTACCTTGAAGAATTGATGCTGTTTTGAAGGTAAAGGGTGGTCACACCAAATATGGATTTGATTTAGATTTTTCTTCTGTTCACTCACTTTGCATTTTGTTAATTGATAAATATAATCTATTACCAAGTTTATTTTTGAAAGCATTCTTACTTTACAGCATTTTTTCACACCTGCCTAAAACTTTTGCACAGTACTGTAAATATTCACAGCCTTTGCTTAATACTTTGTTGAAGCACCTTTGGCACCAATTACAGCCTCAAGTCTTTTTGAGTATGATGCTACAAGCTTGGCACATTTTTGGCGAGCGTCGGTCCACAACCATTTTCAGATCTCTCCAGAGATGTTTGATTGGGTTCAAGTCTGGGCTCTGGATGAGCCACTCAATGACATTGACAGAGTTGTCCCGTAGCCACTCCTTTGTTATCTTGGCTGTGTGCTTAGAGTCATTATCTTGTTGGAAGATAAAAGTTCGAGTCTGAGGTCCAAGGACATAGGAGGAGCTGAAGGAAAGGTTGATCCAAAGGGTTGGAGAGCCGAGGTCCGGAAGTCTGCGAAGGAACTAGGATGAGAATGGAACAAGGCTGGAGGATCAAGGGAGACTGAGGTATGACGGACCATGGTAAGGCCAAGGCACAGCCAACGGTGGAATGCTTGGACTCCTGGCAATACGCTCTAGCCTCAGGACGGATGCAGCGACCGGTGCTGGCTCTGCGGTGGACGCTGTGATTGGCTCTGACTCCAGGGATGGAGGGAGCTCTAGCCCGTGGTCCTCAGCGGGTGCTGGCTTGGGCTCTTGGTCCGTGGCGGGCATCGGCATTGTCCTGAGCTTCGCAGTAGAGGATCTCTCTGGCTGTCTGGGACTCTCCGGGCTGGGACGATGTGTCCTTTTTGGAACAGGCAGAGAGATGGCTGCGGTAGGTTATACTTGTTCCGAGGAGTCGGAGCTGATGTTGTCCTCCTTTACGACTCCCATGGTGAACGAGGATCTGCACACCCACAGGGCATAATCTATGAATTCGATGACGGGACGGTGGTCCTCCTTCAACAGTAGCATCTGGACAAAGATGTTGTCCATCCCACTAACATAACCATAATAACCGTTCAAAATTTTGGGGTTAGTAAGATTTGTATTTATAAAGAAAATACTACTTTTATTCAGCATGGTCTCATTAAATAGATCAAAACAAAGTGACAGTAAAGATTTCTATTTCAAATAAATGTTCTTTTAAATTTCCTATTCATCAAAGAATCTTGAAAAAAATGTTTTAAGAAGCACAACTGTTTTCAACATTGTTGATAATTATAAGAAATATTTCTTGAGCACCAAATCAGAAAGATTTCTGAAGGATCATGTGACACTGAAGATTGGTGTAATGACGTGGAAAATTCAGCTTTGCCATCACAGGTATAAATTACATTTTGTATCCAAATAGAATTTGTTTTTAAGTTTTTTAAGTATTTCACAAAATTCCTTTTTTTTCCTGTATTTTTTTTATCAAATAAATGATGGGTGAGCATAGGAGACTTTTGAAAAACACTTAATATTACTCCAACATTTCAGTGGTATTGTGATTATGAAAATGCAGACAAATGATGTCGACAGAGCTCTCTGCTAAATAAGACCATGACTGTTTCCTGTTCAAGGCTTTTAAAGCTACAAAACATTTACCCTACATGGCATTTTATTGCACATTTAAACATTTTCTTCTGTCCCTCATTCCTGTTGTAAGCACCAAGAAGTCAAAATACATTTTGGAATCAGAAGATGATAAAAATCAGAAGTGAAGAATGTTCATTTGTATCAAGTTCTTTATTATTTTTGTTGGATGCTCACCAGGCAAATATAATTATTCTGCCACTACGCCATGTATCACATGGTCCCAAAAGCCCCTTTGACCACACGCATGATCGGTCAGCTCTAAAACAAAAGTGACTTTGTTCCTCAGAGAGTGAGAATGTCGTTTGTGTTCCAATTTGCAACTGGTGCCTTTTATTTCCACAGGAAACACAATCTTTTCGAGCATTTTACTCCATGACCTTGCATAAAAGACTGGTTGTTCCATACACATTTGAGTTTACAGTATGTAAGGGTCTATGTCTTTACTTAAAAAACAAGTCATAAAAATCACCAAATTTTTCCTTTTCATGAAAAATCTAAGAGGTGTCCCAGGGGGATTTACAGACTGCATTCTTGGAGACCTACTTCACTGCATTTAAAGTCATGAATCACTGACAAGTCCATATATGAATAAAATATCCCCAGGCTCTGAACAGTCGTTTGTATTTGTTGCAGTTATCTAGACCTTGTGGATAAGGTGTGACTCAAGAACTCAATTTGCTGATGATAAGCTGACAGCTTTTGTTTGCATCTTTTATATTTGTTATGTATATTAGAGCAATGATTTATAGATTTTATTACGTGAAATTTTACTCTAAATAAATGAAACCATGTTTGCATATTGTTGACTTAACTGAATACAGATAAAATGCAGAGCTGTAATGTAACAAAGTAATACTTCGTTACAGTACTTGAGTATTTTTTGGGAGAATCTGTATTTACTTGAGTATTTATATTTCTGGCGACTTTTACTTTTACTCCGATACATTTCACCAAAGCATTTTCGTTACTTACAACAAAATAAAGTCGGAAGAGCACAGACTGCACAACCGCGGTTGTTTTCATTCTCCAGGTTGCGTCTGTTGCTGGAGAGGCTGAGAAGAGTGCGACACGAGAGCGACCTCTAGAGGCATCACTGACACCTCGTAGAGTTTATTTTGACACGTGACATGAGGCTGCGCGCTGCACAGTACAGGACACTTAAAAACGTATTTAAAAGATAGAAAACAAAGCGGTATGTTGTACATGTTTTCATGTCACTAAAGTAATTAGTTTTTTGACAAGATGCTGCATTAGTGGAGAACAGCGGTGTGTTTGAGGTCGAGGCTCAGAGGATGCCATTAGCAGTAACGTTACCTCAAGCGGTTAAAACAATGTGACAAAAACACCAACTGTTTAATGTCGCGATTGTTACCCTTTGCATTAGTTTATATCCATTTGCTTGATTTGTGCATTCGTTATCCAGCGAAGTTGCATATTTAAGTTGTATCTTAATCATGCAGCCGACAGAAACATAAATCAGAAATGTGCTTGATTTAAGTTCTTTTTTTATCAGCACTTTAACACTTATTCTGATTAGATAACTATCAAGTGTTCTAAAATAGACTCAAATAATGAGTGAAAGTACATATAATATGCCTTTTTTGTGCATAAAGATGGCCATTTTAAGCATGATTGTTTGGATTTATATGAAATTAGTTATTTGTAACATTAAAGGTAAAGCGTACAATTACTATGAATTAACATGAATGATCAAGGTATAATTAACAGAATATATATATTTTTTATTCAAAGCAAACAAAATATAGAGTTAAAACAGTCTTGCTGCTCATTGAACCATTTTAATGAATATTTTCTGCTCCTTTTGTATTTTGCATTTACTTGTACTTTTACTTTCAGTACTTAAGTATTAAAAAAAAAAATACTTTTCATACTTCAGCACAAAAAATATCACATACTTTAGAACTTTTACTCAAGTAATATTTTACTTCAACCAAAGTCATTTTCTGGTAAGATATCGATACTTTTACTCAAGTATGGCTTTCAAGTACTCTATACTCCACTGATAAAATGTTATAAATAAAAAAAAATGCAATTTTATTTATAACATTAGTTCCACATAAAGCAAAATACTTTATTAAAAAAATAACTATCTCCTGGAATCACAAAGATTTCATGGCATTTTTGAAATGGTTACCCGTTCATGCCCATGTAAGTCACGTAGATGAAACTCGCGCGGAAGTTTCTCGTGACGTCATCGTGACGTTTCCGTGGGTTGGTTTATTTTCACTTCCTGTTCAGTGGGACGTCCCGCGGCTCCATCCGAGCTGGACTGAGTCAGTGGCCGTGTCCTACTGGAGACTTTTGCTTCCATTTTACTTGACAGATTGGAAACGGATGAGCTTTATTGCAGCGGCCCAGCGGGAATATGACACGGACGTTAGTGCGGAAGTGTTAGTGTGAGTGTCGCGGTGACTGTTGTTATGGAGAGCGGAGTCAGTGGCGCTCATATGAGCTGCTGATCTAGACATCCACCCACAAACAACGCCATCTCATCTACTCTCACAGCCTACAAACACACAAAACATGGGCAAACGTGTTGTCTGCGTTTGGCTTTGGACTGTAGTGGCTCTATTTTACTGCAAAAGAGCACTTTCCTTTAACCTGGACTTCAGTAAACCTACAGTTTTCTCTGGACCTCCAGGAAGTTACTTTGGCTTTTCTGTGGCTTTCTTCAATCCTGATGACAAACAGTGAGTAGATGAAGTTGTACGTGTGAACCTTGTGTGCTGGCAACATCTCATAAGATGCAAATGTATTGTGAACGATAAATGTATAAACCCAGAATAACAAATGTCTTTCTTTTGTAAGCCTACTTTGTGTACATGTTATTTACTTAATATTTAATATCTCTCTCTCTCTCTCTCTCTATACATATGTATATATATATATATATATATATATATATATATATATGTGTGTGTATGTATTATGTACGTGTGTGTAACAGCAACAAAATAATATTTTATATAATAAAGCTATACAATTAAAGAGAGAATTTAAAAAAAAAAAAAATAGTTTTAATGTATGTATAAAACAAAAAACATGCTACCCTCTGATTCCAGATTAAACATACTGGTTGGTGCACCCAGGGCAAACACATCTGATCAAACCCCCTCGGTAGTCACTGAGAGGGGGGCTGTCTTCAGCTGTCCTTGGCACAAAAGCGGCACATGCACACAGATTGAGTTCGACAGCACTGGTAAGACACAGTACTGTGTTTACAGCCATCACAGTGTCGTCTTTGCTCCACCATGCTCTTATTTAAAGCTGTTTGTGTGTATTGATTCACATTGCATGCTAGTGGAAGAGGTAGGGTTGGTCAGAGTTATTATAGGACCTTCTGAGTCGCCTGTGGCGCTTTAATGATTTATTGGGTCATATATCAGCTTTGCTCTAAATATTTTCAATAGGCGGAGAAAAAATAACAGGAGATGGAGTCTGGGGTTGTTTCAAGGTTCATCTAGGATTGTGCGATTGTTATTACAAAGTGTTTTGAATTCACATGCTTCGCTGTGTCCTGCAACAGACAATGGAGTTTCTTTACCATTCACAGAGTTCGTGTGCTGGCCTACTAACTAGATTTGAGATGTACACAAACAATCTTCACACTAACAGGACTTTGTTCAGCCTTATGTATATACTTGAATATAGGCACCGTTTATTGTGCCAGATCTCATTGGCATTCAGTGGCGGTTATAGACTAACCTTGCCTGATTTACCCTGCCAGCCAAGCTGGATTGCTAAGAGGAACTACCAGACAAACAAAAAGGTCTTCAGTTGGATTATCTCAGTGTGTTTAGAGTTCTCAGCAACAAAGTGAGAAGACTTAAAGAAGGCTTGAAAAAGGGACTTTAATTAATGCTGTGCATCTATGGTACGCAGACAAGTTTGGAGTATATGATAATATTTTGTGATGTATATATTTGTTTTTGTTTTTTTACATGTTTGTATTAAATACCAAACCAAATAAAATTTGGAAACTATTTTAAAAGTCAATTTAGCTTTAGTACATTTATTTTTTTTACTTTAAATACCAAACAAAATGGATTTTTGGTGTGGAAAAAACTTTAATGACCAAATATTTTTCAAAAATATATATATATGTATGTATTTATTTATCTTAAATTCCAGTCTTTTTCAGACCTTTTCTCTGAATTGAGATATAGTTCTTTGACAATTACTGTTAATTAATGATTAATAATGCAATTAAATGGACTGTGGAAATTGCCAGTCAATAAGTATCTGTTATGTCTGAAACTTTTTGGGGACACCACTGACCCTCAAGATTTTTTCCTCTCTCTCTCTTACTTTCTTCGTGCACTAACTCCAGTAGAGTAGTGTTTATATTTGTTACTTAACAGTCACTACGGCATGAAACATTCTTCTGTTAAGCAACCCCTAAACAGTGTGCTGACATGTTTTTACTGAGAATGACGTGGCTGTACGGTTGTGTTCTCTGTGCTGGCTGACCTGCTGACTGTTTGAGGAGCAGGCAAAGTCTAGATTAGAGAGAAATGTCAGAAGTGTGAGTTGGAAATCGCTGTGTATGAAACGACATTCATGATGAAAAGTTCAATTCTGAACTGTTACAGCATGTTTACACAACTGTGTTTCCACTAGGCCTTTGTACTGTCAACTCCCCTTTTGTGCTGTTTGGCAATAATTAAGTGCTTAATTCTAGTAAAGCCTGGGTGTTGTTGACCATCTGTATGACTGTGTTGACCATGAGAAACACTGGGAAATTCCCAGCCCAGCAGCACAGACTGATGGACAGCTGTGGCTTCCTGAGGCTGAGACTGTGGCTGTGATGAACCAAGACCTCAGGGAGGGAACATCTTGCGTGTGTGTGGGATCATGCAAACCTAGGAACATTTTTAAGTGTTTTTGGACATGTTTCCAAATCACGTTTTGAAATCTTTTATTAATTTTGATTTCTAGGGCGAATATTAAAGAACTAAAGAATGATTAGAATGATGATTTAACAAATTGCTCACCTTTCTGCTTCAGCTCTGAAAAACACCTTTATTCTCCATGTTCTTCAAATCATCCATCACTTGCGTGTCTGTTTATGAAGATGTTTTGCTAATTTGATTATGCCATGAATAGATTCAGCTGTCAGTGTTCATGACCCTGGATTGAACTTCAGATAGTTTGGAAATGAAGAGGATGAGAGAGCATGGCATATCGGCTCAATTTTTTGATCTATGAACTCGGATGCTTGTGTCATATCAGACCTTTTGAAATCAGCTTGAATTAGAGGAACACGCCAGTGGATGAGATTGTAGTGATTGGAAGAGCAGTGTCGTCCACTACAAAGGGCATGACAGTTTGATGAATCTAATTAACTGACTAACTTCATATGTCTTCCTACTTCATTTCCCCTTCCTCTGTTGTTACCATCCCAGATGACAGGAAGAATCCCAGTGGACAGCAAATGGAGTTTAAGTCGAATCAGTGGTTTGGGGCCACTGTGCGTTCCTCTGGGGACCATATTCTGGTGAGTTAGGATGCACATGTAGACATTTTTGTAAAAATTTGATTGAGAAAAGAAGGAATAAATACATTTTAATCTACTTTTACTTATGCTTCCAACATCTCAGGAGAATCAATCAGGAATCAGGAGGACTCGCAAGTCATTTGCACAATTGTCAAATTTATATCAGCAGCAAAATGTCACACTTTTTTTTTTTTTTTTTGCAAAAACAAGTGCTGTTCCATCAACTGGTCTTTACACCAGGTTTCCTACACAGTTTGAAACAGTGGAATTTGATACGAGTATGGAAACGTATGGAAAAATATTTGTTTTCAGTTTTCTAAAGTATAAAATGAAGAATTTCTAAAAATAAATTTATCATACAAGCAGAGTGATTTCATGGCAAAAGTTTAGTGATCGTTCCGTGATTGACAAACACAAATTCAAGGCTTACGTTTTCATTGCGCAAAACTGGTTGTCTTTAATATGTCTCTTCACTAAACGAATATGCGTGAATATGCGCCACTCAAACCAGCAACAGATTAAAAAAAAAGAGTAAATGATCATCTAAATCAGACTGTACTTTGTTGTTCGGTTTGTCCGAGGGGAAAAATATGGAGGTTATCGAGCTTTCTTGTCATCATGTAAGAGGATGTTATCATTTAGAGAAAACAAGGGGGGAAAAACGAATGAAATATTTACAAGATGAATGTTTTATATACCAAATATATAATGACGTATGAACCATTTATGTGAAATATAGTATGGAATTTTGAAATTGAAATTGTGTCGGAACCCTGTATACATCGACCCCGGGATGTCCTTATCGTTAAGCCCTGTCGTAGATTATAAACATTATTATTCTAATATCCTAGAAAATCCTTAATTAAAGCAAGTCAAATTGAAATTGTGTATTATAATGTTGTAAGGAGCTATTTGCTCCTACTTTGATCTTGACTGTCAATGCTTTTATGGAACTAAAAACATGTTATAAACTGATATAAGATATTTCTCAATATATGGTTTAGAAGAACATGATTCATGTACTGATCTGCACGTACATTTTTTTTCTCTCTTTCCAGGCATGTGCTCCTCTCTACCAGTGGAGCACGTATGGATTCTCAGAAAGAGAGCCTGTCGGGACATGTTACCTGAAGAAAGGCAATAACATTGTGGAATATTCGCCCTGCCGCTCTAGTATGTACATGATCACAGCACTTTACATCACCTTAGGCTGCTCATGTCCTTATTTGGCCACATCTAATAGCCTCCCTGACATGTCTTGATTTATATTTATGGGATATTATATTTGTGTTGTGTATCATCTCCTGCAAGCATATTTTTAAGACATGTCTGAGTTAATATGTTTTTCCAGTGTCGCAGGTGTCATATGGTTATGATAGTTCTTCTGTGTGAAGTTTGCATTCCTCTTTCTCAGCTTTTCTTCACATTTAGACTTCCTCAAAACTATTTCTGCTTGTTGTGAATACATAAATGACTTTGAATATTTTTTTTCATCAGACTCAAACTCACCTGAGGGACAAGGATTTTGTCAAGCAGGTTTCAGTGCTGACTTTGTGAAGGTACACACAAATGTGCTCCCGTGTATATTTATGCATATATTTGTGTATATAATATATATATATATGTGTGTGTGTATATATATATATATATATATATATATATATATATATATATATTTGTATAGCCCCAAAAATATATCATTACATCAGAAATATATATTTTTTTAAGGACTTGTCTAGTAAGATTTTACCAGAAAAGTTTTTAAAATTTTTTTATCATATGTAAAAGTAAAACGTCTTTCTGAATGTTTCTGAAAAGTTTTATTTGAGAAGTATGCTGGACCTTTTTCTTGACAACACTAGTAACAAAATTTGGGATATTTAGATACTTGCTCTGCATGTTTATGTTATTGCCCATTCCTGCCCAAACTTGTGCTGAATGTACCAAAACATGTGTTTATATGTCCTTCAGAAGAACCGAGTTGTGATTGGAGGACCAGGAAGCTTTTATTGGCAAGGTAAACTGTATTATTTCATTATCCTTCTGTGAATTTGAAACTGAAAGGCATTGAAAGGGGAAAGAACAATGTGCTCTGTCAGGATTTTTTGTGACTCAGAGAAGGTCTGCTGTGTCTTGCTCCAAGGGCAAGTTCAGATACAGGGTTGACACAAAACAGGCCAGTGAATGTTTGTGCGACCTCGGCAGTACTTAAAATTTACAAATGTGTCTGCTGCTCAGAAAAGAGGATGCTGTTTTGAAGTCAATAAATAACGCAGAATGATATGCTGTCTTCTGCAGTGGAGACGAGTCTGTGGTTTTATTTGAGAAATGTATTGTGTGCGCGGTGGGATGTTGAAATGGCTGTTTACTGAGTCGCAGCTCTGTTATGACCTCATAGGGTGGGGTGATTTTAGGAAACATGCCCAGAAAAGACATTTAAACACATCTTTTATTAATTTCATGACCTGCAGTGATTGTTTTTAAAAGTTTATTTTAAAAGGTCTGGGTGTTTTTTTTAAACTGTGTTTAGTTTTTCTGCTGAGTGTCTCTCTTTTGTGATGGTGTGATAATTGTACTTCCTGCTGAGAGTAAAATGCTTTCAGAAATGTGAATGCAATGATATGATTGATTAGTAACTAAAGCTAACCTTGTTAGACTTGAAGTAAGTCTTTATTTTGGCCCGTTTACATTTGTTAATGAATTACTATGTTATTATGACAATCGTTTTATATAAAGGCAAGATTAATTTGACAGATTTTATGACGCGGTGTTAGAAAAGTTATCGAAGCTGAGCTTCAATTTGTTATTTTCGTTACAAGGTACAGCAATTTCTGGATCATAACGTTTTCATTAAATAACTTGTGGTGATTTAAAAAATAGTTTTAAGCAGTAACTAAATTATTCTGCGACAAAAGTGTGACTTCTGTTCTGGGAAGTTCAAATTTATATTAAATTTATTTCATCTAAATTTTTAGTGGTACATTTTAAATGAATGGATTAAAGGAACTGATTCACAGAAATGAATTGGAGAGGCCATTTGAGGATAGTGTGTTTGCTTCAGTTGTAAGGCTGTGTGAGCAATATAATGTGGCAAAAAAAGAATTGACTAATATACCGTTTTGTTAAATTTGGTCCTGTTAAAAAGACTGTTTAACAAGCTAAATTGTTTTGAACAAGCTGAGCTCCTGAGCTATTCTCTAACAATGATGTCGAAAGTCTGTAAAGAGATCGTAGAAACAACAACAAAATGCATGTACCATATTAGAAATAATATTACATGTTTAAGAAGATGTGTGACTGTTTTTACTTTTAACATTTACATATATTCATATATTGGCACAGCATCTTTCTGTTTTGCTTAACATCACATGCAGGTTCAAGACATTATTGCTTCCTATGTAGTTGGAATAAAAACACTTTAGCTGCTGGTGTTCTCCTAACTGTTTTTATTTTCTCCCTTCTTTTCCAGGTCAGCTGATCTCAGATGACATCACTGAGGTCATCAGCAGATACAATAAGGAGTTTTTTACTCCTTACAGTAACCAGTTTTCAACCAAGTCAGCCGGGGCTCAGTATGATGATAGTTATTTGGGTAAGCCGTTTTTGCGTCTTATGTTTTGATGTTTCCTCAGAGTTGTAATTATTTTTTGTGATTTATATTTGCACTGTTACCTGTAAATCAGGAGTAGAGCTCAATGTAATTTTGGGTTGCACATGTAATGAATGTTTGAGTTGCAGTGATTAAAATGTGCAAAACAGTCTAGATATTTATGTCATCATTTGATTTCTTAGGTTACTCTGTGACTGTCGGTGATTTTAATGAGGACGGTGAAGATGGTAAGACTTTTCTGTGTGTTTCAGATTTTGGAAAAGATAAATATACAATACCATGCAAAAGTCTGAGAACAGAAAGATTTTTTTTTTAAAGAAATTAATACTTTTATTTAGCAAGGGTGTATTAAATTGATCAAACGTTGCAGTAAAGACGTTACAAAAGATTTCTATTTCAAGTAAATGCTGTTCCTTTGAACTTATCAAGGAATCCTGAAAAAAAATTATTGCGGCATCCACAAAAATATTAAGCAGAACAACTCTTTTCAACATTGATAGTAATAAGAAATGTTTCTTGAGCATCAAATCTGCATATTCGAATGATTGCTGAAGTGTCATGTGACAGGACTAATGATGCTGAAAATTCAGTAATAAGTTACAATTTAAACTTTATTCAAGTAGAAAACTGTTATTTTAAATTGTAGTAATATTTCACTATATCACTGTATTTTACTTTTGTTTTTGTTGTTTTTAAGCAAATTTGAGCCTTAGTGAGTAATATTTTTCAAAAACCGTAAACCAAAATCATATGAACAGCAAGCTTTTGAATGGTAGTGCAATTGAGTTTGTCAGCGTTTTGATTGAGCTCGTCTGTCCTGCTCTAAATACCATCCCCGTAGCATTGCAAACAGAGGTAGTGCATTATGGGAATAGCTTAAATCTGATTTTTCTATGTAAATGGATCAAGAAGCTTCACTGCTGAATGAAAGCATTGTTGTGTCCGACTCAATTTTTAATTCTTCCTGCCTCTCTAGATTATGTCACAGGAGTTCCCAGAGGGGAAAAGGCTCTTGGTTATGTGAGTTTAATACTATTTTTGGTCAGGAATCTGACAAAAACCCATAAAAGTGATGCAATCCCACTTGAAACAGCTCTTTGTCTTGTTAGGTCAACATTTTCAATGGGAAGAACATGGAGTCTATGTATAATTTCACAGGCACACAGGTGAGTGTTACTCATAATGTTTACACCTCTAATACTAGCAGTATTGCCTGTGAGCAGCCCGCAGGTCACATGACATGCCCATGTTTGTGGTCATGGCACAGCTATGTTTAACATTTGTTTACGAGCGGAGGGTTCATGTCCTAAATCCACTCCCACATCTGGAAGCTATTGACAGCAGTGTCGCCAACACTCGAGCGAGAGAGGAAAAGAGGATGAGGTGTGGCGTCGACAGGCCCGGGTTTTTGGCTGATTGTGATTGCTGCAGTGGTGATACATCAACAGTTAATCAAGACGTGGTTTAACAGAGATTTATTAGTCCAAGCTCAAAAACTGAATCTTTATACTACAGGCCAAAACCAGAAACCAGCCATAATAATAATAATAATAATTATTTTATTTTTGCTGATTTTGTTGTTCCCATCTGTAGTTTTAAAACCAGCCATTACATTCAAATTAAGCAACATAATAATTTATATATAATAACTTTTAAGTAGACTTGTATTTTAAATGTATACTGTTTTTGTTGGTTTTAAAAGACTCTTTAATATATACATGTTTACATGCTCGTGCACTACAAATCATCCCCAGCCACCTGCTCCACTCGCAAGGTTTCTCTCTGCACATGTACAGTATTTATCTGAAGCATTTGTATTGTTTGTATTTTAGTTTATGTAGGTAAACATTTTTATATACAGAATATTTAGTCAAAATCTATCAGTAGGATAGTTCGTGTATAGGTTTATACTGTTTCACTTCATTGTTGTATGCCTGTATTTATATAGCACTGTGGTCCTGTGAGGCACGACATTTCGTTTCACTGTATGTCCCCACATGTAGCGGAATGACAATAAAGCTCAAGAGTCTAAAGCTCCAGCCTAGTCATAACTAAAGTGTTTTTTTTTTCTGTCCACCTTAGATGGCTGCTTACTTCGGTCATTCTGTAGCAGCCGTTGACATCAATAATGACAAGTAAGTGATGTTTTCCTCACTGAAGGGAGGCTGATGATTTCTACACACATAAACAAGTTTCTTCTAAGCTCTTTGACATTGTTTTCTTTCGAGAAAGTTTAGTCCTTTCATGGACTAATGGATACTTTAAATCAGTGTTTCTCAACTTGCTGGTCGTGGCCCCAATAATGTTTAGTTGGTCGATATCATGTTCAAAACCGAATTCGGTATTTTCACTCTTAAACTATTTCAACTCTTTGTTTGCATGCAATGAAAGCCTGGGGAGTCTAAAAAAACATTAGACCAAAACACACTATCCCACTAATGTCCCTTTTTAAGGGTGAAGAGAATAATATCTTGACCTTTGTATTGTTGCATGAAGATATTTATATATAAAGTTTTGTTTTATAGCGTTATTTTTTTATTTTTAGTTGTAATTTTTGTTTAGTAAGACTTTGTTTGGGAAGTATTGATTTTTTTTCATATTTAGTTTCCTTTCTTTAAGAAACTAAATGCATTTTGCCAGGAAAATAAATTCAGCTATCTACAATTAACATTGTTTAACTGTGAAAAATCATGCATTTTGATAGTAGTTAAATAATGGCAGCGCTAATTTTAGTTTAAATTTAGTTTAACATGTAAGTTTAGATGTGATATACTTTCTTCATAATATAATATAATATAACATCAAGAATAAAATGCTTAATGCATTGTTACCTTATTCTCTTTGTTGTTCTAATGTTATTGATGGTTTGTCTTCGTCTGGCATCTCAGCTGAGATCTGTCCACTATGGGTGACCCTAGCGGTAGTTGTGAAGTACCAGTGGCGTAGCTCTCAGCATCACTGATGCACACAAGCCCTCACAGCACGTCAAGCTGCAAACCGTGTGAGGGACCCTAACCTACCCTAACCGCACATCAACCAACTACTCTAACCATCCTAACAACTGCGGCGATTCACGACAAAACGATCGGAAGAGTCCAGCAACCGCAAAGAAACACGATGACGGCCGCACAAAAATCCTCGGTAAACGCATGTCAAGCACAGGAAAGCATCCAAAACATCACAACGTCCGTGTAGCACCAAAAACCAGTCGGAACAACCTAGAAACCTCATATCAACGCATTGACAAAACCAAACAACCACACAGCAATGTGCAAAAACTTACACTACAAAATAAAACTTGCATATAAAAGTATAAACTTACTCTATAAAATAAAACTTACATAGAAAAATATAATCTTACTCTACAAAATAAAACTTAGCTTACTCTATGATTATATGCAGTATTTGCATATGTCGGCCCCACTGCCTGAGACTCCGGGCTCCATGTGACACTGTGATGACTCAGTGTCTGGCCTTCTTTCTTCGGGGTTTCTCAGGCAGGGGCTCTCCACTGATGTCCACGTGGATTCGAGGAGCGACTCTTCCGCTGGTTGGGGAGAAGCGCTCCGTGATCAGGACGCGTCCATCCGGCTGCTCCGTCTCCTCCAGTGAAGGACAGTTGAGCGCCTCCCACAGCCGCTGCTTGATCTTCAGTCCCAGCTGAAGACTGTAGGGACGGCGCTGACCGCTGCGTGTCTTCATCATGGGCTCCACCACAGAGCGGTAGATGTCCCGGTATTCCTCAACACTGCGGCCGTGGATGGAGAGGGGCTCTTCCTGCTGACACACGTCCACTGAAGACACTGAAGAGCCTGCAGGACGAACGTCAGGAAGGACAGCAGCGTTCTTCAGGTAGCGCTCCTCCAAACCTGTGGGTTGTTGAGCTTCCTCAGAGGTGCAGCTGTAATTGTGATCCAACCTGATCACAGCTGCCAGCTGGGAAAGATCACGGGGGTCTGGACCGGTAGAGACGCCCTCCACCAAGAATCCTCTCAGGTGTTTGGGAAGAGCCCTGGGTCTTCTCTGGCGACGCTGCTCCATGATGATGACTGGAGAAACACTTTCCAAATTTGACAATTGAAGAAATTTGAAGAAACTGAAGAGTTGTGAAGAGCTTGTAACGCGTGCGAACAATCTTCAATGCTTCAGAAACAGTTGTTTGGATTTCAATATCAATTTCAAATATCATCAAATTTAAATGTAAACAACTCTTGATATCAGCATTGTCAATTAGAGCAATATGAGCTCTGTTAAATGTACTTTGTTTCTCCAATTACTATTATCAAATTCAATTACAGTTTCATGTATATGTGTGTGTATATATATAAATATATATATTCTTCATCTGTGTCTGTATTTAGTTGTGTCTAAGCCAGCATCACTATTAGGAACTGCTGTTAGTGGTTCATTAATGAATCTGTGCTTTTCTAGTGAACATACCATTCTTGTTTTATCTAGCATTCATATAATTTCTTCCTATTGAAGCACACCCCCCCCCCCCCCCCAACTGCCTTTCCCCCCCCCCCCCCCCCCCCCCCCCCCCAACAAAAAAGACTGACTGTAGTGTAAGCTCTAACTACTCGCTACTTGCTACATATTTTTATAAAATCGTGAAAATATAGCTCTTCCGAATTTGGCCAGTGTTTTGAGTCTGAACGAGACTCTGCATGGCTGAGATTCATGAGCGAATTGTGAAATATAATTTTTTGAATAAGAATTAGGGGTGTGCGATATTGACACAAAATGAAATCTCGATATTGTCTAAGATTTTTCTGATAACGATAATCAGACGATATTTTGAATCATTCAAAAATGTTTAATTTGGCAATGTAATTTCTGACAGTGTTTATTATATCTTTCCATCTGTCACTTTTTCTTTCTTGCTAAATGATTCGGCCATGTTTGTTGCATGTGTTTTTGATTTTGCTCTTTCTGCTGCAGACGCGCCGTGTTCAGCTGACTCCTGATGCTTTTATTAACCCTCATATTAGGGCTGCACAATTTATCGTGTTTAAATCGCATGCGATTTGGCAAAGGCTGCGATTGTTTAATGCGCATCTTGTCAGAGCTGTACGGCTCAGTGATCAGCAGTAAATGCTTCTCCATCTGAAAGCCAGAGGGCGAAGAAACTCAAAATAAGCCCTACAGCAGAAGAATATAACACGCGTCATATCACTGTAGCTAAATAAACAAAAGATTGAAATGCTTTGACTGATTAAACATGAATAATAAACACATGACTGCTTTATTCTGTGTAAGAGATCACGTGATCTCTCAGAAGGATGCTCAGCTGTCGCTATGAAGAGAGTTTGGTGTAAAAACATGTTATTAAATGTTGTCTTTTGTTGGACAAGATGTTAATAAATGCTGCTAATCTCTGGAAAGATGTTTGACACGCTGCTTTTTCAAATGTATATTATAAGCGACTGAAACTCGCAGTGCTTTTAGATCAATTAACATTTGGAGCCGTACTTTGACAAGCTTCTTCGCAGTTTCTTCATTCAATTTTAACTTCTGTCAAACACGCACTCTGAATACACGCAATAGTACTTAGTATATTCTCAGCTACAACACCGTGAATTCGTGAACACTTCATGAAGCGTTTTGTTTGGTTTTCTAAAAATGAGTGAAATAATCGATAATATGATTTGGCATATCATTAAAGCATCAGTTACTATATTATCGCACACAATATATTGCACACCCCTAATAAAGATGAAATTAAAGGGGGTATGTTATTCATTCAGTTCAGACAATCTTGTTCGTAAAGGATAAATTAAGGAGTTTTATGTGCTTTCACTGGTGTTTTGGACTTTTTATTTTGTGACCAGTTTTTTTTTTTTCTAAGAAACCAGTTGAGAACCACTGCTTTAAATTTCATCTTCAATTTATCATCATTTTCAATCTTTAAACATTCGTCAATCATTTTTTTAGGACTCTGTGGCAAGTAAACCCTAAATATATCTATAGCAATGCATTGAGAGTGTTCATTGGCAGTATTTAAAAAAAAATGAACTATAATCTGAACAGATGAAGTGTCCTACATTTTTCTGACAAGTTGCTCTGTGCCTGAACCTGTTGAACATTTTTAACATTTTTGTGATAAGGCTGGTTTTTTGACTGGCTTATCTGTTTCAGTACTGTGCATTTTATAAAGATCACTTGTTTGACATTTATTCAATAATTCTCTGCTGAAAAAATGTCCCCGCTGGTTGACTAGCTATGGTCCAATAGGCTAATCCTTTTATTTCCCCCTGCAGGAAGATGGATTTGTTGGTGGGGGCTCCTCTGTTCATGGACCGTGGCTCAGATGGGAAACTGAGGGAGGTGGGTCAGGTCTATGTGTACCTTGGAAAAGGTGGCTTTACCTTCAACAGTGTCATCAAACTCACGGGCTCTGAGATCTATGCTCGGTATGGAAGCTCAATCTGCAGTGTGGGAGACCTCAACATGGACGGATATAATGGTACTTTTTTGACTCGATTTATTCTATGTAGTTGTGTGCTGTACTCTTAGAAGCCCACACTGGCTTGCAACATGGATATAGTCATTTGTGTTCGTTGTCATAAGCTGTTCTCTCTGTCTTCCTTGCCTCATCGTGCAATGGTAATCATGACTCATGAGCGGTTTGAACAGTGGCTGTACTAGTGTGTGTGTGTGTGCCTGTGTGTATAATAACACAACCCTGCCAATGGTTGTTACTCAATAACCAGACTGGTTTTATATTTAATCCCTCTGTATCTTCTTAGATGTGGCTATTGCTGCCCCATATGGTGGGCAATTCAACCGCGGCCTGGTATACATCCATAACGGGCGTCCCACAGGGCCGAGTCCTGTGGCCTCTCAAGTTCTAGAAGGAACATGGGCGTCTACTTCCATGCCTTCTAGCTTTGGTTACGCCTTGCATGGAGGAACAGATGTTGATCAGAACGGATACCCTGGTGAGATTTCAACACTCAATCCTGTTTTACACATTACACTTCTTTTGAAATTTGTTTTATAACTGATTAGATCATGTTACTTAAATTCAATGGTACTTCCTCTCTTCCTCTGCTCATTCTCTTTCTCTCACTCTCTGTCCTATTGTAGACCTGATTGTTGGAGTGTTTGGAGCTGACAAAGCCGTTCTGTACAGGTACAGTATGCTTATTCTGCACTTTAAAATCACACGTGTGTTTGATAGAATTTTATGATCAGGACGTATAAGCTATTGCAGGTGGTCTCGTTTAATTCAGCGGCATTTAATTTGCTTTATGTGCAAGTAGTGAATGCAATTACAGCCTGTATTAAAAGAAAATCACAGTGGAAAATTTCCCATTATTTATATTTGTACATGGAAGACCAACAGACATTGACTGACACTGTACTGCACTACTGTGTATGCCACAATGTACAGTCAGCCGAACATTGTTGCAAAATAAGCTCTGTAGAATGATAAACAGCTGTCAAACGTTTAGATGAATCATACTGACATTATTGCAATGTTATAACTCCCTTTCCGGTCCACCCAGACCATTAATGCACACTAAGCTCAAAAAATGGGTGATTCAAAATTCGTCACAGTATTGATATCAATGCTTCTTCAGTATTTTGCAGCTTGTCCAACCTAATGAAACCTAAACAGACCTAATGAATGGGTTTGACCTAATGATTAGGCAGTAATTTATATGAAGTGAGAGTAGCCAATCATAACAGAGGTCATTTACAAATAGAATCCATATAAAGGCACAGCAACAAAAATAGCCTGTTAAATTTTTAGAGGGTCATGGAAAACTAAATTACATTTTCATACTTTTTCTGTGATTGTCTACCATCTTACACTAAAATGTGCCTTTCTAAAATGCCAGATAGGGCTGGGCGTTATGACGGCATATATCGTTACCATGGTATAAAATGTCCATGGTTAAGAGATCCTTAATGACATACTGATGATACTTGCTTGTTTTGTGTTGTTAGGGCTCGTCCCGTCATCAGTGTGAACTCCACACTGGATATCAGCCCACAGATTTTGAACCCTGAAGACAAAAGTTGCACCCTGCCAGGAACAACCACCACAGTTTCCTGGTGAGTCGAGGCTTTTTCATCAAACAATTTCAACCAAACAGCCAGCTATTTAGATGCTAAATGTTTTATGAATGATGTAAACAAAATGGCCAAATAAGGGCATTATAATCATTGGAATACTCTCTTTGTTGAATCGTATTGTATCACCTGCAAAAACACAAGTCTACTCTAATTCTTCCCCCTTAGCTTCACTGTGAAATACTGTCTGAAAGCAAACGGCAAGGGAGCGCCGTCTACCCTTCGTAAGTACTTATTTCTTTATATATGCACATTATTGAAACATATAATATTCAGGGCAATGGAGCCTATTAGCACATGGCAGCTGTAAACAGAGTCCTGCTGTTGCGGTGTGTGTTATTAGCATCGCTGCGGGGGGAAACTCGAGCTCGAAGTGTCAGGCATCAGTGTGTTTGGAGCCGGACATACGGTGCAGAGCCGTTAAAAATCCAAGCGTCCGGTGCTCACAAAGCCTTCACATGGATCTCACAGTCTGGGGTGTAATGGCTACCAGACCCACAGCCCACTGTTCAGAGACCACAGACCATGATTCCAATTCATTATTTCTCTGTGCGCTTTGAAGTTCCCCTATGCTCTGGTTTAGCTAATGGCTGCCGTTATGCTATCTTAAGGTGCGGATGTGTACAGTGCAAGGTCTGCCATAAATGGATCTGCTGCTTACCGATGAAAAACACAAACTGTGTGTCAGTTGATTTGTAGGTATAGAATAGGTATATTCAGTACTGTTCAAAAGTTTGGCTTCAGTAAAATATTTTTTTTCCAGAAGTTACTATTTTACTAATATTACTGTGATATTTTATAACATTACTATTAAATAAATTTGACAAGTTTCTGAATATCAGTCTATTCTGGATAAAATCTGAATATGTCATTAAAGTCCCCGTGAACCAGAAGTTGCGGACGACTTTTTTTCCAGTATTGTGACGTATTTCCAAGTGAAACGGAGTATTGAATAGAGGGCAGGGTTTTACTTTACCACTCCTCCTCTCCATCTCTTGTTCATAGCAGACTAATGGCTCAACCCAAGCCATCAAACTGACGTCATCGGAGAAGGAACGCCATTTCAGGCCGGAAGTAACTTTTCAGATTTTGATTAAAGATTACTACGACAAACTATTTTTTTTCTGTGCATTAACTTGCACCTTAAAGGTTCACCGCAATACTTTTAATATGCGCTGACAAAATAAATAGTGTCAATTTTGATTTCCTGACGACTTTAAAAGGGGATGGTTCACCCAAATGAAAATCGTCATCCTCATGATGTTCCAAACCTGTATGACTTTATTTGTTTTGTGGAAATGTCTCAGGGTTTTTCATACAGTGCATTCAGTTGGTCCAGTATTGTTTGGTTTCCAAGTTTTTTTTAAATATCATCAAAAGAATTCATTTTTATTTTTGGGTAACTGTGTCTTCAAAGAAGGATGTTTTGAGATTTAAAATATTTTCAAAGTCAAATGCTCATATGTTGCCTTTAAGTTCAGCCGTATTTATGTATCTGTGCTTATACCTAAAAGGTCCCTAATGAAACTCCATAAGGGTTGATCCAAGAGCCATAACTATTGTGTCTTGTTTACCCCAGGTTGTTTCAGGCAGACTGAACTGAGAGTTTAAAACGGCTGAATGCTTTCAGAGATTCAAGGGTATCAAAGCGTTTATAGGCTTCAGGGTTGAGTGCTTGTCTTCTAAACAGTTTATGCTTGAGCTTTTTAAAGCAGGATAAATTCTGACTGGCTGTCAATGTTTTTATTGTTTATTAGCTGGGGAAACAAATCATTGATTGATTCCAACAATATTGTTCCTCTGCGAAGTTGCTTTATCGTTATGGTAATAGTTATCAGCCTTGGTGTGAACGGGCCTGAACTCCCTCATTCCATCGGAATTTATTTCTTTTTTATTACTATTTGTGTTTTTCTAACACCATTATAATTGAAATGAAAAAGGGATCTGACTAATCCTGAAAACCCTTTCATTAACAGATTTCCAAGTAGATCTGACCCTGGACCGCCTCAAACACAAGGGAGCCATCAAACGGGTGCTGTTCCTCCACAACAAGATGTCTCATTATTCAAAGAACATGACCGTCTCCAACAATCAGGGACCGGCCTGCGAGGAACTTCAGGCTTATTTAATAGTATGCAAATCCATTCCATTCACATTTATTTACCGGGCAAGGTGTACATTTTTTATAGGAAATCGAACCCACGGTGTTCCTAACGTCATGTTCTACCAATTGAGATACAGGAACACAGAGAATCCCTATGTGATTCTTTCCTCACTACTGCTGGTCCTGGGCTGTGAAAAGTTTGGTGTAGTTTTGCTTTCCTTGGACAGCTGAAGAAGTGCTGATGCCTTTATGTCATCAAATTTGTGTTTGCACTGTGTTTAAAGCAGTGGTGGCAGATAGCCCAGATGTTTGGCACTGGAATATGCCGTTATTTTGTTTTCAAAAAGGAACAATGTGCTACAGAGCTAAAGAAGGATTTGACCTGGAAAGCCAAAGCTCTCTTTTCTGTACATAAAAGAGCATGTTGTAGAGCTTGTAAGCTGGACTGAAATTCCCCAGCCTTGAGCTCATTGACATAGAGGCCCCATTTCTCTCTCCGTCCACTTTTGGCTCTCTACCTCTCTCTCTCTCTCTTTTAACAGGATGACTCAGAATTCAGGGATAAGATCACACCCATCTCTGTTTTTATGGAGTACAGCTTGGATTACAAAACGGCAGCAGATAAGACCGGCCTGTTGCCCATCCTTGACCAATCTACACCTACAAATGTCACCAAGCAGGTACAATGGTTTCCCATACTACACTTCTGGTGTACTACATATACAGTCTTGTTCAAATGTTTGGGGTCAGTAAGATTTTTTTTTTTTTTTTTAAAGGTTTTTGAAAGAAGATTCTTATGCTCACCAAAGGTGCATTTATTTGATCGACAATATAGTAAAAAACGGTAATGTTGTGAAATACTATTACAATTTAAAATGATGCTGTTTAAATATATATATTTTTTCAGCATCATTACTCCCGTCTTCAGTGTCACATGATCCTTCAGCAATCATTGTTATATGCTAATTTGGTGCTCAGGAAACATTTCTTCTTATTTTTATCAAAGTTAAAAAAGTTAATATTTTTGTGGGAACCACTATACATTTTTCAGGATTCTTTGGTGAACAGAATGTTACATAAATGCTTTTGTGTCTTTTACCAAAAAGGCTTTATTACCATTACCAAGACCAGATTTAAAGTATTGATTTCTTAAAAAAATAAATAAAAAAAATCTTACTGACTTTTTTGAATGGTGTTCGCTAAATGGATGGGGTTGTGGAGAGAGATGCATGTTTCATATCTTCCAGAAAGATCTCATTGTCTGTAGAAAAGAATGACGGTATAATAGATGAATGAGGTTTATAGTGTGTATTTGCCTGCCATAGTCAAGTTAACGATCAGTGGCTTTTAACAACATTCTTATTTCTCTTTTATACCAGCAGGGTTCCCATAGACATGGGCAAACTGAAAATAGCTGGGAATTTTACAATTGTGTTTTCTAAGTTTGGAAAAGATGATGAAAATCTTAATGTGGAGACAGGTTTTGTTTTTGTTTGTTTTTTTAAGCTGTGCTATAAAATATTTATGCTCATTTTGAGAAAGCTGTAAATTTGAGTCAAGGGATTGGTGGAACCAATTACCACAATTGTTCAAAATTACCTAATGAATCTAAATTTGTCTAAAGAACCCAAGTGAATCAATTTGTTGTTTTTATTTATTTTAAAACCATGGAAATTCATTGGGTAAAAAGTGTGGTAACCCTGAACTAGATGTTATATTACGCAGCAGCCACTGAAAAGATAAAATCTTCCACTAACCAAAGACTTGCATGCCGAGTCCTGAAAAATCAACATCAAATCATAAAAATAGAAACTGTCTTTTAATATTCCATAACCCCTTGTGATTTTCCAGGCCCACATACTCCTGGATTGTGGCGAAGACAATATTTGCAAGCCAGACTTAAAACTGTCTGTTGTGAGGTGAGTCATTGCTTCATCTAAGCCTTAAATTCCACTGGGTTGTCTTGTGGCGTAGAGCTGGAGATTAACTCTGTGTACGTTTGATGTTGTTTTGTGCTCCAGTGACCAGAAAGAGATCTACATAGGTGACGATAACCCCCTGACCCTAGAGGTCACAGCAGAGAATGGAGGCGAGGGTGCTTATGAGGCCGACCTTATCGTCACTCTACCATCTCAGGCAGATTTCATTGGGGTTGTGCGTAACAGCGAGGTGAGCAGTGGCCTCTCTACACACGATAAAGTGTCCTCTGTCCACTGTGACCTTATGTAAAGAGACAACTAATATTGTATTAAATACAACAGCATGTTGATGAAGCACGTTTTGAACCCAGAGCATTTCTTTTTTTCTGCATTACAGTTCAAAGTTTGGGGCCAGTAAGATTTGCATTAATACTTTTATTCAGTAAGGATTCATTAAATTGATCAAAAGTGACAGTAAAGACATTTATAATGTTATAAAAGTTTCAAATAAATGCTGTTCTTTTGAAATTTCTATTCATAAAAAAACATGAAGTGTATCTGTTTCCACACAAATATTAAGCAGCACAACAGTTTTCAACATTGATAATAATAATAATAATAAAAAACAAAAGTTTCACCAAATCCGCATGTTAGAATGATTTCTGAAGGATCATGTGACACTGAAGACTGGAGTAATGATACTGAAAGTTTTAACATCACAGAAATAAGTTACATTTTAAAATAAATTCAAATAGAAAAGTTAAATAACTTTTCAATTTTAACATACTGTTTAAAATTTAATAGTATGTCCACAATATTACTGTATTATTTTTTTAATTTATTTTTTTAAATGCAGCCTGGGTGAGAGATTTCTCAAAAACATTAAACCCAAACTTTTGTGTGTGTGAGTATAGTGAAGTCGTTAAACATAGATTTGAGGGTTCACCTGTTATTTATGCATCTCAGACATTGTCTAGACTGTCCTGTGCGTTCAAGAAAGAGAATCAGACCAGAGTGGTGATGTGTGATCTAGGGAACCCAATGAAAGGAGGAACTAAGGTGACCAGCAACCTTTCTGAGCTCAAATATCTGCATATTTATTTGTACAAAACATTATTTTATTTTTATTACTGTAACATGTAAATTAGCCATTTTATTTCATTTGAAGTTTTTCTGTAAAATTGTGTTGTGCAGATAATAGCTGGCCTGCGCTTCAGCGTGCACCAGCTCTCCGAACAGGACCAAGAAGTCAAGTTTGACTTGCAGATACAGAGGTATATCCATTACTGCTTGCTATTACAATAGTACAGTTGATAGAGAATCTTTGCTTTGCACTAATTAAAAAGGTTTTGGTGGGCCGTCTGTAACCCAAGGAGGACCATTAGAAACAAAAGTAAAGCAAATCTTTTTATATTTAAATCAATAAAACTTCAAACAGTTTTCGCTTCTAATCCTACAGTTCCCTGCTGACTCCCAGCGACTTTTTATTTAACATGTTAATTACAGGGAACTGCTGTGTTTGTAGAACATCCTACTTTGTTTCTTGTCTCTCACTCTTTCTTCACTCCCTCACATTTTTACCATAATGATTTACAATGCAATTTCTGCACTGTAAAGAATAGTCCATTTAATGGATTTGTCTCTAAATGAATGAAATGTCAGTTTTTGAAACAACAGCACCACCTTCTGCTCGATTGTGAAAGTGAATAATTCCCTTTTGCTTCCAGCTCAAACCAGTTCAACAAAACCAGCAATCTGGTCTCTGTTGTCACAAAGCTTGCTGTGCTGACCAGAGTGGAGTTAAGAGGGTATGATTCTTTATATCCTATCCCTGTTACATTTATGTGACACATTAAGAGAACGGTTTATTTTTTGTCAATTTTAAAATCAAAACACATTCAAAACACATTTTACTTTTAAGTTGCAACAGGTTATTACCATTCGATGAGATATTTCTGAATGACATGCACAATACTGTAATAATAAAATCTGTACGGATGGAATATGAAAAAAATGGACTTCTTCACAATCTTTATTGTGTATTTATCTGATCTATCCTGTGTAGGGTGTCTGCACCAGAGCAGGTGTTTTTACCCATCGCTAACTGGCAGCCAAAAGACAGTCCTGTTCTGGAGGATGACATTGGACCTCTTGTACAGCACATCTATGAGGTAGAAAATGCTGTGAAGATCATTGGCCAAAGACATTATATACCGATTAAACTCCTGCAGTGAATGGTTTATGATTTTGCTCCTATCTGCTTGTAATCTGATCTTCCCAGCTAAGGAACAGAGGACCCAGTACATTCAGTAAGGGCATTTTGGATGTGAAGTGGCCCTACAGATTCAACAACGGCTCTCTGCTCTACATCACCAAGTTTGAAGTGGACGGAAACATGAATTGCAGCTCAAACAGGGAGCTCAACCCTCTTAATGTCACTGTATGTATCCCACAATCGAATCATGAAAGTCATTTTTTCATATGTAATACTGTAGTTAATTCCCACTCCAGAGTTGTTTTTTAAAGGTATAGTTCACCCAAAAATGAAACTTCTGTCATTTACGCACACTCAAGTTGTTCCAAATCTGTGTGAATTTCTTCTGCTGAACCCAAAAGAAGATATTTTGAAAAATGTCGGTAACCAAACAGTTGATGGGCCCCCATTGACTTCCATAATATAGAGGGAAAAATACTATGGAAGTCAATGGGGTTTGGAACAACGTGAGGGTGAGTAAATGATGACAGAATTTTCATTTTTGGAAGAACTGTCGCTAAACTTGTTCAAAAATGGAACGTATTCAGGATCTTGTCTAATAATCCAGGGGGAAAAATGTTTTTGCTTTTACCTAGAATCCCAGATTAACTGACAAAAATGAGACCTCTGCCAGTGGAGACAGAGCAGAGGGGAGGAACAGACACAACGTCCACCGCAGAGACCTGGAGGACAAACAAGGGGAAGAAAACCTGGCGATTCTGGTATTGTCACACCTTTAACAGTAACAGTCTGAAGTATTTGCAGCAGTTCTATACTGACTTTAAATGTGTATAATATATATGTATGATAATATATAATATCATCCAGTTCAAAAGTATGGGGTCAGGTTTTTTTTTTTCAGCAAGTATCTTAGAATTATCAGGGTTTCCACAAAAATATTAAGCAGCACAACTGTGTACAATATTGATAATAAGAAGAAATGTTTCTTGAGTCACAAATCAGCATATCAGCATGATTTCTGAAGGATCATGTGATGCTGAAGTCTGGAGTAATGATGCTGAAAATTCCTCTTGCCATCACAGGAATAATTTACATTTTAAAATGTATTCAATTTGAGATTTTAGATTGTAATAATATTTCACATGATTCATTTTTACTTTGTTGTTTTTTTTTCTTCAAAAATATTTTTAAAAATCTTACCGACCCCAAACTTTTGAATAGTAGTGTATGTTTAAATGTGATAGTGTATACATTGGAGTTCAACTTTTCTTATGGTTGTTTTACCATCAAACCCATTTCGCTTATGGGAACCGTTTCACCCCTCTATACGCGTGTAACATTGGCACTCTCGGATGTGCCATTGAACTGTCCTTCACATCAATATGCATGAAAGCAAGTTCAGTTGTTTGTGTGTATCCAACAGGATTGTGACAATGCAGAGTGTCAGGAGATTAAGTGTTGGGTTGGCCGTCTGGAGAAAGGCCAGAGTGCTATTCTATTTATTTACTACAGACTCTCCGTGAACACGTTTCTCAAGGTACAAACATTTATAGGACTGAAAAATTCCTATTCCTTCCCCTACCGCAAAGCCTTTATGATTTATCATGCTAATACTGTATATTAAAACACAGTGGTGGTTTTCTTTCCTTTTAGGCTGAAAGTCAAAACAAATCATACAATGTTCGATCCTCAGCCTCCTTCGTTGTCGTAGAGATGCCATATAAAAATATGCCTTCTGATTTCCCATCCAGCTCAACGTCTGTAAGTTCCTATCACAATTGTGCACTAAATGCATGGTGTTTGTTACTCACTGCCACTGATCATGACTGAGGGTTGTGTGATGTCAGTGGAACATAATGCTGCGTCTCTGTCCGGCAGGCTTCTCTGAAGGTGATCTGGAATTCAGAGACCCCTCCGCCTGTCCCAGGATGGGTTGTGGCTCTGGCTATCCTGGCTGGACTGCTGCTGCTGGCTCTGCTCATCTTTGTCATGTATAAGGTAACTTTAGTTAAAAAAACTTAGACTAATTGATTGATGGCTCTCTCGTCACAATCACAACAATCTCTGTGGTAGTGACAAACAAATATACACTACGGTCAAAAGTTTTCGAACAGTAAAACAAGATTTTTGATGTTTTTAAAAGAAGTCTCTTCTGCTCAGCAAGACTTCATTTATTTGATACAAAGTACAGCAGTAATATTGTGAAATAGTTTTACAGTTTACTGTTTTTAAATACATTTTAAAATGCAATTTATTTCTGTAAATAAAATAAAATGAAAACAGAAATAGATATATACATATAGAAGTGCTTGGATAGATGGGTGGATTATAATAAATATATTTTCATTTATTTCATAATGAATTTAATTCTGCAATTCTGTGACCTGTTCAATTATTTTTTTTTAAGTAAATAAAAAATATGTATAAAATTTATATTATTTACACCCATTTCGTATTTTTTCTTTTTTTGTTTAAAGCTTGATCAGTGGTACATCAATGGTATATCAAAGTTTTGGTATTGAACCATGCATACAGATATCAGTGACTAGATAGTGCTTGTTTGCTTCGCATCTCTCATCTTGATTTCTCTCCACCTCAGCTGGGCTTCTTTAAGCGCGTGCGTCCGCCGCATGACGATAGCATAGAGAAAGAGCAGCTTCAGCCTCAGGAGAACGGAGACGGTAACACAGAAGCCTGAGATCTTCACCAGTCTGTCACAGTGCTAACACAATAACGCCACATCCACTGGACTGTGCCTGATTCGCAGCGACTCTTTCATCTTTAGCAGAAGGTCAGCATTTAAACACACATCGGAGTGTTCATCCAGACAGCCCAGATGAGTCAGATGACTGTCATTTGAATGGTGCACAATCATGATGTTCCGGTAATAAGACTAAAGCTCTGTGCCAGTCCTTTTCCCCTGTGCTCCTCTCCTCCTTTAACTGCACTGAGTCTTAAAACTAGATTTGATTTTCAGATTTCAAATTGTTTACAAGTAACAATAATAAAGGTAACGAACCTTAAATAATATAAAATGACATCATGATTATTTTTTTTTTTTTACATTTTATTTTGAGGAAAGACATGACATAGTTTGATGCATCATTTGATTGCTGGTTCTGCTTCTTCTGTTAGAGAAACGTATGTTACATGGTTTAGTGGCGCTCAGTTTTTGCTGTTCGGGGGATTTTCTGCAGGACTTTTGGTTCTTATTTGATTCAGCTGTTGGGATTTGGACTTTTGATTTCTTATTTGGGTGTAAGGTGTATTATTTTGAGAAAAGATTCTTATGTTTGTCTACTGTAAACACATTTTAGAGCAGGGTGACGTTTGAACGTTTAGAGCATTTGGTTGAATTTGTATTATAAAAAGAGAAAATAATCAATATCTTTGCACAATTGAGCAATAAATAGTAGCATTTTTGTATTTTGATAGTATCACTTATGAACAGAACACCTTTTATAATGCTATTAATTCACCTTTAATTTTAAGATTCAAAAGTATTTTTTATAGGTTAAACTTTTTTAATGGTACATGCTGAAAAAAATGCATTTAGTGTGATGCACCCAAGTAATATTAATTGATCGAAACAGTTTGACGGTTTGGAGGAAAAATGAGGCTGGAATCCTTACGAGCAAAATTGGCCTTTTGAATTTTATATATATTAAAAAAGTTATTGGGCTAATGTTAATTTTATTTTGTGATTTAAAGGTTGCTGTTCATAGTTTTTGGTCTTTTTTTATTTTTGAAAACACAACCCATAACACTGAAAACACACCTGGATTTCTTCTGTTACTGTATTATAGTAATGCTGCTGCCCATATGAATTTACCCATATTGGGTTGCCATGAGTATGTTGTCGAAATGAAAATTTGTATACTTCAGTCAAAATTATGCATTTTAAAAGAATCCAGAATATATTCTCATTTTGTTTGTAAAGTTTGTAAAAAATAATAATAGAATATAATCATAGCCACAACAATGTATTTTTGAGAATCTACCATGTTTAAAAAGATAATCACTGACTCTTGACTTCATTTGACACTTTTTTTCCCCCCTTGATTTTGTTCAGCAGTATGTCGTTAATGCTTATGTAATTCAAATAAACTCATATACTGATGTAGTTGAATGTTTTTTTCTTATTTATGAATATGACTGTTGCTCATACTTTATCCTTAACATGAATGTAGTACCTATTTTTCAGTGTGTAAAGTTACCGTAACCCTTTCTAATGTACAGGGATGAACTTGATTAACACTTTTATATTTTGGTTGAGTAATCTACTGCAGGCTTTAAATGCATGAAAAATCTTTATAATCTAAATTTGAATTATTAATCTAAAAATCATCTTTAGAATCTAAATGCTTATTTGGTGCATATGTACTCCAAGGAAAACAGCTGTAAATAAGTTGAGAAATGATGACTGAGGATGTTGGTGTTTATTTGAGAAATGTTTGTACATGATGTCGCAGCTCATTGTACATCTGTCAGTAAGAAGCTGAGATCAGTTTCCGGGTCATACTCTGTGGTTTGCTTCCCTCTGAGCAAAAAAAAAAAAAAAAAAAAAATCAATTTTACTTACTATGCCAATTAGGCAAAAAAATATTTTTTTGGTTATTTGTTGCATGTGTGCGTCTCTACATTACCTCTGGAATAGTCGTGCTTTGGTGGACCCAAGCAAGGTGGCTTTGTTTCCCTCCACTAAGAGCATTGAGCCTTCCCGAAGCCCCTGCCATCAACAGCATGTGGTGTGTGTTAGTGCTCAACTGCTGCTGTACTAACAACAGCTAATATGAGAATACACAAGTTTGGGGTCAGTCATTTTTTTTTTTTTTTTTTTTTTTTTTGCAAATTAAATTCTTTTGTTTTTAATTGGTCAAAAGTGATAGAAAATGATCTATTTGAATAAGGAAAAAATTGTATTCTTTTGAACTTTCTATTGAAGAAAAGTTGCATAATTTCCGAAAAAATATTAACGGCACATCCGTTTTCGACATTGATAAATAAATGTTTATTGAGCACCCAAATCAGCATATTACAATGATCTCTGAAGGATCATGTGACACTGAAGACTGGAGAAATGATGCTGAAAATTCAGCTTTCCATCACAGGAATAAATTACATTTTAAAATATATTCAAATATAAATAAGGTATTTTAAATTGTAATAATATTTCAAAATATGACTGCATTTGAAAAAAAAATGCAGCCTTGGTGAGCATAGAAATAAAAATCTATCTGACCCCAAACTTTTGAACAGTAGTGCATCATGTTAACCTGACATACCAGCACACACAGTGTGTCCGGCTCCTCGTGGTACTGGGTGATTCTCTGTTCACGCGTTTCCTGTAAAATGCAGAGTCAAGTCTACGTTCTTGAAGCCTAAAAGATTTATTCTTTATTCTATTTTAGGTTTTATCCCATCCCAATCAATTTTTGCACAATAAAGCAATGCATTCTTTTTGGAATGTATGTACCCCCATATGTCTGCTGTTGGGATCAGGATCCAGATAGTGAGGGTTAATGTTGAAGGGCACTAAACCAATGGCAGCAAAAGTGGGTGGATAGACGATGGGCATGTCATTGGTGGTGTTGATGCTGACGGTGGAGACGTTGGTACCTGCACTTGATCCCATGTAAGGTATTCCATCCTATGAGATAAAACCAGACCGTTACTGTTGCACGTAATTGCAGTATATTTCAGATTTTGATTAAAAGACACTAATTCACCTGTAAAACTCTCTTCCTAATCTCATCTACCAGCTTGTTATCATAGAGAGCTTTCAGCAGGCGGAATGTGTTACCGCCACCTAATGGACACAAAATCAGCCATTATATTGAGAGACTGTGGAGAAGCTTTCACAGAAATGAGTACAGTGAAGTAGAAACCATATTGAAAATCCGCAAATTTAAAGCTCTAGACATTTTAATACATGTTTTGCACACACTGATCGTGTAAAGTTATTTAAAGCAAAAACAGGGAGACGTAAAATACTAAAATTCTTTTCCATCTTTTTGAAAATCTGCTCATTTAAAGCTTTAGACATGTTAATACATGTTTTTCCCACAATTAGTGACATTGATCGTGTGAAGCAAAAGTAGGGAGACAAACTAAATACTAAAATTCTTGTTCATTTTATATATATTTAATTATTTTCATTATTTAAAACTTTCGTGAAGATACAGAAGTATTTTTATGTGTGTGTCTGTCATTTTTAGAGATTTAAGAATATTTAAAAAAATCCTTCATACCAATGAATATTCCTTCTGCTTTCCTAACAGCATCCACAGGGTCTGGAGCCTCATGGACACTGTCCACTTCATAGCCTGGAAACAGAAGAAGAGAAGAAGAGAAGAAGAGCAGTGTGGCCGACTGTCTGTGTGCTCAGCATACATGAGCATGAGTTCAAATCAATAAAGACACAAACCCAATGTCTTGAACTTGTCTCTGGCAGTCTTGGTATAGGCATCTCGGTCATGCAGTGCATACGGGACAAACAGGATCCTCTTTACATCCCTGTTGAACAAATAACAGTTATAGGTCAGATTCATTCGATTCCAAAACCACAAACGGTATCTTGTACAACTGTTTATGCCCAAATGGACTTTGCACAGCCAGCATACAGATATAAAATCAGAATATTAATATAAAGGGCTTTAAGACTGCATTGCAACAATATTCTTAGGACTGTAGCTTTCCAAAACTTTTATTTCTACATTCCTGGTTAAGGAATGCAACTTGGCAACTTACTTTCCAAAAAAGTCTTGTATGTGCCGCTGACAGTGCTGAAGATATCCTCCTCCATGAAGTGTGGAGTTAGACACCAGCAGAAGTCTTCTCTTCATGATCTTCCTCAGCTGAGCTGCTCTAGGAACTGTAGAAGTTGACCAGAGGACAGACAGCTCGTGACCAGCGCTTTTTTCTGCTTACACCACATATTCTCAGATAAGTCGTAATCTTCACTTCACTAGGCCTACCTTTGGTCAGAAAGTATTTCACTCTGATTATTCCACTGATGATAAGCGTTCACAGGAACAAGCCTTGATAAGAAACGGTATACTGGAATCACGTGATTAAAGTAAAACATTACAAAATCGTTTTAAAGCAGAGGCAGATCAGAAAATGAATACATTTTACTGTTCACAATTTTACGGACCGTTTAAAGCAAATTAAACCATTTAAAAAAAAAAAATCTTTTTATTTGTTTTTATTTTTTAGTTACTCAGGCATTTTTTCAAAATAAAAGCCCGTTAGACTAACAATGAACGGTTTTTATTGGAATTTTATTTTCTTTTTACATTTATAATAATCGTTATGTTAAAATTATGGCCTCTTATTTTATTAAGATGAAATCCTTTTACAGATGAAAACGCAATATTTTGTTTTTGCTATTTCTTAAATATCTATGTACAGATTGGTCTGATTAAATAAACCATTTTAAGTAATTATTATTATAAGTGATTTATATCATTAAAAAACAGTATCTTGTGTAATTTCCACCATTACAAACATTTTTACAATTTAATTAAGTTTTATCAAACCGTTACGACATGAATTGCTGCTGAATAGAGATTTACGCTGCCTTCACGCGCTCTTGGAAATTTGATAATTCTTCTGAAATCGAGATTACGAGCTCATCGCGTTCAAGTTTCGAAATGCGAGGGCATGTGCAAATTTTGCCAAAGAAACTCGTATTTACGATGATTCCGAGAGCACGTAAAGGCAGCGATAAATATGATAAAGTTATGTCAATATCATTTCTGAACAAAGCAGATTTGCAATCCAGTCCGCAGAGCTGAAGCTGTAATGCTTTTATTTTGTCAAGTATTCTCAGACATCCGCAAATTGGAGTACAGTGTTGCCAAATATGCGTATTTTCGTACCCCCATACGTCTGATTTCAGCGTTCAAAATCCCTCAAACCTGCCTATCTTTGGGCTCCTTTTGTTGCACCGACCTGGCAACCCTGTCGGAGTGTCACGTGTTCGCGCTGTGAGTCTCTCTGAAGCGGCAATCACTCATAAATTCTCCTCACTCTACCACTGTTTGCGGAGTATAACTGATCAAACTGAAATGGATGACACTAGTCTAAATAGTTTAATCCTGAAACTACACGACATCCATGCTGTCAAATTCGGGACTTTTAAGCTTAAAAGTGGACTCACATCGCCAGTGTATTTCGATCTCAGAGTAATAGTGTCCCATCCAGCGTTGATGAACGAGGTAAACACGTGCTCACTTCCAGCAATGATAATGGACTGTTATGCCAAAGTGTGCAATCAAACATCATATACTGATCATTTTCCTACCAGAAATGTTTTAGAAACAAGTCCTTCAAATCCTTCTTTAATTGGATGTCGTATGTTAATATTAGATGTTAATCATGTTTGTTTGTGATCAGGTGGCAAACCTTCTTCATAAGCGAGCTGAGGATGCAGGAGTGCAGTTTGATAGTGTGTGTGGAGTCCCTTACACAGCTCTTCCTCTGGCCACCATCATCTGCTCTACTAAGCAGTACCCCATGCTCATTCGACGAAAGGAGGCGAAGGACTATGGTATAATGGTGCAAATTTAACTCTGCTCGATTAGTGATGTGTTAGATTTAACTATCCCTCCCCCAAAAAACTGTTTAGACACTGAAGATGCACTTTAGACATGTGTTTGGTAGCAAAATATCAAACCAAGCACCAGTTATTATAAAAAAAAAAAAAAACTACTATCATAATAAATCAAATATGTTAGATTTAGTGTTCACAAGAACTGGTATAAATACAATGTAAGTTGCTTTGGATAAAAGCATTGCCAAATGTGTAAATGAATACAAAATGGATTTTTATATTATATATATATATATAAAATTATATATACATACATTAAATATATATAATATCCATGTGTGTGTGCTGTATGTGTATATAATTGTTTGTATACAATTTGTTTTCGCACCTCGTGGAGCTTGTTTTTTTTATGTGTGTGTGTGCATATATATATATATAGAACAAGCCCCTCAGCCGGACTGAGTCAAGTCACTTTCATTAATATAGTGCTTTTTACAATGCAGATTGTGTCAAAGGCGCTTTACAGTAATAATTGGCAAATAATTTTTGGCCGCGCAGCAGCTCTTAAAGAAAATGGTTCAGATTAAATAAATTCAGTATTGATTCGTTACATTGTAAAAATCAATAGTTATTGACTTAGTTAATTTATCTGTATATCAGCACTGGAGAAAACAGTGATGTAATCGTCCGGCTCAGTTCAGTTCGCATTCAATGGTGTCAATGCAAGCAGATTGCAAACATTGTTGAATATCAGGTCAAGTGTCCCCAACTAAGCAAGCCAAAGGCAACAGCGGCAATGTCAGGAACATAAAAATGTCAGGAAACACGATTGGCAAAAGAGCCTGCCGCGTGACTGGATTTAATAGGGGAAACTGCAAAAACATGAGTAAAACAAACAATTATTAGTTTAAACTAAAGGTTGGATGCGATATAGTGTTCCTTACAGTTTACCAAAGATCCGGTAATCCATGGCTATTGACATGCACCCAGGAATCGAGTTTCCTGACATCCAATTGGCCTTTCCTAAACAGTTTGATTGACAGGCAATCTAACCAATCATAACCCAGAATCTGCCATTTTATTCGACAAAGCAGTCAGGGAAGTTAGTAGATTAATGTTGGTTAACTTGAGAAAATCTTTGCTCTGTGATGTATTTTTCACTTTGTGAAAACATGATGTGTGGCGTGAGAGCACATGGCATAGCAACGGTAACTAAAGCGGGCGGGTCTTTGCAAAGTGTCAATTATGCAGAATATAAAATGGTAAATATTTATTTGTCAGTAGAATATATAACAATACAATCTAGAGAGTATGTTTTTACCTCAAAATTTAACATCTTGACACAAAATGGCAACTGCTAATTTACGCTTCGTTGCCAAAAACACAAACCAGACGTCCAGAGTCCAAATGTTTCTGTGGATTGCGGCGGTCCATTTTTTTTCTCTTTCCTGTAACTTTTGGCAGTCTGTAAAGTATATCTCAGGTTTCTTGTCAAATCTTTTTGTAGTCAATCGCAAAGCTCTTTCCCGTTTTAGATGTGTTTTGTGGGTTTTTCGTGGCATTGAAACCAATGTTGCCACTCAGTGGGCATAAAGGCAGTCTCTCCTGCCAACAGTGATGACACTGCATACTCCATACTTGCTGGTGTGACAATAAGTTCTCTTGAATAGCAATATCTTATTCATCTCAATGATACTAAAATGACACTGACTGTATTGATATGTGTTTTGAAATCCCCCAGGAACGAAACGTCTCATCGAGGGAACCATCCACCCTGGTGACAGATGCCTAATAGTAGAGGATGTAGTGACCAGTGGCAGCAGTGTCCTAGAAACCGCTGAGGTGCTTGAGAATGAAGGCCTGAAGATCACAGATGCTGTGGTGTTAATGGACAGAGAGCAGGGAGGCAGTGCCAGGCTAGCTGACCATGGCATCACTTTACATTCAGTCATTTCTGTCTCCAGACTTCTGGACGTGTTACTTAAAGCTGGCCGAATAGACACGGCCACTTCTCAGAACGTTGAGAGATTTGTTCGAGAAAATAACACCTACGTATTAGTGAAGAAAAATGGCTGCTCGGCTCCTAAAAAGAGCTGTAAGGAGCTCAGTTATGGGGCTCGTGCCAGGTTGCCAGACACTCACCCTCTCGCTGCCCGCCTGCTAAAGATCATGGAGGACAAGAAGAGCAATCTGTGCGTGTCTGCAGATGTGACTAGTTCTGGGGAGCTGCTGGAGATCGCTGTGACGTTGGGGCCTCTGATTTGCGTGTTGAAGACCCATGTGGACATCCTGCAGGACTTCACTGCAGATGTCGCCAGCAGTCTGAAAGAGTTGGCCACAAAGCACAACTTCCTCATTTTTGAGGATCGCAAGTTTGCAGACATTGGGAACACAGTCAAGCATCAGTATGAGGGTAGGTGTTTGTTTCACATGCTGGTGGTGGAGCTCTTGGAATTGACTAGTCTTAAAACTTTCACTTCTAGACCTTATGAGCCAGAGTTTTGTGTTTGAACTTCTGTTTTTGCGGTAACTCTGTATATTTCTATGGCGTCGCTGTCGAAAAATAATTAGCTGGTGAGGTTGATTTACTCGTAGAGTTAACGAAAGTTACCATGAGCATTGTAATGTTTGAAGGGGATGTCGTTACAATTGTCAGTATATTTAAAATCGAGTGGTGCTTCCATAAATCCATAAGATCTTGCTTCCATGCTGTGGAAACACAAACCAGAAGACAAAACACAAGCAGTGCAGTGCTGAAAAGAGGCGGAGCTACATAAGGTCCAAAGAGTTGGAAATCAATGGGGTTTTTTTGTTGTTTTTTTTTTTAACATGATTAAATTGGACGTTAGACACAGAAATTATATTTCATTTCTCGATACCATTGTTCAAGGCGGCGAGAACAATGGTATGGAGAAATTAAATATAAAATGTGCAAGGACATTTTATAATGTCAGTATCTGGCAAGATAGTCAAAAAAGGATTTAAAAAAGCAGAAAAGTTTACAAAACGTAAAGAGAAAGAAGTAGACATTTATGGTAAGCCATATGTTCAGAATCCTCTTATTGGCCTGGTTTCACAGACAAGGCTTAGATTAAGCCAGGATTAATCCTTAGTTCAATTTTAAGTAGCTTTTATAAATATTCCTTTGAAAAAAAAAAAAAAAAAAACACTGTATCTTGATACAAAATAATGACTCACAAATTTTACAGTATGTCAGTACAAGTTGTTGTCAGTTAAAACGTGCATTTTAGTTTTGGACTAGCTTAAGCCCTGTCTGTGGAACCAGGAGATGGTGTTCCACAGGAAAAATAAAGTCATACCGTTTTGGAATGACATGAGGGTTAGTAAATGACAGAATTTTCTTTTTTGAATGAACAATTTGTCTTAATGTTATTTTAATTTCTGCAGAAATGTTCTTCTCATAAAATATTCTTGGCTTTAAAGGTGGTCTCTATCGGATCTCCTCATGGGCGCACATCATTAACGCCCATGCATTGCCGGGTCCGGGTGTGCTGCAGGGTCTCGGCGCAGTTGGCAAGCCTCTGGGTCACGGCTGTTTGCTCATTGCTCAGATGAGCTCCCAGGGTTCTCTAGCAACAGGGGATTACACTCAAGCAGTGGTACGTCATCTTCTCACTGTGAACAGCTAGATGCAAACACTTTCTCACTTCCAATAATACTTGTTCATTATTTTGTATCAATAATATTATGTGTTTGCTACAAGAGCTTAAGGGATAGCTCACCAAAAAATGAAAATTGTCCCAAACCTGTATGAATTTTTCTTCTGCTGAACACAAAAGATATTTTGAAGAATATGGTTAACCAAACAGTTGATGGACACCATTGACTTCCATAGTATGGGGAAAAAAAATGCTATGGAAGTCAATGGTGTCCATCAACTCTCTAGTTGATATTCTTCAAAATATCATCTTTTGTGTTCAGTGGAAGAGATTCATAGAGGTTTGGAACAACTTGAGGGTGAGTAAATGATGACAGAATTTTCATTTTTGGGTGAACTATACTTTTAACTTCTTTTTGGTCAATTAAATCTTTCAGTATTGTAAGATCAAGATGGTGTCTTTTTTTATTTGTTTATTCCTAGCTTAGTCCTTTAAAGTCGGCATGAAATCGAAGTTGCAATAGTCTCTTCTTCCCTATTGTGACTTATATCAGAGTGAAACGGCTTCTCAAACAAGAAACAATGTAGGGCAGGACTTTATTCTGTCCATTGGGAAGTGATTGGATCATTGTGCTTTGCTATTGGTCAATCTCATGTGAGTGACAGGTTGTCCTGCCCTCATGCCAATAAACGCATCATCAGAGAAGTTGGTGCAAGAAGTTACTTCGAATAAAGATTACGAGGGCACAAATTAAAAAAAAAAAAAAAAAAAAAAAATAATAATTTTTTGTCAATTTTGGTTTCATGGTGACTTTTAGGACCTTCTGTCTCACTTATGATTTAAGCCACTTATTTATTGATTGAAATGTCTTTTAGGTCAAGATGGCTGAAGATCATTCTGATTTTGTGTTCGGATTTATAAGTGGATCGAAGATCATTGACAAGCCTGGTCTGGTTCACATGACTCCAGGAGTCCAAATGCAAACAGGGGGTAAATTATACTACTGAATTATACTGAAAGGCGAATATAAAAAGACGAGATATACGAATATTTTTTACCAATCAAATCAAATACCTGTTGTTTTTAATGTAATTATCTTTTATTCTCCAGGGGATGGACTTGGACAGCAGTATTCAAGTCCAGAAGATGTGATCTGCACTAAAGGCTCTGATATCATCATTGTGGGACGAGGCATTCTTGCCAGCCCAGATCGGCTCAAAGCTGCAGAAGAATACAGAACGGCAGGCTGGGAGGCATATCTGAAAAGACTCTCACAGGCCGGCTAATGAAACCCCTCAGGAAAGAAAGAAAAATTTCCAGTCGAATCATGTCTGGTCTTTCTAGCTCAGTCCTTCCATCCACTTTAAAACTAAGCTAATTCCGATTACTCCCTCCTTGTGTTTGTACACTTTTTAATAAAATGTTTAAATATTTCAGTCAGATCTCAATTTTTATAATTGTAATATTTTAATGCAACATTGAACAATTATATTATATATAATATATATATTTTCATCATCATTACTCCAGTCTTCAGTCGCACGAGCCTTCAGAAATCACTCTGATATGCTGATCTGCTGCTCAAGACACATTAATTCTAACTATCAATGTTGAAAATGGTTGTGCTGCTGAATAGTTTTGTATATCAGGTGATTTTTTTTTCTTCGGATTCTTTAATGAATGGAAAGCATTTGAAACAGAAATATTTTGTAAAATTACAAATATTTTACTGTCACTTATGATCAATTTAATGCATCTTAGTTGAATGAGTGTATTCAATTTTTACAAAAAAATTAATAAATACTTACACCAAATGGCAATGGCAGTGTGGCTGTGCAAAAATCCACTTTGAAAAATAAACCATGAGAAATAAGCACAAGTGTGACAACTTCGTTTCCCCCATTTCTGTTTTGCTTTAAACATGTAAGGCATTGCCACCTTAGTCAAAAATGCATTTCGTCAGTGTCTCTGCTCAAGTCATCCCTTCTCAAATCCAGTAGGGGGCAGACGCACACCAACTGTTTGCCATCAAGTGTTTTGATACCCTAAATAAGTGATTGCTCCATGATGGTGTAGTTGAATGACAAGCCGTATATGGCCTTTCATTTTCATTTCGAATAGTCCCATTGTTTTGTATTATAATTGGGTTTCAACGGTTTAATATCATTAAAAGCAGTGATGCTATAGTTATCACATTCAAGCTCCAGAAAGGTACTAAAGACATCGTTCAAACAGTCATTCAACCTTCCCCATCTAAAACAATTAGCAAAAAAACATTTATCTAATTCTTCTAATAATAGTTTAGTTTTAAAATCAAGAGAGCAAGTATAATATGCTATTTGTATATAAAATTCAGAAAGATGGCCAAAATGCTATGCCGATTAAAGTGACTGAAAAAGAAAAATTGCCCGTTAAAAAGGCGTGTTGTTATTTTTTTCTCCCTTTCATGCCATAAAAAGAGCGGAAATATGTACAGAATGTTCCGTAACAAACTTTTGCTAGGAAGATTAGTCATTTAATATTCAGTTTACATCCATGAAATCAACATTAAGCGTTCACCTGCACCACAGCAAGTGGTCATCTTTACACGTCCTCGCGCCTTGACCGCGCGCGCCCATCCGCTCCAGATGTCTCAATGCGTTTTATCTCGACGAAACGCGTGGTTTGGTTTGCACAGAGAGACATGACTGACATAATAGAGAGAAGTAATCTACTGCGGACCTCCCATTTGCCTCCCTGTGTCAATATTGGATGAGAGGAAAGTGCCGTGTGACAGGTGTCCAGGACAGAGCTCCGCGCGCTGAAGACAGAGAGCAGATCAATGCTCGCGCGCACACTATATAAAGCTAAAGGCCTCAGCTCTGTGTGCATTGGCAGTCGCTATTATAACTTTTCTGACACGGTAAGTTTTGTCTTCTCGAGTTTTTGGCAACAACTTTAAAGCACATCGAGTAGGCTAGTTTGAAGTGTTAATGAAAGTTACTCGAGAAAATCAATGTTTACATGATCTGTTGTTCTTCTTACTGTTTGCCTTAAAGGAAAGAGGACAAATCATCATCAGACACCGAATGGATGGACGTCAGGACGGATGTTGTGTGCTTTCTGTACCTGTATCACGTTGAGCCACGCGCACAATACCTGCAGATGAAATGGTTTTGTTCGTTCGGCTCGCGTTACGCAGATGCAGACGCGCGTCAGAGAAACAGTCTGTTCAACGACACTTAACCATTTTAAAACGCGTATAATGTGCCGAGTAATTCTAGTTAACGACTAGCCCATGAAATAGCTGTCGATATAAGATACAATGTTGGTTCGTTAAGGCCTATTTTGTTTTACCACTTGCAGCCAAATATATTGTAAGGCCATCATTTGGCTATTTTATTAATTGAACCTTTCTTAAATGACCACGTGATTGTATTTTAAGACGAATAGGCTCTAAAATAATCAGTATAATAAAATACTGAATCACAGAAATAATTTCCATCAAGTGTAGAAAATATCTTAACTAAATCATTGTGTTTCTTTTCATAATGGAGGCAGCAGGTAATATCATATTTAATCTAGATTCAATGTACTTTATTCTGATTTTAATTAAAAAAAATAAAAATAATAAACAAATGCTTCCTCATTTTGTATTTTTGTTATTATTAGTCTATTATTTGATGCATTTACCACTCTGATGATGCTGCAGCAGACACAATATAATTGTTTCTGAATGAAGCATGTATTGAATTATTCCGTAAAATACTTGGCAAACAGTTACCTGCTGGACAGGAGTTGCCTGTTGGCTATGTGGCGGTTAAAAGGGTTACTGTTGAAAATGCAAATTATGTTTTTTTTCTTGCCCTTGGCAGTTGATTAGATGGAAATGTCTGCCTCTGTCTACCATGGCCATGTTCTGCAGAAGCGGCCAGCTTGTGTGCTGAAACACATAAAGGACATTATCTGAGCAGATGTCACCTGCACTATAGTTGTCTGGACCTGTCCACATTTGCCCTTAGAAGGATTAGTTTCCATGGCATCCTGAAGAGAACGTCACCCAGCACTAACTATTCAAATAGTACCGACCAGTTTCACTGCACCTTCACACCTGTTTGAAAACTGGCAAAGTAAATGAAGGACAATCGGGAAAAACAATGGTGCTGTACACCACACACAATAATAAATATTTAGCATTTATCTTCACAGCTAAATGGAATATGACTATATTACAGTCCAGTTCATTTTTAGAATTTGATCTTTTTTTTACATTCATAAAACTTAGACTTCCATTTTGCTCAAATGTAATGTGATATGTCAAATCCTGCTTTTCTGAGCAATGACACGTGTATTCCTGCAGTGAGACGGAAGCATTTGCAAAGGATTATTTGCATGTCAAATCACTCTGACAGTTACACCTAGTTTTTGCATTTGAAATTTTTACATTGAACACACCTGAAGATGTCATCGATTCATCCTCTCTTATGTTCACTAAAGCTGCTTTTATTTTTTTATTTAAAAAGCACAGTAAAAACAGTGATATTATAAATTATTATTACAATTAACAAATATATGTATTCTATTTTAATATATTTTCAAATGTAAATTATTCCTGTGATGTCAAAACTTAGTTTTCGGCATCATCACTCCAGTCTGTGTCATGATCTTTCAGAAATCATTCTGATTTGCTGCTCAAGAAATATCTATTATTATTGTTATGAATGTTGAAAGCAGTTGTGCTATTTACTGTTTTTGTCAATGTCATTCTTTATGCATTAAATTCTTTATATATACAGTCAAACCAAAAATCATTCAGACATTTTTGTTATTTTTGATATATTTTTACAAGTGGGTGCAGGACACATATGGTTCAGTTATGTAAATGAGGATAGCAAAATAAAGCAAACTGTGACATATTACACCCAAACATTCGTCATACATAGGACTACCAGTAAAATTGATAAAAATTTGGGACCAAATATTATTCAGACATTTTGACCTGACCATCTTTTGCTTAAGTGTTATTTGGCATTATCAAGATTCATTTTTTCTGACACAGTTTCTGACATGAGTTCTTGTCATAATTTATTGCCATTTTTATTCACGTTAGCAATGTTGAAGGTGTCTGAATACATTTTGGTTTGACTGTTTATATATATATATATATATATATATATATATTATATATATATATATATATGTGTGTGTGTGTGTGAATGCATGTCATGATTATTTTTCCATTATGAATTATGAAATTAAGGCGAATGCAACTTAATTATATTATTTCTCTCTTTTTATTGTCTCTGGGTGTGTGGGATGTAACTGGTTGTTCTGAGATCTGTCAAATCAGGATAACAGCAACAGCTGTGCGCCTTGCATCTCCACAGCACCTGTTCCTGAGCAAACAACACCTAACAGGTGAGAAAAATCACATATACATTTGCCAGCTCACATATTATTCATTGCTTGGCTTATTATAATATTTTATAGGGTTTTGATTCCAAAATAACTGTACGAAATGTATGCCTATTAAGTCTGAATGAATAATACAACTTAATACTCTAGTAATGAAGGTCATAAAAATGTAGTGGAATCCAGAGCTACTGGTCATGCAATAAAGCATCACACCACAAGATGTCATCAAAAGGGCTGACCGCTGGACTAATGTTTAGTTTTTATTTTAAAATGATAATTTTACATTCTAAAATAAATGACACTTGCTTGATATGATGAATCTGACTATGCTTAATCTCATTTCAAACATTGCTTTTATGACGTATTTATTTCAAGCTATTTATTGTATAAAACTGCTATTTATCTGAACAGCTGCAATGGACTAAAAAGGATGTATATTATTATCTGTTGTGAATTATACTCTGTCAAAAGTCCTTCTATAGGTCAACAGCAGCCAGTTCTGCCCAGAGAGAGCATCCACAAGCAGGCACCAGAGAGTGACCACGGCCCAGTCTAATCTCCAACAATTCTGCTATTATCTGCTCTATCCAATCAAAGTCTCGTGTCAAAGCATCACCATTGTGAATAGCCAAGGGTCCAGCGTGGGGGCAGAGAGTGGCGTTTTGATGAGTCAGTGGGTCTAAGACCTCCACAATAGGCCGCACAGGGCTCCACAATAGTGAAGGCTAATGCGGTTTTTCTGTTGGCTGCTGCTGAGTGTGCAGGCCTGATGCGCATTCTGCACTAAATGAGGGGCCCTGTGCTATAAAAACACTGGACAAGGGCTTGGCCACCACATTGATTATACTGGATCTGTCCCACCTCAGTACGTGAGTATGCCACTGTCTTAGCCCTCAAAGTGAAACATCGGATTCCTGTGCAATGATAAAGAGAGAGAAAGTGATCGTATTGACCAAAAAAGATCACGCTAGCAAGAAAAAAATGCTGTCAAAACTTTATCCAGGAATCGATTTTCACTTATTCTACCCAGGAATGTTTCACATGGGTGCATGAATTCACGTTTGGTCTTGGTTATGCCCCTCTCCTCGTTTTTCCTGGTAGACAGCGCGGTGATCGACAGCAGCCATGAATCCACAGCAGGAATTGGAGCAGAGGGGGAAGTTTAGGATGACTGTGTTCGAGGAGGAGTTCTTCCAGGGCAAGAGCTGTGAATTCATGTTTGAGTGCCAGAACATTCTGGACAGAGACTTCAGAAAGATTCGCTCCATTAAGGTGGAGAACGGCCCGTAAGTGTAACCTCTGGATGTTTCAATGTGCAAAGGGTGAAGCAGAGAGGATATATGACAGCCATATGTTATATTAGAAATATATTTTGATTGATTAATACAGTGAGATATTTGTTAAATTTGAAGCAATGTGCACAGATATAAAATATACATACAAAAACTGTTCAAAAGATTGTTTTCTTTTATTCAGCAAGGATGCATTAAATTGATCAAAAGTGCACGTAAAGACATTTAAAATGACTTTTATTTGAAATAAATGCTGTTTTTATTCATTCAATAATCCTGAAAACACAAAACAATATTAAGCTGTTTTTAAAATTGATAATGAGAAATGTTTCTTGAGTAGCAAATCAGCATACGTGACACTGAAGACTGGACTAATGATGCTGAAAATTCAGCTTTGCCATCACAGGAATAAATTAGATTTGAAAATATATTAAAATAGAAAGCAGCTATTTTTAAATGTAATAATATTTCACCATATATTTTTGTTTTCCACAATATTTGATTAGATTAATGCTGGCTTGGTGATCAGAAGAGACTTCATTCAATTATTAAAATAATTGTTAAATATTTTGTAAGCATATTGCGTAGTTGTGCTTGGAGTCAATTGTTTTATTTGTGATAATGCAATGAAACATGCAAAATTGATCATTTTTAGCTCGGCTGTCATCCAAAGAAATCATGAACACGCATACAAGAGAGAACCAACAAATTACGCTTACAATGTAATTTTTTTTTTTTTTTTTGTAGTACAAGGATAGGCAAAGTTGGTCCCGGAGAGCCACAGTCCTGTTGAGTTTTGCTCCAACCCGGATAAAAACTCATCTGCCTGTAATTTGCTAGTAACCCTTAAGACTATATTTAGCTTGTTCAGGTGTGTTTGATTAGGACCGGAGCAAAATTCTGCTGGACGATGTTGGCCACCCCTGGTAAAAAAAAAAACCTGAGGCTGTATGGTTTGTCAAATAATTTTGACAGAAAAATACCATAACCAAGTTTAATGTTTTGTTCTTCCCCCATATTTTAATAATTTTATAATATAAAATATCTTCCCCATATTTGGATGGTATAATTGAACTTGTAGGGTCATTGAAAACAAAAACAAATATCCCCTCTGGAAATCAGTTCAAATTAAACTGACTATTTCCAACTTACTTAACATACATTTTGCAACATTCTTGATAATATGCATATTATCAGCATAACGTCCCACGAAACCACCAATTTAATAGTCATAAACAGTATTTCCAACTGTAACCTGAATGCTGTTTTTATATATTTTATAAAAACTGGAACAATGACAGATAGATAGCAGCTGGCAGCTGCCGCTGTGTTGCGGCTGTCTGTGATGACAGATGAGCTGATAAAAGAACACAGAGCCGCTCATTCAGTCCAAAACCGCCGTGTTTGCTTTTGCCTTTGTGTCCTGATCAGCAGCGATCACTGCCTTGGAAAACGATGTTTCTTCATGGTTTGTGTTGACTATGACATTCTGTTTCTCTCAGCTGGGTGGGGTACGAGTATCCCGAGTTCCAGGGCCAGCAGTTTATCCTAGAGAAAGGAGACTATCCCTGTTACCAGGCCTGGAGTGGCAACAGCAGTTACAGAACAGAGCACATGCTCTCCTTCAGACCTATTAAATGTGCTGTAAGTTTATCCCATTATGTCAAATCTGCAAAGACTTCCTCCAGCGCTTCTTTTGTCATCTCAGCGATCTCTTTTTTAAGGAGGTTTGCTTCATAACAAATATCGTGCTAATCATCACCTCCGTGATCTCATATCCCATACTCACCCTTTCCCCGACAGAACCACAGTGACAGTAAGATTACCCTCTATGAGTGTGAAGAATTCATGGGACGTAAATTTGAGATGTGTGAGGACTATCCCTCCCTCCAAGCCATGGGTTGGTGCAGCAAGGAAGTTCCCTCAATCAAAGTCAACTCTGGAGCGTAAGTCCCCTCATCACCCTTAACAACATCACTCTTAGAAAAAGTTCTATATAGAACCCTAGAGTTCTGGACTCAGTCGTAAAGAACTTTTTAAGCCCAAAAGGTTCTATATAAGGAGAATGCCTTAAATGATTGAATATTACTTCCATGTTTATCAGATTATTTCAATTTTTTTATAGTGATAATGTACGTTTACAAGCTGTTTAATTCATAAAAATTTATTAAAATCAAAAATGAATTAAAACAATTACAATTAATTCATTAAAATTCAACCCATAAAATCAGGGATCAAAGGTTCTATAAATGAATCACATGACAGAACCCTATAAATATTACTATATTTAATTTAGTTTTTTAAAATGTTTGAAACAAAAGCCATTTATATACACACACACACAAAATATATGTACATTTGATTATCTTTGATGATCAGTAAATATCTTCCAAATGCATTTCTTACAGAGTATGTTCTTTGTGGATCTCCATTTCTTTGTTACAAATAATGTATTACTTACGTAATGTAGCACCTCCCTGCACATACTATTATATACACATTATTGGTGTGCGGTGCAATAAATGAGATTTGCCCTTTTCTCTGGCAGCTGGGTAGGCTATCAGTTTCCTGGTTACCGTGGATATCAGTACATCTTTGAGAGAGACAGACGCCAAGGAGAGTACAGATGCTACAACGAGTACGGCACCCAGGCACACACCAATCAGATCCAGTCTATGCGCAGAATTCAGCAATAAGACCCAACACCATTATGTACCCACCATGTCATGCCGTGTCATTACTATAGGCAATAAAGACATTATTTAAACTGTGGTAAAAGAGTGCTTGGGGCAATTCCTTAATTTTTTTTTTTTAAATAAAATAACTTCTCTGCTCAAATCATGGATCTGCAAAGTGGTAATTCTTGATGTAAAAAACAAGCAGGTCTGATGCTTTTTAAAGCGATATGTAATTAGAGAAGGCTTCCCACATTTCAAGGTAAATGTAATCATGCAGAAATGTTGGCAGGATTTATTTTTCTGAGATAGACACTTTCAATGGAGGAATAGGCCACTTCATTATATTTAATAATTAGTATGTTTACACCAGCTGAACAACACCAAATCTTGCTTAATGATGTCCTACACCATCCGTATGATGGGGGATGTGAGACTGATATTTCTAATAAACAAGAGCATGAGTACATTCATGTGTGTCATTATCTGTTCTTTGTTCTTTGTATTTCAGCTACATGTGCAAATAAATACACACACACAGTATATATATATATATATATATTATATATTATTATTATATATATATATATATATATATATATATTCATACATTAACATGTATATATAAATTATTAATATTAATATTATTAATAATAAGAATATATTATTTAAATTAGAAATATAAAAAGTGTTGCTAATAAATAAATGTTTAAATAAAAAATCTAAAAATGTAATGAAAAATCTTTCTATATTAATATATATATATATATATATATATATATATATAATCTAAATTAGAAATATAAAAAATTGTTGCTAATAAATAAATGTTTAAATAAAAAATCTAAAAATGTAATGAAAAATCTTTCTATATTAATATATATATATATATATATATATATATATATATATATATATATATATATATATATATATTGTAGTGTACTTGCAGCATTAACCTTTTTTCAGGAATTCTCCATACGACTATATATAAGGGGAGGGGTGAAAGTTGTCACGTGTTCCCACCCGTTTGGGTTTGACTGGAGCTGTCCGAGGTCCTGACCTCTGTGGCTCAAGCACCGTACACGTTCTTGTTTGAATAGGCCTATAAAGTTTTTCGTTGAGGAAAACAGCCGAGGTTTAATGAAATGGACGGAACCTCATACTTATAACCGGATTTAAACATTACGCGTTCATCGATGAGGGGTTAAAGGAAGCGCGGGTTCTTTTTCGTCCAATCAGATCGTTTGTAAGAACGGGATCCGGGTGTGTTCCGCCTCTTCTTTGTTTGTGGTGTAACCGTTCAGGACTCCAGCAGTATTTGAGCAGTTGCTGTTTGAAAACTCGCTTCCACACCCAGTCCAGGATCTCCTAATAAAATGTTCACCTGTACACACCTTCATCAAATACACATTTCCCTACGAGATGATTAAAAGTGTAGTACAGGCTCTTATGCAGTGGTTATAAGACAGACAAGAGTCCTGAAAGCAGCTGGATCTGAGACAGGCTGCAGTCTGACATAACAGGCCGGGGTAAGTGAACTTATTAAGGGAGCGAATCAGGACAGAGACCGATAGTAACCTAGAAGAAATGCAGATATAGCTCATAAATAAAACAACCTAATAAAACTGCATAGTGAAAATATTTTATGAATTAAACTAAACGTGCTACCTAAAATGATAACATTAGTTAAACGATTGTATTTAAGTAGTCTAAAATATTTATTCAAGTAACAAGGTTGCATCAACAACAGAAGGAGAGACACGTTTTGTTCTTTGTTTGTGCTGTGTACTTGCTCAAACTTTCATACAATATTTCAAAGTGTGCCTGCAACACATTAAAGATGTTTGGTAATCTATTACATATTCCTGGCCTGAAATGAATGTCAAATATGAAAAGTGCAGCATTTACAATTTAGTTGTAGCGCCATGTGAAACGTGGACATTTGATTGTGTGGTAATTTACTGTTAAATTAATTATTGTAGCCCAATGAATCATTTTAACTAAAACAAAATGTTTGTACATCTAAAGCGCAAATCTAAAGTAGGCTACAGTTTATTTAGTTAAACGAGAATCTGCGGGTTCGGTGTATAGAATCGTGCAGGCCAATTACAGCAATCAGATTTATTCCAGATTTAATCCTTCCTCTTTGCATTTGTATTTTCCAGATCTTTTCCTTTGATAAGCATGTCGCATTTTTCGTTATTGTATGCATCCGAGTGGACAAACTCCAGCACTGCCTTGCATCCGGGGCTTGTTTTAAGTTGCCTGCGACCTCTAATGACTCAGGCAGCTAAAGCAAGTCTGGGACGCCAGAGACAACACGACAGAGCGCGAGAACAGCCAGCCTGATGTTAGTGTGTGTTTGTGTGAATAATGATGCGGATTCTTTATTGTTATCCAGTTAATAAAGTTTTTATGAGTCTTTAAAAAAAATATTTATTACCCCTCTCAGTTTAAAATAAACGCCCCTGTACAGCCACTGCATTAACGTGTTTGCTCGGCACAAAAAGAAAGGAAATAAAGCATTTACCTTCTTTGTCTGCAGTTTTTTTTGTCATGAGTCCACGAGTGTCATATGGGACTCTTATAAAATACATGATGAACCTGATTTTAAACAGTTACACATTCAAAAATCGCAGTTTACAAATGTTAAATTTATCTTCATGTATCATAGTATTGTCATTATATATATATATATATATATATATATATATATATATATATATATATATATATATATATATATATATATATTTATTTAAAGATTTGGTTTTGTAAAAAGGTATGAAATTCAAGGACTGATATAATAAAAAAAAGTTCAGTTAAAAAAGTTATTTTGGAATTTTTTTTTAGCATGGTTCCATATAGAACCCTAGAGTTCTTAATTCAGTTTTAAAGAACCCTTTGTGCCAAAAAGTGTCCATACTATGAGGAGAAAATTATTGTGTGGGTTATTTCATTTTTTCTCCTAGCGATAAAATATGTTCATTAGCTGTTTCATTCATAAAATGTATTTAAATCAATTTAAAAAACAATTTAATGTGATCAATAAAATGATCCTTACGGGAACCTCTGAACCTCGAAAAGGTTTTTTACGAAGCACCTAACCGCCATCTTCTCTTCTAAGAGTGATAACAGAATGTTAACAGATTCAAATAATAATAATAATAATAATAAAACTATGTTGTTTAATAAAAACAATGCGCTATGTCACAGTATACCTGAACCGATCATTTACAATAATATGTCGCGCATTAAAGCAACACCCGTTTGGGATAAAATGTTCTTGTTTACCATTATGCACTGACGCATGGTTAAAAGGTAAATATTCTCAACCAACATGGAACAGGCCTTTCTGTTTGCAAAGAGGTAAAAAGGCGGAAAAGAAAGAGGATCTGAACCGGTTTCCATGTCAAACACTTCAATTCTCCATAGAAACTCTGATCTTAACGCAGAAACTTTATTAAACCTTGATGGTGGATTGATAAGGCCGAATTTCTATCGGTTCCTTTTTATTGTGGAGACGGGGAGGGATGACAGAGGTAAATTGCTCTTTTAATTAAACCAATGCACCGAAGGAAATTGCTGTCTGAATATTGTCTCAGAGATGGGGCTTGTGACAGTTGCCTGGAAACTTCAATCTGCCTCACATTTATTCCAGATCACAGTTTTGAGATAAAGTTTAATAAAAATCTTTGCGCCAATGAAAGCCTACCCTTTCACGTCCACCACCACCACCACAATGCGACAGAACTGCGGAGGAAGCCTTATGTTTAACATGTATCTCTCAGGTATACACAGTCTTTTTGTGCGTAAAATGAGAAAAATTGCTGAAATGACTGAAAAGAAAGGGGCGATGCTAAGGGTCTGCGGGTGCATGCTGCGCTCCAGCGCCGGTGTCTCTGACTTCTCCATTTGGAACGCATGTCCTCTTTTGTCGGAAATCGGATATCCTTTTTCCTGGACGCGTTTCCTGACCTCAGCGCTGAAGTCTGGGCAGCTACATCGAGCTGAAACACGACGATACTCGTACTATTTAACCTCTTTTATTGCGAATTGTTATTTATAGATAGGTGACTTTTTTTTTTCTAAAATTATTTCAGATATACACAGACAGGGGGAAATTTGTTTAATGCGTCTGTTGCGTTTTACTCACGTTATTCTAAAATGTTTAGCATGAATTCTAATTGTCAGACGTCTTTTTAAACGTTTTCTTCCAGATCCCACAGAAAATCTTCTGAAGGAAAGCAAAAGCTCCTCTTGGACCCCCATCAACACAGGCGTGCAAAAAGGTGAGTGAACGCGAGGAATTGTTGACAGACGAATTTTCTCACTTTTGTGCAAAAAAGGGTAATAATATTTTTTTTTTTTAAAAAAGAGTATGCTATCGTGTGCATTGCGCATAATTTTTAGATATATACACTGCTCGTTTATTATTTAATTTTATGATAAGGCCTACAATAAAACAATATATCATTAAAAATAAAAATAATGCACCCAATCAGTATAGGCTATATTTTGTGCCCCCCCCCCCCCCCCCCAGTGTGAATAACACTTTAATAATCCAAAGAACCTTTTTACTCTCTAAAGAACCTCTAATAGAATAATTCCATGTTTAAACGGAACAAGAACTGTTTTTAGAAGAGTGATTTTAATGAGAACCTTTTAGATTCAAGAGTGTCCTCTAGTCATTCTCACTCTTCACAGAATATTGATAACAAAAGGTCGATCTCCGTGTTCGCCCTACATAGGCTATATGTAAGCCAGCTTACTTTCCTTCCATTTTAGGAAGTGGACAAATCCAGCTGTGGCAGTTTCTCCTGGAGCTGCTGTCTGACAGCGCCAATATGACATGCATCGCCTGGGAGGGGACCAATGGAGAGTTTAAACTGATAGACCCGGACGAGGTGGCCAGGCGGTGGGGGGAACGCAAGAGTAAACCGAACATGAACTATGACAAACTGAGCCGAGCTCTGCGCTATTACTACGACAAAAACATCATGACCAAGGTGCACGGAAAGCGCTACGCGTACAAATTTGACTTTAACGGCCTGGCGCAAGTGTGCCAGCCCTCTTCAACCGAACAAGCTATTTATAAGTTCCAGAGCAACTTCGCTCCTCTCCAGTTTTCGGGCATTTCCAAACTCAATCTGGTTGCTCCAGGTGTTGGTCCGTCGGGGTTCTCCTACTGGCCCGGATCTCCTCCCACCCTCTACCACAGCCACAACCTGCAACCGCCTGGACCCTTCGGTGCCGTGTCTGCGTCACATTTGAGCTGCGTCAACAACATCAATAGTTTAAACAACCTGAACAATATCAATAATCACTATAACTGATTTTAAAAGGAATCAGAAGTGCGCGCGATACGCAAGGTTATTATTCAAAAGCGTAACAAACTGATTTCAGTAGCAAACTACACCCTAATCATTTTCAATAGGCCTTGAATGATAATTTGGCATAACACTTTGGACTGTTAATGTTGATCACTTTAAGATAAGAAAACAATTTAGCGCCATCTTATGGAGAACAGATATCAACAGCTAGGGTTGATCAGTCCAAATCAGTTTTGCCTTACAAAATGAAAGCAATGTTGGCGAGAAGACGATGTGGTTCGAGAACAAATGTAAGAAGCAAAAACGTGTTCGCGCTTTGATTTTTCTCTGAACATTGGGCGTACTTTTCCAAAATCGTATGTCCTAATAAATCGTAAAAAATAACTGTGAATATTTTTTTTTTCGTATGGTCTACTTAAGCACGAGAGGGCTGATCTCTAGTCTGTGTACTTTCCTTCTTTTCGCTCTGTTGATTATTTGGTTATAGTGTATTTTGTTTGTGATAATACATTAAAATTGTTAAAAGCCTGAGCTGTTAGGGTTATTATTTGTGTGTGTTTCTTAACTGGATAAAGTAGAAACATAACCTCATTTTGGGAAGCCTGCTTAACAAAATGCAAAATGATTTCGCATAAGAGTGGAAATCTTTGGGAAATGCGTTCTCACTCTTTGCTCTTGTTATTATTATTTTTTTGAAAATGCAAAGTTTTATTTAATGGTTAGGATTATAGTAACTAATAAAAAAATAGCAATTAAAATAAAGTAAGCTTTATGTAAAAACAGGTCTTTATAGCATTATTTTATAGGCTATTAATGGAAAATGTATTGCATATTTGAACAAATGTCATCACAAGCAAAACTTAAACAAAAAATAGGCTATGCTGTGAGTGCATTAAGAAAGCAGCATCATAGATGTTAACAGAATAGAACTTAGCTGTTTCGATCCAAAGTTGCGAATTTAACTTGTGCGCAAAATTGGAATATCGTATAAATCATTTGCGAATAAAGCACCGCTTCCATCCAGAGAGAAGAAGAGAATAAAATCGTCACTTCCTGATAAACTGGCGCTAAATATTATCACTAAGAAAAATGGAAGTTGCTGCAATATGAGAAGACACTGTATATCCTAATAAATGACTTTCGCGTCAGAGCGCGCAGGCGAAACGCAATAAAGTTAGCTTGCTTTCGGATGCATAGTGGTTTGGGAACACAGTCGAAGATAGTTCCTCGAGGTATAGCCTTATTATACTAAACCAGTTTGACGACAGACTTTGCTCAGGCATAATAGAATAACCAAGACAGCATTTCGGATGCTGTGTCACATGACTTTTTATGATGCGCATCGAACAATTTATTCAGTAAAAGTTTTTCCGTTGTAGTTTATGCGCATGTTTTCTTGTCGGATAACAAGTTTAACATACGTTTTTATCTTATTAATGGTGCTTGCCTAAGGCAAGCATCATTCATACTCTTCTGCATACTTATTATTATTATTATTATTATTATTATTCTTATTCCGGACAAAACTTCGGCGCGTAACTCGTCCCGCACCGTTTGTCCTAGACCCATGAATGAGGTGTCAAATCGACCGGCTTATTGAGGAGAGGTGTGCTATGACTTTTATAAGCGATCGTACCGACAACGTTCGTACAACGTTCGAAAAAGCGGCGAAAAAAGTCCCATTGACTTTACATTGAAAACTCGATGAAATGGATTTAAGTGAATCAAAACATCGTTGAGACACGCCACAATGGCATTTTTGATTTGGCCACACATGCACTCTATTAGTTTAAGCCTGTTAACGGCCTATACATGCCCTAGCAACCATTTAGAGCACCCTAGCAACCAAAGTCCCATTGACTCCCATTGAAAAATATATGAAATGGATTTCAATGGATGAAAGCATCATAGAGACATGCAAGTATGGCATTTTTGATATGGGCACACATGCAGTCTATTAGTTTAAGCCTGTCAGCTGTCTAGCCACTCCCTAGCAACCAAACAAAGTACCCTAGCAACTGATTAGCAAGACCTATATCTCTGCATTGGAACATCGTACAGACATGGTTGTTGGGTCTTTTGACTCATGCTAGCAAACTGGACTTTCAACATGCTACACATGCTAGCGGTGAATAGCTACATGCTAATACTGATTAGCTAAGACCTAAAGTGGGCTGATATCATGCTAAGAACCCTATATAACTCCATAGTAACTATCTGTGACAACTACCAACCACTAAGTAACACCTAGCAACCACCCAGGTTACCATAGCAACCACCCTGGTTACCATAGCAACCGCCTAGCAACCACCCAGAACACCCTAGCAACCACCTAGCAACACTGTGGTGACCACCCAAAGTACCTTAGCAACTGCCTAGCAACACCCTAGCAACCACCCCGGTTACCATAGCAACCGCCTAGCAACCACCGAGAGCTCCTTAGCAACCGCCTAGCAACATCTTAGCAACCACCCCAAGTACCTTAGCAACTGCCTAGCAACACCCTAGCAACCACCCTGGTTACCATAGCAACCGCCTAGAAACCATCCGGTTACCATAGCAACCACCTAGCAACCACCTAAAACACCCTAGCAACCGCCTAGCAACATCTTAGCAACCACCCCAAGTACCTTAGCAACTGCCTAGCAACACCCTAGCAACCACCCCGGTTACCATAGCAACCGCCTAGCAACCACCCAGAACACCCTAGCAACCGCCTACCAACACTGTGGTGACCACCCAAAGTACCTTAGAAACTGCCTAGCAACACCCTAGCAACCACCCTGGTTACCATAGCAACCGCCTAGCAACCACCTAGCAACCACCCAGAACACCTTAGCAACCGCCTAGCAATATCTTAGCAACCACCCTAGCTACCTTAGCAACTGCCTAGCAACACCCTAGCAACCACCCCGGTTACCATAGCAACCGCCTAGCAACCACCGAGAGCTCCTTAGCAACCGCCTAGCAACATCTTAGCAACCACCCCAAGTACCTTAGCAACTGCCTAGCAACACCCTAGCAACCACCCTGGTTACCATAGCAACCCGCCTAGCAACCATCCCGGTTACCATAGCAACCACCTAGCAACCACCTAAAACACCCTAGCAACCGCCTAGCAACATCTTAGCAACCACCCCAAGTACCTTAGCAACTGCCTAGCAACACCCTAGCAACCACGCTGGTTACCATAGCAACCACCTAGCAACACCTTAGCAACTGCCTAGCAACCGTCTAGCAACCACGCAGAACACCTTAGAAACTGCCTAGTTATTGGTGCTTGCCCAAGGCAAGCATCAATCTTACTATTGTGCCGGACAAAACTTCGGCGCGTAACTCGTTCCGCACCGTTTGTCCTAGACCCGTGAATGAGGTGTCAAATCGACCGGCTCATTGAGGAGAGGTGTGCTATGACTTTTATAAGCGATTGGACCAACGACGTTCGTACAGCGGACGAAAAAAGCGGCGAAAAAACTCCCATAGACTTCCATTGGAAAATTGATGACATGGATTTAAATGAATCAAAACATCATTGAGACACGCGATTATGGCATTTTTGATATGGCCACACATGCAGTCTATTAGTTTAAGGCTGTTAACTGCCTAGCCCTTCCCTAGCAACCATTTAGTGCACCCTAGCAACCAAACCCAAAGAGGGATATTTTCAAACCTGAACATCTTAGGGCTGGTTTATATCATTCATACTGGTAAGTAGCCTTTGCAGGATCATCACTTCCAGCTGCCAAGCCACTGCCTAGCAACCAAACAAAGTACCCTAGCAACTGATAAGCAACACCTATATCTCTGCATCAGAACATCGTACAGACATGGTTGTTGGGTCTTTTTGTCTCATGCTAGTAAACTGGACTTCCAACATGCTACACATGCTAGCAGTGATTAGCTACATGCTAATACTCAATAGGTAAGTGCTAAAGTGGCCTGAGAACATGCCAAGAACTCTATAAAAACTCCATAGAAACTATCTGTGACAACAACCAACCGCCTTGAAACACCCTAGCAAGAATTTTGCCACTGCAAGCACCATTCACATTTCCTTCAGGAAATGTACATTCTAGTTAATGGTGCTTGCCTAAGCAAGCATCATTCATACTCTTCTAAATCCTTATTAATGGTGCTTGCCTAAGGCAAGCATCATTCATACTCTTCTGCATACTTATTATTATTATTATTATTATTATTATTCTTATTCCGGACAAAACTTCGGCGCGTAACTCGTCCCGCACCGTTTGTCCTAGACCCATGAATGAGGTGTCAAATCGACCGGCTTATTGAGGAGAGGTGTGCTATGACTTTTATAAGCGATCGTACCGACAACGTTCGTACAACGTTCGAAAAAGCGGCGAAAAAAGTCCCATTGACTTTACATTGAAAACTCGATGAAATGGATTTAAGTGAATCAAAACATCGTTGAGACACGCCACAATGGCATTTTTGATTTGGCCACACATGCACTCTATTAGTTTAAGCCTGTTAACGGCCTATACATGCCCTAGCAACCATTTAGAGCACCCTAGCAACCAAAGTCCCATTGACTCCCATTGAAAAATATATGAAATGGATTTCAATGGATGAAAGCATCATAGAGACATGCAAGTATGGCATTTTTGATATGGGCACACATGCAGTCTATTAGTTTAAGCCTGTCAGCTGTCTAGCCACTCCCTAGCAACCAAACAAAGTACCCTAGCAACTGATTAGCAAGACCTATATCTCTGCATTGGAACATCGTACAGACATGGTTGTTGGGTCTTTTGACTCATGCTAGCAAACTGGACTTTCAACATGCTACACATGCTAGCGGTGAATAGCTACATGCTAATACTGATTAGCTAAGACCTAAAGTGGGCTGATATCATGCTAAGAACCCTATATAACTCCATAGTAACTATCTGTGACAACTACCAACCACTAAGTAACACCCTAGCAACCACCCAGGTTACCATAGCAACCACCCTGGTTACCATAGCAACCGCCTAGCAACCACCCAGAACACCCTAGCAACCAGCAACACTGTGGTGACCACCCAAAGTACCTTAGCAACTGCCTAGCAACACCCTAGCAACCACCCCGGTTACCATAGCAAACCGCCTAGCAACCACCGAGAGCTCCTTAGCAACCGCCTAGCAACATCTTAGCAACCACCCTAGCTACCTTAGCAACTGCCTAGCAACACCCTAGCAACCACACTGGTTACCATAGCAACCACCTAGCAACCACCTAAAACACCCCTAGCAACCGCCTAGCAACATCTTAGCAACCACCCTAGGTACCTTAACAACTGCCTAGCAACACCCTAGCAACCACCCTGGTTACCATAGCAACCGCCTAGCAACCACCTAGCAACCACCCAGAACACCTTAGCAACCACCTAGCAACATCTTAGCAACCACCCCTATTACCTTAGCAACTGCCTAGCAACCGTCTAGCAACCACGCAAAACACCTTACAAACTGCCTACAAACACCCTAGCAACCGAGTAACGAATTTTGCCACTGCAAGCACCATTCACATTTCCTTCAGGAAATGTACGTTCTAGTTATTATTATTATTCTTCCGGACAAAACTTTGGCACGTAACTCGTCCCGCACCGTTTGTCCTAGCCCCATGAATGAGGTGTCAAATCGACCGGCTCATTGAGGAGAGGTGTGCTATGACTTTTATAAGCGATCGGACCGACAACGTTCGTACAGCGGACAAAAAAGCGGCGAAAAACTCCCATAGACTTTGCATTGAAAAATTCAAATTCACGAACATTCCGTGAATCTCAACTGTCACTTTCTCACTCACAGACACACACGCAGGGCCCGAGGAACCTTTCTCTCTCACTCTCTCTCACTCATTTGACATCTGATCAAGTAGCCAATCAGCAATGACCTAAAATCTTCATTATATCCACACCATAGCAACCACTTAGAGCACCCTAGCAACCACCTCAAAGACTTCCATTGAAAAATATATGAAATGGATTTAAATGGATGAAAGCATCAAAGAGACACGCGAGTATGGCATTTTTGATATGGGCACACATGCAGTCTATTAGTTTAAGCCTGTCAGCTGCCAAGCCACTCCCTAGCAACCAAACAAAGTACCCTAGCAACTGATTAGCAAGACCTATATCTCAGCATCAGAACATCGTACAGACATGGTTGTTGGATCTTTTGACTCATGCTAGCAAACTGGACTTTCAACATGCTACACATGCTAGCGGTGAATAGCTACATGCTAATACTGATTAGCTAAGACCTAAAGTGGGCTGATATCAAGCTAAGAACCCTATATAACTCCATAGTAACTATCTGTGACAACTACCAACCACCAAGTAACACCCTAGCAACCACCCAAGTTACCATAGCAACCACCCTGGTTACCATAGCAACCGCCTAGCAACCACCTAAAACACCCTAGCAATAGCAACTTCTTAGCAACCACCCTAGGTACCTTAGCAACTGCCTAGCAACCACCCCGGTTACCATAGCAACCGCCTAGCAAACCCAGAACACCCTAGCAACCGCCTAGCAACACTGTGGTGACCACCCAAAGTACCTTAGCAACTGCCTAGCAACACCCTAGCAACCACCCCGGTTACCATAGCAACTGCCTAGCAACCACCTAGTAACCACCCAGAACACCTTAGCAACCGCCTAGCTACATCTTAGCAACCACCCCAAATACCTTAGCAACTGCCTAGCAACACCCTAGCAACCACCCCGGTTACCATAGCAACCGCCTAGCAACCACCCAGAACACCCTAGCAACCGCCTAGCAACACTGTGGTGACCACCCAAAGTACCTTAGCAACTGCCTAGCAATACCCTAGCAACCACCCTGGTTACCATAGCAACCACCTAGCAACCACCCAGAACACCTTAGCAACCGCCTAGCAACATCTTAGCAACCACTCCAAGTACCTTAGCAACTGCCTAGCAACCGCCTAGCAACCACCCAGAACACCCTAGCAACCGGCTAGCAACATCTTAGCAACCACCCCTAACACCTTAGCAACTGCCTAGCAACCGTCTAGCAACCACGTAGAACACCTTAGAAACTGCCTAGAAACACCCTAGCAACCGAGTGACGAATTTTGCCACTGCAAGCACCATTCACATTTCCTTCAGGAAATGTACGTTCTAGTTATTATTATTATTCTTCCGGACAAAACTTTGGCACGTAACTCGTCCCGCACCGTTTGTCCTAGCCCCATGAATGAGGTGTCAAATCGACCGGCTCATTGAGGAGAGGTGTGCTATGACTTTTATAAGCGATCGGACCGACAACGTTCGTACAGCGGACAAAAAAGCGGCGAAAAAACTCCCATAGACTTTGCATTGAAAAATTCAAATTCACGAACATTCCGTGAATCTCAACTGTCACTTTCTCACTCACAGACACACACGCAGGGCCCGAGGAACCCTTTCTCTCTCACTCTCTCTCACTCATTTGACATCTGATCAAGTAGCCAATCAGCAATGACCTAAAATCTTCATTATATCCACACCATAGCAACCACTTAGAGCACCCTAGCAACCACCTCAAAGACTTCCATTGAAAAATATATGAAATGGATTTAAATGGATGAAAGCATCAAAGAGACACGCGAGTATGGCATTTTTGATATGGGCACACATGCAGTCTATTAGTTTAAGCCTGTCAGCTGCCAAGCCACTCCCTAGCAACCAAACAAAGTACCCTAGCAACTGATTAGCAAGACCTATATCTCAGCATCAGAACATCGTACAGACATGGTTGTTGGATCTTTTGACTCATGCTAGCAAACTGGACTTTCAACATGCTACACATGCTAGCGGTGAATAGCTACATGCTAATACTGATTAGCTAAGACCTAAAGTGGGCTGATATCAAGCTAAGAACCCTATATAACTCCATAGTAACTATCTGTGACAACTACCAACCACCAAGTAACACCCTAGCAACCACCCAAGTTACCATAGCAACCACCCTGGTTACCATAGCAACCGCCTAGCAACCACCTAAAACACCCTAGCAACCGCCTAGCAACTTCTTAGCAACCACCCTAGGTACCTTAGCAACTGCCTAGCAACACCCTAGCAACCACCCCGGTTACCATAGCAACCGCCTAGCAACCACCCAGAACACCCTAGCAACCGCCTAGCAACACTGTGGTGACCACCCAAAGTACCTTAGCAACTGCCTAGCAACACCCTAGCAACCACCCTGGTTACCATAGCAACTGCCTAGCAACCACCTAGTAACCACCCAGAACACCTTAGCAACCGCCTAGCTACATCTTAGCAACCACCCCAAATACCTTAGCAACTGCCTAGCAACACCCTAGCAACCACCCCGGTTACCATAGCAACCGCCTAGCAACCACCCAGAACACCCTAGCAACCGCCTAGCAACACTGTGGTGACCACCCAAAGTACCTTAGCAACTGCCTAGCAATACCCTAGCAACCACCCTGGTTACCATAGCAACCACCTAGCAACCACCCAGAACACCTTAGCAACCGCCTAGCAACATCTTAGCAACCACTCCAAGTACCTTAGCAACTGCCTAGCAACCGCCTAGCAACCACCCAGAACACCCTAGCAACCGGCTAGCAACATCTTAGCAACCACCCCTAACACCTTAGCAACTGCCTAGCAACCGTCTAGCAACCACGTAGAACACCTTAGAAACTGCCTAGAAACACCCTAGCAACCGAGTGACGAATTTTGCCACTGCAAGCACCATTCACATTTCCTTCAGGAAATGTACGTTCTAGTTATTATTATTATTGTTATTTTAGAATTTACGCGTATCTTGGCGTTGCCTTCCATCGTTGTTTTTATGTGACATCCCAAAAAATGCGAATAAAAATAGGGATTTAGCTGTGTAAAGCCTGCATCCTGATAGAACAAACGTGTGCGAGCGCTTAAACGCAAGAGGGCGCCATGTAACTACTACTGAGAGAGAGACAGCTCCACAGTGCGTTCTTTCAGCTTCATATATCAAAATACCAAAAGAGATGAAGTGGGTAAAGTAAGAAAGAAATCCAAACCTTTTTCTGTAATGTATCGAGACTAACTAAGATATATTCACGTGGCAATGCATTTCAGCACTTTGTGAAAAATGGCTTTCTTGTATAATTGGCTAGTTGCTTATGTCATGATGAGGAATTCTCCTGCATTGCTGTGTGTTGTGAGAACCATAAGTCCAGTCAGTGTGATCTGCATGTCAATAGCAGCTCTACTCTGGTCCGCCATTTATGGCAAGATTTGTTCGCAATGACACACTGGATTTATTTTAAATAGGCTCTAGTCTGGCCAACAGATTCAAGTTTAGAGAAAGGGTTTGTGGAAGGACAGAGGTTTCCGTTCAACAGAGCTGTATCTGTATGTGTGTGTAGCTGAGATAAATAGCAAAAAATTAAGGACTCTCTAAGGTTTTGCTCACTGGGGAGATAGGGGTTAGTCACACTTTTTAGTCCAGTGAATAGGCCTATTTGTCAGGAAGTTTATTTTTATTTAGTTTTTGTGTAGACCTTGTTCAGAAATGGTCATTTCCATCGTTATTGCCCAGAGAAGGATACAGCTTATTTAACAACAGATAATATGCCCCAATAGTGGATACACAAAATGGCGTAAGTTGTCACAATAGAACAGGGGTGGCCAACATCAGTCCTGGAGAGCCACAATCCTGCAGAGTTTAGCTCCAACCCTGATAAAAACTCACCTTCCTGTAGCTTTCTAGTAACCCTTAAGACCTTGATTAGCTTGTTCAGGTGTGTTTGATTAGGGTTGGAGCAAAAATTTGCAGGATTGTGGATCGACGTTGGCCACCCCTGCAATAGAACCTGCCTGTCTATGCTAAATTGAAACAGTACAACACTTATGAAACACAATTAAATGAAGGTAGCCTACTACAGCGCACACGTTTTTATATGGTTTTAACTTTTTGTGACCTATGATTTTTAAAGCTGAAGTCCGCACCTTTTGGCGCCCGAGCGGTTAATAAAAAGAGCTGAATACGTCTTGCGGAAGAACATTGTAGCTGGAGCTACTTCTCTTTGTTTATGATTATGACAAGTTACGCAGGCACTGTGCTACTCCGCAGCTGTACGACCCGAACCAGTGTAAAATAGTCCGAATATAAACACTTATTATTGGTGTACCGTAGTGATTCAGGATTTGGAAAATGGATTCATGATGTACTTGCTCGTTATGTAATTTTTGTAAATTTTGAACACAAAAAAGTGGCGGACAGCAGCTTTGGAGTTGCGATATGTAAAATGTTTGCAGTAAAATATCCAAAAACCACTTGCATAGTGTTATATATTTTGTTCAGTTGAGTACTTACAGTATCGAAATGTTTCCAACTATTTGTAAATTGGGAGAAAATCATAATTTTAACCAAGGATCGAGAAGTGTGAGGGAGTCGGCGTCATATATGTTACCCTCGGTTTCCGGTTTTATTATGTAGAAACCATTCAAACACCAAATACACTTGAATATATATTACATGTGAGAACACAGACAAGGGAAGGTCTGTTTTGATACATTTATAGACAGAAAACTGATTATTGTAAAATGGCTCAACACATTTAGTCTTCTTGTTTAAATCAAATTTTCTTAATTTTTTTGCGAGTACCATGCTTTACCATGCTTCAGAGAAAAACACTATTTTGTCAAGTAGCTAACATAGCATAATCAGATGCAGCTGCATTTTTAGTCACAGTAATACAGAATATTCTCCATCATACAATACATTTTAAAATGAATTGCATGCCATTTATCAACTCAAGCCATCCAGAATTTAATATAATATTCTTAAATTAATCTATCTTACTGCAGTGTGTCTCACAGCAGCCAGCGAGCAAACGCACAGAGTAACGTTATAACATAATTTTCAACACACTCAAATTTATCTAACGCTGTTTGCGTTACCTCATACTCATGACTGGAAAAGCGGAAGCAGCGCCGTTCAACTGTGGCATAATAAAAGTCCCACTGCTCGCCAGGTGTGTGTTGTTCGTCTCATTAACAATCGCTCCAGCGGCTTCGTGCAGCTCCCACAACACTCGGTCCTGCTCTGCTTCAAACAGTAATGTTAATAATCGCATCCATGAACATGATTTCTGCCCGAGTCCCATCGCGATTCTTTTCCACCGCCTGTGAGGTGAAGACCACATGTCCCAAGAATTCTTGGCATCATCAACCTTCGCCTTTGTTTTGAAGCCGAACTCTACTGGAACGAAAAACTACATAGTGCACCTTTAATACCATTGATTTGTTTATATGTAAGATATTATTGTTTCCCCCAATTAACTAAATACACGATTGTTGTTGTTATTGTTACATAACATTGATTATCTTTTTTATTCAAGAAAAGAAAGGAAAGTAAAAATGTAAACCAACAACAGCAAAGAGCGTTTAATCTACATACAAGGTCTAACTTCTGTAGCTCTCCTCTGCACTCTCAGAACTTAATCACTTTCATAATAAGCTCTTTTGACCTGGAGGGTGTCACTGAGAAGGTGAATGTACAAGAGTTAATCTGGACATTATCTGCGCTTAGTTCAGTGCAGCAGCTTTACACACAGATGGGAACATTTCCAATCTCTAAACAAGTATGTATGTAATCAAGCATTTAAAAACACCTCTTATTTTTCCTTCCTTACAAACTCAATCGCACTTTGTGTTAATGCTTTCAGGCACTTAAAATACCCTGTGCTTTAGTTTCTTTTTGTGTTTACAAGCATGGTGCCAACTTCAAAAAATCAGTCCCGTCACGGTGTGTCACGGATAAATGCTATTATTGAAGGGCGATCAATCTAATTCAAGTTTGTTAAGGGTTATTAGCCCACTAAACGGCTGCTGAAATCATTGTGAGGCAGTCTTTCGGGTAAACACAAGCCTCTGTGACAGCAGAGGAGTGTTGGCTGGTGGCCCCTAGAGAAAGCTTAATGAGCAGTGCTGCTTTGAATCTGTCTGTGTGATCTAGTGACTAACTCCCAGCCAGTGGGTGGCACTGAATGTATCATCCATTCAAGTCAGTCACGGAACACCCACTCTGACTCTATATATAGTCAACATCCTCCATTTCACTCTCCCCCAGAGAGAGTGAAAAAAGTGAAATCACCTCTGTGGCTCATTATTATGCACTTAATACTTAAAAGTTCAGACGAATAATATCATGTTTGCAACATTCTATATTATGTCCAAATAATTATCTATGTTTTACTATGGATTTCTGTTATCATTTATTCACCTTCAAGTCATTCTAAATCTGTATGAATCATATGGACAGTTTCTTTAGTCTACTTGGAGCTTGACAGTCACTGTATGCTTTTATTGTACGAGGAAGAGCAGCATAAACATTATTTAGAATTTCTCGTTTTGTGTTGTACTGTAGAAAGCAAGTCATATTGGTTTGGAAGTACATGAGGATGAGTAAATGTTCACATTTTTAAATTTTGCATGAACTATTCCTTAAAGCAGAAGAAATATATATGCTTCACAAAGAAAGTAGTAAGATTACTAAGCCATCTGCTTGAAGATGAGAGCTTTCTCTGGCTTTTCTTGATGTGCTCATGGGAAAGATGTTTATTCACTGACCCGTCAACAGAGTATTACCACTGACACTTTGATTTTCAACCTGCTATAACCCATTTCCACTAATCTGGGATTAGTTAGTGGAAAGCCTTAGGTAAGATCTCTTATGCAGTATATATAGCCAGGGCACAGTGTCACAAGGTCAAATTGACAGTGAAGAAAGCCTCCTGACAGATTAAGGAACCATTTTAACAAGTACAAAAAAAGAACTAATCATCCTTTTCTTTGCACTTTGGTTGGGGTCTTTTGAGGTGATCTCTTGTTTTCTAAGTAGGTGTTATAATAATAAGAAACATTCAAACAACAGACAGATGTCCAGTGATATTGTTTTGGAATATTATGAATCCATCTCTTGTCCACCATTCAGAATTGAAAGGAGAATTGCTTCATTTGAGTTAGCATTTAATTAAACATTTAACTGAAATTCATAAAACTGCAATACGTGGGATATTAAACCAGAAAAGGAAAGTTTGTCAAGACAAATGGATAGATAGATAGATAGATAGATAGATAGATAGATAGATAGATAGATAGATAGATAGATAGATAGATAGATAGATAGATAGATAGATAGATAGATAGATAGATAGATAGATGTACCAATTAATATAGACTCAACGGGAAAACCTGGGAGCTGCAAAAATATTGAAACTAGGTGGGCTCATGTTGCTGACAACAGAGGCTTTAAAAATAGTTTCAAAACTGGGACATGTGTTGATTGCGTATGGCAAGCCGTTTTGACTTTTATTCATTTTCAGGATATGAACTTGTGATATCAACAATTACATTTTCACTAGTTGAAATGTTAATTCCTGATATCAAGAATTACATTTCCACTAGTAAAAACGTTAATTCTTGATTTCAACAACTCAATTTCCACTAGTAAAAACTATAATTGTTGAAATCAAGAATTGTATTTTTACTAGTGAAATCTCGCCATTGGCTGGCATTCAAATTCAACTGTTGAAATCAAGAATTACATTGAAACTCCAGTTTCACATATCAGGAATATAATCTTACTAGTAAAAATGCAAATTTCTAATATCAACAATTACATTGTTACTAGTGCAAATGTCTATTCTTGATATCAACAATTAAATCGCTACTAATAAAAATGTTCATTTCTGATATCATGAATGTGATTGTTACTAGTAAGAAAGCCGTTTTAGATATCAGAAATTATATTGATATCAGGAATTCAATTTTAGATATCAGAAATACCAATTGTAACATGTTGAAATACATTTACAGATCTCAAGAATTAACATTTCAACTAGTGACAACTGAATTCTTGATATCATAAATTTGCATTTTTACTTGTAAGAATTGTATTCCTGATATGTAAAACTGGAATTTCAACTAGTAAGAAATTAATTCTTGATATCAACAGTTGAATTTGAATGGCAGCCTATGGTGAGATTTCACTAGTAAAAATACAATTGTTGATATCAAGAATGATAGTTTTTACTAGTGGAAATTGAATTGCTGAAATCAAGAATGAACTTTGTTACTAGTGGAACTATAATTGTTGATATCAAAAATTGCCATTGTTACTAGTGGAAATCTAATTCCTGATATCAGGAATTAACATTTTAACTAGTGAAAATGTAATTGTTGATATCACAAGCTCATATCCTGAAAATGAATAACAGTCAAAACGGCTTGCCATAATTGCGAGCTAATTTCCTAGTCGAAAACTACTTGAGGACACACAGCCTTCTTGACGTATTTATAGTGCGCATGTGGCCGTGCGCTGCTTGAAGACAAAGCGCGTGAGATTCTGTAGCGCTGTGAATGAGCGATCCCGTGGTTACTATAGAGACCGACTGAAGAGAAGAAGCCCCAGTTCACATATATTCCGCTGACCCAGAGAAACCCCTCTCACAGACTGCAGCAAATTCCGGCCAATGAACTAGAAGATCATTCATGTCCAATGTTTTATTCACAATTCCGCGAGACTCGCTCATTCTTGCTTTCAGATGAACGGGATTGGCTTACGATCAAAAAGTCTCTCAGAAAATAAAGACTGCCAGGAGTGAAGTCATAATTCATCTGTAAATTAATAACTATAAGGAGAAAGGATTAAAAATGCTAAAATAACCAACACGTAAATCTTACTTAGGAAGAATAAATAGGCCTATTGTAGCCTGTTAGTGTTCATACCAAAAATAATTACAAATTTAAGAGACTTCGAGTTTTAGCACACACTGTAGAGAAGGTGGACAGATGACTTTTCCTATGATGCTATAGGAGCTTATAATATTTGGTCAAATGGCGCGTGGTCAGTGCATTAATGAGCTCGATGCATGCATTCTCGATCAACAAAACCAGTCAGACTGGGTTTTATTTCATTCAAAGCAAGATCATGTCATGTCACAATATATAAAATAATCTACCCATTTTTTCTCAAACCATTGTGAATAATAATAATAATGATAAAACACAGTTTCCTATGATCACACATGGATTGGCACATAGAGCATCTCAGAGAAGAGAAAACGCCTTCAAGTTTCCCATCCGGAATGGCTGGAGACAGGTGTCTGTCAACAGAGCAACATGAGCACATTTAATTCGGGTCAGCACCCTGGATAGTTCCATTCACATCTCCTCAAATGTAGCTTTATCCTCCTGAGACCCAGCCACTTGACCTCTGTAATGTTTTGAAAGACACATTGGGCCTTGCTATAGCAACTTGAATAATATGGCCAATATAATAACATAAATTGTAGAACTAAAAAATGAATATGTAAAACAAAAGTAATGCGTAGCCTAAAAAAAATAAAACATCTTTGGGTCTCAGGAGGATAGTGACCCAGATAACAACAGCTGACAATTACATAAATTAAACGTACTTTCCCTTCTTATGTAAGACTGTGAATCACATTAACAGATACAAATCTATACGACACGCATTCAGCACCGGTGAAGCCATGTTGGCCAGGATAAATCACTACACCGGGGCTCCTTAATACTGTTAAAACAAAACCAGCCACAAATTGGACATTATATTGAGAAATCGGCTCGTGGTGCAACGCAACAGTCACTCAAGCAGAGCAGATTAGAATGACATCCATGAACTCTGCAGTAATTGATCTCAGCTCGGATTTTGATCACAATTAGCGGTCCAGTTCGCTTCCATCCTTCTTACAATCCCCTTCGTTTTTTAAGTCTTGGAAAACCTCTGTGAAAAAGTGCGGATCCATGTTAATCTGCAGCATTTTGCCGCTCAGTTTATCGATGACATCCAACGAGCGTTCCCAGAACACGTCCGCGTTGGTGTCGATCATGAAGGGCTTGAGAGGGTACGAGATCTCGTTTCCGATGTAGGAGTACGCCAGATAGAGGCAGGTCAGAAAGGTCCCGTGGAGTTCACGGGGACTGTCAACATCATCGGTTACAGTTTCCCTAACGAGCAGATAGACGAACACGAGGTTGGCCGGCGTGATGAACCCGTGGTCCTGCCAGCCCTGCAGCAGCAGTGTCCTATCCACGTTGCGGAACCAAAGAATGACCTCATTTGAGGTTAGTTGCTTGACTTTGCAGCACCGTTTGCACAGGAATTCACCTAAGCAACGGAGCAGCTCCCCGGTGGAGGCCTGGACGATCACGCGCCTTGGCGAGAGGAGCGACCGGCTGCTGGGCTGCTTCTGAACCGACACCAGTTGCTTCGCCACTGGCGTGAGCTGGTTCTTATCCTGAGTCAGATGGGGTGGAACCGTGGGGATGGGCACCGCAAGACCTCCGTTTTTCGTTTTCCGCTCGGAGTTGGACGATTGTTGCGATTTCCTGGAGTTCTCCTGGTTCAGATGCTCGACCTGAGCGTCGCTGCTCTCTGCCAGCGGAGGAGGATTCGGGTTTACTTTCTTGGCACTTTTTTTCTTACCCGATGAAGTCACTAGCCGCTTAAATGTGAGCATGGACACGACCACTGACTGCTTTTTAAGGCTCTTCTCGATTTTTCCATTGGCTTCGTCTTCTTCATCTCCCAGAATGGTCCCTTTAGTCACTATAGGGGATACAGATAGCACGGTCCCCATATCGCAGAGCGCGCGCGACAAACACGAGAAGATACGGCCCTGCGCGCGCGGAGACGTCGCAATTGAGTTTGAGTATCAAATCAAGTGCAGCTCCATTTGGTTAGAAAAACAAGCGGGTTAGCAGGTAATCTGACAGGGAATTCCAGAGCAGTCACACGCTCCCTCCGCTTCTTCTGCAGTAGAGTCGCGCATTGCCTACCTCAACTAGAGGGGATTTGTGGTAAACCAAACCAATCTGACATCAGCTTCTGTTAACCGGGATTATCCTGTAGTGTCTGTATAATTAGCCAACCTCAGGACTACAGAAGACGAATGACAGTCTGACGCACCAATAGAAACAAACGCCTGCGCCCACATGATCACTTCAGAAGGTGCAATTTTTAGACCGCACGAGCCAAGTATAGTTCTGCTATTCCCAGACAAGGTTCAATTCTCTCATTGTCTACTCCATTTCACCTATAGCACTGAAATAGGATAGTTCACGTCTTATATAAATTAGAAAACAATGACAAGAGATTAGCCAAGATAGGAAATTGCATAAAAAACAATGTAATAAAATAACATTATTTGTTTTTAATAATCTTTGGTCATGGTTTTTACTCTAAAAATCGTATAAATAAATGAATGCCAATTTTATAAACCCACTACACGTGTTTTGATGTTTGAAACAACTTATTGAAAGCAAATGAATTGATTTCTGTTTCTTGACAGAAATGGAGTAGTCCTTTAAGTGTCCATGAGATTAGGAGAGGAAACCCACATTCATTCCAGGATCAAGCTGTATCTAACTTAAATAGGGATTAAAGCAGTAACATTTGCTCTATTGTTAGCCTAACTAAAACTAATTGAAACATTATGGTATTTGTCAGTATACACATGTTAGTGCCATGCAGAGATTTTACATAATAATATGATGGAACAGACTGAATGCAATCCAAATGTTTAATGTATTAATTCCCCAAACCTGTTCATGTGTTCCTGTGCAAGTTTTAAATGGTGGTGGTCTTTGTCTGCTAGCTACTGACCCCATGCTGGTCTCCCATCTGTGGTCTCCAATCCGAATGACAAAAAGCTCCGTTTGATCATAATAGCTGGCAGGAGAGATACACTTCAATACACTCTGAAGTACCTTTGAATTATACAAAAAAAAAAAAAAAAAAAAAAAAAATCTTAGGGATGTTTGCAGTGCATTTGTAATTGTATATTAGATACGTCTAAAAATGAAAACAAATCAAATACAATTACTAATAACTGTTTTAGTAAAGCCAATACTCTTAATATGAGTATTACTCATACAATTATGAGTAATTGCATTACCTATAAAAATATGGCCTGCTCCAGTGCATATAATTTGTCAATAAAACGCACTCTAGAAAATAGGACTCAGTGGAATTGACCCTTCGCAAACAGTTTGACTGACAGGCGATCTGACCAATCATAACCCTGAATCCGCCATTTTGTCTGACAAAGCGGTCAGGAGTTAGTAGATTAATGTTGGTGAACATCCATTCATGTTAATTTGATGCTATAAATGAGCTAGTATGAAGAGATGTTGGTTCACGAGCCGTTGAAGGAGCTACAGCGATCTGTCACTATACTGTATTTATTGTTTAAACTTCTTTATGAAAATTACTATATTTTATGAAATAAATAGAAATAAAAAATATGAAACTGTTTAATTTGTCTGTCGACACATTGTCAGTGTCCTCTTTGCTCCGGGATGTATTTTTCACTGCGTGAGAACATGATGTGTGTATATTTTCTGAGATTGTTCCGATAACGATTATCAGATGATATTGAATCATTCAAAAATGTTTTATTTGGCAGCGTTTATTATATCTTTCCATCTGTCACTTTTTCTTTCTTGCTAAATGATTCGGCCATGTTTGTTGCGTGTGTGTTTTTGATTTTGCACTGTCTACTGCAAACGCAGGGCTGGGTATAGGTTACTTTTTTTTAAAAATGTATTTCACTACAGATTACCAAATACATGCTTTAAAAAGTAATTTGTAACGTATTTCGTTCCATTACTCAAGTTTAGTAACTTAATCTAAATACTTTAGAATACTTTGGAATACTAATAAGTGTGGAACAAACACAAAAAAGGTAATTGCAAGTTTTTATCTCACAAATCTGACCTTTTCCCTCAGAATTGTGTTATATAAAGTTGCAATTATGAGTTATAAAGTCAGAATTATGAGATATAAACTCGCAATATTGAGAAAATTCAGAATTATGAGATATAAACTGACAATATTGAGAAGTGAGAATCACATACTAAATTCACAATTGCAAGAAAAAAAGTCAGTATTGCAAGTTTATATCTCCCAATTCGGAATTTATAACTTGCAATTGTGAGTTTAATCCTCGCAATTCTGAGAAAAAGAAGTCAGAATTGTGAAATGCAAACTCCCGATTGTGAGGGAAAAAAACAAATTGTGAGAAAAAGTTGCAGTGACCTTTTTACAATTATAAAATGACTCACAAACAACTATCACAAAACATGAAAAAACGACAGTTAAATTGACAGTTGGGCTTTTTTTTAATATAAATTCAGTCATTTTGTCTTGTTCAGGACAGTACTAAATAAAAATCCCTCTTAAAAGTATTAAAATGTTGATGAAACTTAACTCCGTTTTTTCAGACTGTCAGAGTCAGAGAATCACCAATTGTTGTTTAAATGACATTAAAATTCAAACTAATCACTTTGGTAATCTAAAATACTTTTAAGATGTAACTGTAATCTGATTACCACCCATTTAAAATGTAACTGTAATGAAATACAGTTACTTACGGTACTTACAGTTACTTACAAATTAACAAGACGCAAAATACTTTTACCAGTCCCGAAACAAATTTACAATGACAGATTCTTCACGGAAAGGGAATGTACCTCACACCGGAAGTGTAACTTGCTTTGTTTAGCACTGTCCGGCTGTCGAGACGTCTCCTGTGTTTCTCTCTGGTCCGCGTCTTTTAGAAACTCCAAACACTGACCACACGTAAAGCAAAACCGCATTAAGCTGCTCATGTGTTTGCCACAAAACGGGCAAAACGTCCCTCGGCCACAGTCCATGTTCGGTCACCATAAACTTTATTTACGCCATTTACTCCACAACTACAACACGAATTTACTGCGCTCAACAACAACAACAACACCTTTCACCGCGTCACTTCCGGTGTGAGGGACATTCCCTTTCCGTGAAGAATCTGTCATTGTAAATTTGTTTCGGGACTGGTAAAAGTGTTTTGCGTCCTGTTAATTTGATTTCTAAAATGTAAATTTGTTTCGTCCTCTGTAAAAGTGTTTTCCCCATGTAACTGTGTTTTATGAATGGTAAAAATGTTTTCCAAAATGTAAATTTGTCTCGAGCTTCGTAAAAGTGTTTCACACTTTGTAATGTTGTTTTGCACTTCCCGGCCACCGTAGTTACTCAAATTTTGTGTTTTAAATACGTAACCAAGTTACTTGTATTTCGTTACTCCCCAACCCTGTGCAGACACGCCCTGTTCAGCTGACTCCTGAAGCTTTTCTTAATCCTCATATTAGTGCTGGACAATTTATCGCGTTTAAATCGCTCGCGATTTGGCAAAGGCTGCGATTATTTAATGCACATCTTGTCAGAGCTGTACGGCTCTGTGATCAGCAGTAAATGCTTCTCCATCTGAAAGCCAGAGGGGGCTCTTGCGCAGAAACTCTAAATAAGCCCTGCCGCAGAACAAGATAACGTGTCATATAGCTGTAGCTAAATAAACTGAAGACTGCATAAACATGAATAATAAACACACAACTGCCTTATTCTGTGTAAGAGATCACATGAGCTCACAGAAGGATGCTCAACAGTCATTAAAACGTTATTAAATGTTGTCTTTTGTTGGACAAGATGTTAATAAATGCTTCTCATGTCTGGAAAGATGTTTGACGCGCTACTTTTTCAAATGTACATTATAAGCGACTCAAACTCGCAGTGCTTTCAGATGAATTAACATTTGAAGCTGTACTTTGAAAAGCTTCTTCACAGTTTCTTCACTCATTTTAACTTCTGTCAAACACACACTCTGAATACACACACGCACAGGGTCGGGGAGTAACGAAATACAAGTAACTTAGTTACGTATTTAAAATACAAAATTTGAGTAACTGTATTTCATTACAGTTACATTTTAAATGGGTGGTAATCAGATTACAGTTACATCTGAAAAGTATTTTACATTACCAAAGTGATTACTTTGAATTTTAATGTCATTTAATTGGTGAATTAAATTACATTAAATTGGTGATTCTCTGACTCTGACAGTCTGAAAAAGCGGAGTTAAGTTTCATGTTTTTGACTGTTTTCATGTTTTGTGACAGATGTTTGTGAGTCATTTTATAATCGTAAAAAGGTCACTGCATCTTTTTCTCAGAATTAGTTTTTTTCCACTCGCAATTGTGAGTTTCCATTTCACAATTCTGACTTTTTTTTCTCAGAACTGATATTGCAATTCTAACTTTTTTCTTGCAATTGTGAATTTAGTATGTGAGTTAAATGTCATAGTTCTAACTTTTCTCAATATTGTGAGTTTATTTCTCATATTTTTTACTTTTCTTAATATTGCGATTTTATATCTCATAAATCTGACTTTATAACTCGCAATTACAACTTTATATCACACAATTCTGAGGGAAAAAGTCAGAATTGTGAGATAAAAACTTGCAATGACCTTTTTTGTGTTTGTTCCACACTTATTAGTGTTCCAAAGTATTCTAAAGTATTTAGATTAAGTTACTAAACTTGAGTAATGTAACAAAATACGTTACAAATGACTTTTTAAAGCATGTGTTTTGTAATCTGTAGTGAAATACATCTAGTATAACAAACCATCTGCATAATTGTAGATGCTCTCTGTTTTTAATCTTAAAGCAGTTTTGATAATATATCTGAAAGTCAGAACCGGCAGTTGCCAAGTTTGTCAATATTACTTCATCATTGTATGGCAACAGTTGTGAGGCAGATGTTGTGGGTGAAGTACTTGATGAATTAAAAGGATATGGGAATTATGTCATATATTTACAGCAAAATCAGATAATAAAGCCAATTGACAATAGCAGTTAAATCATGTTTACTGTCACTGTCCTGATGTATTCTTTTAGTCATTCCCTGCACTCTCTCTCCACCTTGTGGTCAGTTATTAAAAAACAGTCTACAAATTCAATAAGGCAAAATTGGTCTAAAATTGTGACACTCTCCAGCTGCATGACAACGTTTTGTTCATGTATATATTTGATTGCACATTTTTCTATAGTTAGTCACGTATAATCACAATATTACATTTGTATATTTTTACATTGTAATAATTTAGGAAACAACGTAGAAACTTTATACTGTAATAAAAAAGAAACAACATACAGTATACTATAAATATTTTATGAATAAAGACCACTATCACCAATACCAATATTACCAATTTTAGCCATTAATAATAGCCTTTCAACATTACAGTAAGCTATTGCTGAAAGCTATCAACGTTTATTATTAAGTTTTAAAAAGCATAACAACTTTTAATGTAAGTGAGCTAAAAACAATCTTCACATAAAACCCATTACAATTAATGTCACATTTATTATGCCCTTTAATATATCATGGCTCAATGCTAAGGATTTTTTTATTGTCCCTGTCAGAAAGGTTCAGATTTTTACTTGCACTACCAAAATGCACAAAAAGGTTTTGACCCATGTAACCTTGTAAACAATGCTTTAAGATTTTCAGGTAGGTCTAAAAAGGTAGGAAATATAGCATACAGAAATTGAAAAAACGTAGTCTTCAAGATTCAAAGACTCTTTCCCTTTCTTGCGGTATGCAGCCAACGAGGTATTTCATTTTGTCTGTCTGTATTTTGTGTTTGTAAAACGCCATTACATCTGTTGCGCATGCTTTGTGCACACTTTCATTTTGTGTCAAGCTAATGTGATTTTGTGTTACATCTTTTATACTGTTTAGTTTTCATGGTGGATTTGGAGAAAAGCCTTCAAATGAACCAGTAACAAGAGAACCACTTGTGTCTGCGTATGCTTGGAGGGAGATACAAAAATACAGTACTCAAGTGAGTGATTTTCTCTTTTTTTTCTTTGATTTACATTAATGACAGATATAGCAGCAGGTTTATTAGGCTGATATCACTTTAAACCTGACGCACATTATGTGGTTCTGACACACATCCCATTTACTCACAACTCTTTGTGTTAATTTAAGACTTTGTTTAACTCATTTAAGACTGATTACATGGTTACTCAACAAAATTAGCATTTTGGCATAATTTTGTGTATTTTTTCAAGCTTGAAAGAGGAGAAGTAAGGGAGCAGTGACCCCCTTGTGGCGGCAACATGGGTTTCTCCCAACTACTTTTTTATCTTTTAAGTTTTCTAAAAAAAAGCCTACTGCTTATATGTTCAGAAGGTCTTCCAGGTTTGTGGAATTGCACACACAGACTAGTCATGTGCCACTGAATGTGACACAGCATTTGGTCCTTGGATTTACAGAAATCATTTCACTTTTAACAAGTATTTTCTCAACATTGCATATGTAATCTTAATTACTAACACATTAAAATGTACAAATTCACACAATTTCACATTTACATGCAGGGTGTCACGGCTGGATCAGGCTAGAAGGCAAGCAGATCTAATTGTAGCACTATACAGGGAGTGCAGAATTATTAGGCAAATGAGTATTTTGACCACATCATCCTCGTTATGCATGTTGTCTTACTCCAAGCTGTATAGGCTGGAAAGCCTACTACCAATTAAGCATATTAGGTGATGTGCATCTCTGTAATGAGAAGGGGTGTGGTCTAATGACATCAACACCCTATATCAGGTGTGCATAATTATTAGGCAACTTCCTTTCCTTTGGCAAAATGGGTCAAAAGAAGGACTTGACAGGCTCAGAAAAGTCAAAAATAGATATAAATATAAATAGATATATTGCAGAGGGATGCAGAAGTCTTAAAATAGCCAAGCTTCTGAAGCGTGATCATCGAACAATCAAGCGTTTCATTCAAAATAGTCAACAGGGTCGCAAGAAGCGTGTGGAAAAACCAAGGCGCAAAATAACTGCCCGTGAACTGAGAAAAGTCAAGCGTGCAGCTGCCAAGATGCCACTTGCCACCAGTTTGGCCATATTTCAGAGCTGCAACATCACTGGAGTGCCCAAAAGCACAAGGTGTGCAATACTCAGAGACATGGCCAAGGTAAGAAAGGCAGAAAGTCGACCACCACTGAACAAGACACACAAGCTGAAACGTCAAGACTGGGCCAAGAAATATCTCAAGACTGATTTTTCTAAGGTTTTATGGACTGATGAAATGAGAGTGAGTCTTGATGGGCCAGATGGATGGGCCCGTGGCTGGATTGGTAAAGGGCAGAGAGCTCCAGTCTGACTCAGATGCCAGCAAGGTGGAGGTGGAGTACTGGTTTGGGCTGGTATCATCAAAGATGAGCTTGTGGGGCCTTTTCGGGTTGAGGATGGAGTCAAGCTCAACTCCCAATCCTACTGCCAGTTTCTGGAAGACACCTTCTTCAAGCAGTGGTACAGGAAGAAGTCTACATCCTTCAAGAAAAACATGATTTTCATGCAGGACAATGCTCCATCACACGCGTCCAAGTACTCCACAGCGTGGCTGGCAAGAAAGGGTATAAAAGAAGAAAATCTAATGATATGGCCTCCTTGTTCACCTGATCTGAACCCCATTGAGAACCTGTGGTCCATCATCAAATGTGTGATTTACAAGGAGGGAAAACAGTACACCTCTCTGAACAGTGTCTGGGAGGCTGTGGTTGCTGCTGCACGCAATGTTGATGGTGAATAGATCAAAACACTGACAGAATCCATGGATGGCAGGCTTTTGAGTGTCCTTGCAAAGAAAGGTGGCTATATTGGTCACTGATTTGTTTTTGAATGTCAGAAATGTATATTTGTGAATGTTGAGATGTTATATTGGTTTCACTGGTAAAAATAAATAATTGAAATGGGTATAAATTTGTTTTTTGTTAAGGTGCCTAATAATTATGCACAGTAATAGTCACCTGCACACACAGATATCCCCCTAAAATAGCTAAAACTAAAAACTAAAACTTCCAAAAATATTCAGCTTTGATATTAATGAGTTTTTTGTGTTCATTGAGAACATGGTTGTTGTTCAATAATAAAATTAATCCTCAAAAATACAACTTGCCTAATAATTCTGCACTCCCTGTAATATACAAAAACAAGACAATAATCCAGCAAGATCATTCACAAAAGTAAAAACGCTTGTAACAGTGTTCTAACAACAAAAATAACACCAGACAATGAACTTACACAATAAATACACAAGGTAATGAACTAAAAGGAAACGTGTGTGAGTAAATAATCAAAAACCATGGTAACCAATGACGAGCAGGAAAACGGAACAAAGGAAACAGGAAAAAATTAAAAATAAACTAAATGTCTATGAAATTGAAACACTAACAGAAAGGCGCATCTCAACATAACTAAATAACAAATTCTAACAGAGCAGGGAGTGAGGGGGCTCTGAAGGAGGACGTTGAGCGGGAGAGTGATGTGACCAAGGAGGGGGTGACAGAGGAAACCACCATGGAGCAGACGATGGAGGGAGGAGCAGATGGAGAGAGGATTCAAGAGCACAGCCAGGAAGAAGGACCACAGCTGAATCAGTAGTTGGATGAGCCAGGGTAAACTCAAATGTACATCCACCAGTGGTGGAGCCAGGAGAGTTGGAGACCTAGGAGGAGCTGAGGAGACACAGACACTGGGCAACACCGGAGCCGGAGCCGGAGGGACGAGCGAGCCCAATAGAGCCGTGAGGATGACTGTCCAGGTGGAGCTGGGTGGTCGATGAGCAGACATGGAGCAATGTCCTTGGAGGCCCGAGGTGGAGCCTGGGGATCACCACACCAAGGCAGAGCTGGAGATAAAGAAGCCCAAGGCTGATCCAGGCAGTCAGGTGGAGCTGCCAAAGGAGAAGCCGAAGGGAGCCAGCAGAGGTGGGGCCTGAGGAACTAGATAAGATTGACAGAGGTGGAGGGAGTGAGGCTGAATGGAATAGAAATAGGAAATAGATCAATCCAGACTGAGCTTAACTGAATTTCAATGCTGGAGGATATGGGTGACCACTCACTTCATCACCCAGCTCCACCAAAACTCCCATAGGAACGAATGCAGGATCCGGCTCACATACCTGGTCAGAGTGGCTTTGTCTCCGGGAAGGATGAGCCTGCAGGCTTTGGCTCCATCATGGACACTGGCTCTGTCGGTGGTGGGCAATAGCTCTGGCTCTGTTTATGGAGTGCTCAGGCTCTGTTTCCATTTTAGGTGTAGGCTCTGGTACTGTGGCGGTTGTGGGTGATGACATCAACAAGGGGTAAGCAAATTTCCAACACTGAAGAATGGCTTCCTACCACATGAGATCCCCCATCTCTGGCATGTCCGGTGGTCTATAATAATTCAAATAGATTTCAGAGTGGTATTATCCAGACAGGAGCGCTGGGCCAACTTACAGAATCATAAAGTTAGATCCTCACCTGCGAGGACAATGAAGGGTGCTGCTAGATCCATATTTGAATTCAGTCTGGTGTTCTGTCATGGCTGGATGAGGCAAGGCAAGGTGGATCTAACTGCAGCACATTAGTATCCAAAAACAAGGCTAATCCAATAATCCAACAAGAAAACTTACAAATATAAAAACACAACATCAGAGAATGACCTGAATGAACTTACGGCAATACATACACAAGGTAATGAAGTAAAAGGAAACAGGTGTGAGTAAATAATCAAAAACCATGGTAACCAATGATGAGCAGGAAAACGGAACAAAGGAAACAGGAATAAATTAATATAAAATATATATATATATATAATCCAATTTTATATATAAATTTGATAAATTATATATAAAGTTTTCAATTTTATGTTTCAGAGAGATCAGAAAGTTAGTAACGTAATCCATTTCATTACACATTTAAGGTAAACAATTCTAATGAAATGGATTACGTTAATAACTTTCCAATCTCTCTGAATATACATATAAAGGATTGCTCCAAGATTAAAAAACACCAACTAAAATTGATTGTTTTAAATGCTACAAGTGAATTTAGGTATCACAACATTGTACAACATACTGTACAGTATATAAAAAATGAATATTCATTTTGAGATTTGCTTAGGATTACATTTAACAGTGTTGTTATTACATTATCAGTGTTTTTAATTGTGAGTGTGAGATGACCGCAAAGGCAATCTAAATGTCAAAATAGGGTAAATGAACATGCACAAGTGAATATCCAGTATCAGCTGATACCAATAAATATATAAAAATTGAAATGTCGGCCCATAACAAAAATGATACTGATATATCATGAATTCTTAATTATACAAATATATACCCAGGCTTTCTAAAAGTTTCAGAATGCACATTTCAGTTAATTTAATCACTATAAGGACAGAAGAGGGCACCATCTACTAAGTGTCAGGGGTGCAAGCATTTGGAAGAAGTGCAAAATCCTGATGATAGGGAGAACTGATGATAGCTCCTGTCAGCAACGCCCTTCAGCACCTCAGGCTAATATTTAATAACCCCAGGCAAGAGCTAGCGAAATTATACACCCTCGGGTCCCTATCTGTCTAATATTCTCACTCATGACAGAATCCTGCTTTCAGCCGAGGCACTGCTGCCAACAGCGAAATCTCTGAACAAATGCTGACTATACCTCCCCAGCTGTTAGCACAGGAAAAAGCTCTTCATCTGAAGGACAGCCATTTATTCAATTTGTCCACGTTTAGGTGGAAATACTTGGAAAAAACGTCATGAAGGTGTTACATGCATGGCAGTTTATGGAATTATGTAATAGAGATTTTAGAAATGTTCTCAATTCTCTCACAACTGAATGTGTGGAGAATAAATACAATCCTACCGCAATTAATTAGCAAACATGTTAAGGGATTTATGGGAAAGAACTATACCAGCAAACTGCGCCAATGTTAATAAAGAGAAAAACTCAATGAACTCAACTATGTCATTGTGCACAATAGGCTGTGGCCTGTTTCATTTCTCTCTTGCCCTGTAAAGCAGAAGAATCTGTCCACCTCTTTGTTGTTGGTCACATCAAAAGCAAACACAGAGATCATGTTGCTGCTCTTATCACAGGGTTGTCTATCAGGACTCCAGAAAGGGCTTAGCGGCACAGCCAGGGGCAGGTGGGCGGCACGACACATCACTGATACTGCAGCTGGACAACACCGAGACGATAAGACAGACACTAAACAGAAACGCACACACAGAGCAAAAAAGTGTTCAAACTGATACACTTTTAAAAATAAAGAAATTAGCTTCGTATTAGCTTCGATAGTTCCATCAAGAACCTTTAAAGTCACCATGTTGTTTATAGTGGAAAAAGCTCATCACACAATAAAAAAACAAATGTTCTTTTAAGAAATACTCACTGAAAGGTTCTTTTGGGGAACCCAAAATTGTTCTTCTTTGGCATCACTGAGAACCGCCCCTTTTGGGACCTTTATTTTTAGGGGTGTAGAATGAAAATACAAATTAAAAATGGTATGTAAGCACTAAACTCTTACACAGTTAAAGGACTAAAGGTTACTACTTTGGCACTGTCCCAAATGCCACAGCTGAGGTGAGTAAAATGCTGAATAGTTATTAGAAAGAACAAAACTATTGAACATGCTGTAGTTCGTATTTAACAAATAAACAAAAGCTGCCAGCTTTGTTTAACCTTACCGGTCTGAATGAAGATCAAACACTGGTTAATACCAATAAAGGCTCAATATGACTGGCCGAGCTCTCTTGAACACAGACACACCTGCCTTTGATCAAAGCCCACTGTTTGAAAGCCATGCACAGTGCGACGCGACGTAGTCCTGTCATGCAAACAAACCTGACGCTATATTTAACTGGGCACCTATCACTTGAAAGGCTTGCTTGTTTTTTATCTAAAGCTGAAAGACATCAGACAGCATCTGCTGCCTCAGGAAAATAAGGGGAGGAAATCGGTACCAACCCGAATTCTCAGAAAGTGAGCAATGTAACATGATGAAACTAGAACTTGTAATTATCAAAACTGCCAGTTCCGGTCCTCATATTTTATTGGTTTTGTGTCAGTTTGTTAGCGGTGAGTACTTTCTGTAGTTTGCATTGTTATGCCAGTAGTGAATCATAGTGAATCATTGAATCATTCATTTAACCGATTTGTTCAAACACAGATTAATTTAGGACAGAAACAAGTTTATCATCATCATACAAAACATGCCTTAACACACAACTTGATTCCAACAATCTAAATAGCAAACGCATAACTACTATAAATAAACATAAAGATTAAAAACTCAAAGAAGACAGAGGAATATTACACAAGGGGTTCATTATTAAAACTCCAAAAGATACACAACTTTTTGTTTTATGCATAAGCTGTAAAGATTTGAAGATTACCACTTCTGAAATGGGAGAGGATGGAAGGATCTGCATTTATTTTCAAAAATATACATTTATGTTTAAAATAATTGGCCAAAGCACAGAATCTGTGTTTTTGAACCAAACAATTACGGCGTGTCGCTCAGAGGCGTGCAATGGTTAATCTACTGTGGCTTGTCTTTTAAATTATTTTCTTGGCAAAGCAAAAAGAGACAAAAAGTAACTGCTAATGCTGTCTCTAAAATGTAAGTTACTCAGTATCACACTTGGACTTTTTTCAAAAGACCATCTCTTCAAGGAAATGATTTTATTATTTACAGTCATTTGATTCTAGATGGGGGGGGGGGGGGAGGCATGATACTTTTGTCATGCAACAAAATGCAAGTTAATTATTTAAAAATCATACAATGTGATTTTCTGGATTTTTGTTTTAGATTCCGTCACTCACAGTTGAAGAGTACCAATGATAAAAATGAAAAACTACATGCTTTGTAAGTGGGAAAACTTGCAAAATCGGCAGTGTATCAAATATTTGTTCTCCCCACTGTAAATAAATCTTTCTCCATTTATAGTCAAAGTAGCCCTGCATTGAGTCTATATTTTAAATATCAATAAGCAACATCTAAAAAACTAATATTTCAAAGACTTTTTGGACATTATTTGCCATATGTCACAACTATAGCCTAGCTCATTTGGCACATGACTAAATGGTGCCGCTGATTGGAATAGAAAGTTAACATGTTGATCATTTTCACGTTACCAAATACGATTCCAGAAAGCAAACCGTTTACATATTTCTGGAGCTATAACGTGGGATTTTGTGTATTTACTCTCACAGTAAATCACTATATCTTTCATAGGCTCAGTGCAAATGAGTTGAATTGCACATTAACAAACTGCCTCAACGTCCCACTGATGAGTTCTTGCTGATGGTCTTTTGGGTGATTGGGCGCAGGTGATGCAGAGTGAGACCCCCCAGCTGGTGCTGCATTGAAGTTCATGTCTCATAGTCAAACTACCAACAATGGAAACTTGAACCATAGCATAGTCATATTTTTCTCTTGATTCTTCCTAAAGGTCTCTATATCAGCTGTCCAGGATGAACAAGTTCAAGAAGCTCAAGAACAGATGTTAGAGGGTTATAGAGGGGTGTTAAAATGTGAACAGTGGTCTTTCCTTCCATCACTCATTTCTGATCTGACTGATAGTGTCTACTCAGTAGAATGAGGCCAGAACAGCACTCATTCATTGCTTAGAAATACTAATAGTTCAAACGAATGGTTCTTTATTGTTTTTGCATAATTTATATAAATTATTTAGTCTTGAGGAATTTTCATATTCTATTTTTGTAACCCTCTGTCATATATATTATATATACATCAGTAGATAATATACATTCAATATGAATATTTAAAAAATTGAAGGAGTGTTTCAACTACTTATAATGATCTTTTAAGCATTATACAATTTAGTCATTATATGTAACTAATGAAGGTCTGATAACTATTTTAAGAATAGCTATTTGAATGAATTTAAAGTTTTTATATATATTATTACAAATTGTACATGTAAATACTGAATGATATGAATGATATATATGTATATAATATATATACACATACATGCATTATATATCTAATTCAGGATTTACATGTACAATTTGTAATAATCAATAAAATAAACAATAAAAAAACAACTGCCCATAATACTGCTGCCATTCCCATTAGAGAACATTTCGATTGTTCCATAGAAGTTTATATTTAGTTATTATGGAAATTGGCACAAATCAGTGATAATCTGATAATATATTTAAAGCCAGCTTGAATTTTCTTTTTTTAAATTTCATTTTTTTACATCAAACTTTGGGCCATGATCTATATTCTAGCCTGGACATGTTAAATCATAGATGAAACAATTTGAAGTTTTATTTTTCAAAGTTTCAAGTAGTGTCCCTGATAGAAGAATCTCACTTATATTAATATTTGTAAAATCAAACAAGAAAATGCAAGAGTTGTGTCTTCATTGTCTGCACATACGCGGCCAGTTAGAGTATGTGTTTGCTCTTACTGGAGTAAAATTGAGTTTCACCAGCAGATGGCAACGTTGTCTGTTTATGGCAAGCATTGAGTGCTATAAATCACAAGACAGCATGGGCCATGTGTTCGGGGACAGGGTCACGCTGAATGCTGTGCCACTGCCAGAATCAACAGATGGATCCTTGATTCCATCTAAGTAATGCGGCTCATGAAAGGCCAAACCCCTGTGATAAATCCATTACACACAACTCCTGTTGTCATTGTCCCACCTCTCACTAGCCTCCCAAAATAAACCCTAGAATCTTCCTCTCCCAGGGCTGGGAAACTCACTCGGACGTCCGATCAGCCGGAGAAATGTTCAACGCTTCATTTCAGGGCAAATGTATAAATACGTTTATAAGATCATCACTTGGTGTCCTGTGGTCTTTTATGACACCAATGAATGACAAAGTGAGGGTGAGAGACACAGTGAGCAGATTCCTGCGCCCCAGGCCCATTTATCAGCACGTTTGAAGTACCAGATTGACATGGAACGCACATGAAGCACAACCACGTGTGTACAGAAGTAGGTCTTCAGCGAGGAACTGTGATAGCCTTCTGATGCAACTCTAATATAATATAAAGGAAATGTATATGTTATTGAATGCGCTCAGTTTAAAATAGAGCAATAGTGGGCGGTGCAGCTAAATGGTTAAATACCTGGGCTGCTAACTGGACGTCAGCAAGTTCAAACCACATCCATAAACTAATAATCCCTTTGAGTAAAACACTTGACCCCAAATTACTCCAAAGGGATTGTGTGTGTAATCTGTATCCTGTAAATTGCTTTGGATAAAAGCATCAATGACTGAAACGAAATAAACTAGTCTGCTTGCCTTTTTAAAAAGAAGTGTGCTGAATTGTATTGAATGTGTTCTTTGAGCATATTTTTAAATAACTGCATTTTGAAAGTCACCTTTAGTGTATTATTATAAGGGTTAGTTCACCCCAAAGAGGAAAATTCTGTTAATTACTCACCTTCATGTCGTTCCAAACCCATGAGACATTCATTCATCTTCAGAACACAAATGAAGATCTTTTTGATGACAAAATGCAGTCAGATTTCCTTCGCAAGTGAAACTTTTACGCTTCAAAAAGTGCATAAAGAGATCGTAAAACTAATCCAAATAAATTGAGTGATTTAGTACAAATTTTCTGAAGAGACTCAGTTGCTTGTTATGATGAACAGATTTCATTTAGGCTTTTAACATAAACATCAGCTCAACCGAACCTGAATGATGCACAAGAACAAACCTTTTTCCATTTAAATAAACAACAGAAAAGTTTAAATAGAAACGACATTAAAGATAACATAAATAATTGTCATCACATGCTGCAACAAATACAATAGAAGACCCCATTTACTTTTAATATAGGCAAAAACGGTTTTTCACAATATCTTTTGCACAGAATAAAGAAAGTAGTACAGGTCTGGGACAAGATGAAGGTGAGTAAATGATGACAAAATTTACAATTTTGGGTGAATCTGAGACGTCAGTGCAGTCTTAAAATACAGTGAACACACCACTTATCATTTCTTCAGATCAACAAGATTCCTGCATTCCTGTTGTCAGGTGGTGGAACCGACCTCTGAATCGGTTCTGGCCTCACGCTGGGTTCTCTCATTGCCACAGAGGCAAAGCTCGTTCCCTGGTCTGCAAAGTACTTCAGACACCTGGTCCAAAATCAACAGCACATGTTGAAAAGCACTAACAGCGGCCCGTTGCACGCTGGGTGATGATGTCACCTGAGCCTGCCATACTGCAACACTATGACTTGTCAAATTAAAGAGAGAAAACCACAGAGATGTGTACCCCTTGGAAGCGACGAGGCCTTTTTCTGCTTTCCTTCTGGGAAATGGAGATTGTGTGTCAGGAGGCCAGTTTCCAGAATCCACCTGCTGCCAAGCTTTAATGGCGTGATAAACAAAGAGAAATCGTTAGAGTGCATTAAAAACACAGCCTCTAACTCGCATGTGACTTCGGTTTATGAGAAAGAGGCAAATGCTCTCCTCTCTAAAAGCTAAGAATAGAGGCTCTTTATACAGTTTATATATCATTTTACAATTTATTCAGCGCACTAAAGCAGAGAAATTGCAACCTTGTAAACATTTTCACTAAGCATCTTTAAAGCAGCTAGAATGAGAATAAACTTCCATGACGGAGCAGCTACACAATATGGTCATAAAACAGTCAGTATAAAGAATGAAATAAGGCTCCGAAAAGTGAATAATAAAAACAGCTTGTGTATTGACAAAAAACACGTGCTCTTAGCAAGTAGGCATGGTAGCGGCTATTAGCATGGTTAGCCTTCTTAATGATTCTCCAACAGAGGGCAACACAGACTCCCATATTAGAAGGCAGTGGACACATCATGGGCATAAACCTGCTTCATAGCCCTATAATTGAGTCTCTATGCTCAGATAAAATGACATTTCTTAATTTAACCACCCTTCTGCCCACAAGAATGATTCATCCAAGATGCAGGAATAGCAGCTCAGTACAGGCCAAAATATAATCCATGTCAAGTGTACAATATTACATAAAGCCAATATTTTCAGCATCTGTTCTCATTATGTGTAAATGGAGAGTAATTGTTTTCAAATTTGAAAAATGTGGTGATGAAGCTCTCAGCTACTGCTAATGTGGCTGTTGTTATTTCAGTGGGACCCAGAGGAGTATTTAGGCAGCTGCTGAGGCCTCCGTCCCAGCCCTGGTATCATCCCCCCATCAGGCACTCCTTGAAGTGGTTTTATAAGACATGACGAGGGAGCCCGGGTCGAAAGTGATCAGCGGGCGACGCACATCTGAAACCCATTTCCCGCAATTAAAGGGGAGAGACTATCAGCTCCAAACATCGCCTGTTTCCACGGTATCCGTTCAAACATTCGCCTTGCGCACACATTCCCATAAACAGTGACTGAACATTTCCAAATATATTTGTTTAGACAAAAAACACAGCGACCATTCCAGCTGGGCCGGAGGGGGTGGGGGGTAGGGGTGCTTCTATGGATCAATAAAGGTCTGATTTTTGACAGTGGTTTGAATGTTTGAGAGCAGTCCTAGCATCCACACCTGGGATGGGACCCATCTCAGTGTGCAACGGCGTGAGTGTGTGTCCAGTTTGAGAAGTGCTTCCCCCGTCGCTCCTTTCACTGGTCGTTTTCTCTCGATTTGGGAACTCATCAGACTTCAAACACAATAAAACAAATACCAGACATGCAGTTAGTGGTATGGCAGACCTGATTGCTATCAGAAACTGCAATCAAGCCAATTTAACTTGAAAATGCATTGTTATAATTCCAACACGCAAAGAGATAGTAAACAGCTTCGACTTAACTTTGTTTGGTTCACTGCTCCTCATGCTGAAGTCTAAAAATGCATTGGCTGAGAGCATGACTTCTGATGATGGTTTTGTGAGATAAAGAATCTGTTGGTTTGCTGAAGAAGCACTGCAAGATACTCTTTCTTTCATGTGTTTTGGTCCATATTAAGGTGTTTATTTGAATGTGAGTGTGATAATGTCATTAGGGAAGGTTTATTAGTAGATCAAAAAAGAAGAGCAAGAACAAAGTGATTCATAAAATGTCTCCACATGCATATCAAAGCAAAACATTATTAATGGAGATGTGCTCTAGGACCTGTAACCTTTTGTATCTTGCCAGTGGTTGAAAAACAACCTCCTCTTTCCTCAGAAATGTCAAATTTGAAAGAGAAGACTGACATTGATTGAGTGCAGTATTATGACAAGATTGAGTTGTTGACTCAAACTTATGATTGCTATAGATGACAAAAACATGATTTAATTAGCGCTACAACAAAAAATATTAAAATTATTTGGGTTAATTGAAATAGCGTTTAAATAAAACAAAAATAAATATTAGATGGAAAAAGTTCAACTAAATTAAGAACTGAAATACAGTAATTTGAACTAAAACTGAAATTAAAATAAAATTAAAGTGATATAAAATAAAAAAAACATGGAAATATATAATTAAAAGCTATACTTCAAAATGTTAATAAACACTATAATAGCATATAAGTATATAATTTTGACGTCATTTGCCACTGTCACTTTTTCAATGACGCACGACTCTCATTGACCGGGAATATCCGATCTGTCCGCTTACAGATGCATATGCACGTATTTGATTCATATCAGATTTATTTCCACATATGAATGAGGCCAATTGAAAACAATCTAAGAATATCAGAATCCATGTGCTTTTTTCCTGCTTACACGTTCTTGGGTCATATCCGATCTGTGGCATATGGGAAGAAAATATCAGAATTGGGTCACTTGAACCATGTAATGTAAATGCGGCCCAAGAGGCTTTATCTCAGTCATATGAAACAGATTTCCCTGTGGTCAGACATGCTCTCCTCGGTGGAGGACAGATGTCTCTGTGGACTCAACCACTTGATAGTGAGAGACAGAAATGTCAAAAGCCAAATTGTCATGGGGGGGGATGATCCTGGTTCATCTCTGGGCCAAATTTTGCCTAAGCTCATTACAAATATTAGACAGGAGCTGTTCTTTGGCTACTCAGACTTGTGTCCGGACTAGACAGAAATGCAGAGAGGAGTCCTGTTATAGGTATGCTCTGCTACATGTGGTTTGTTGCCATGAATGTTTAAGTTGAAATAACTAAAGTGACCCAAAACTTATAACCACTGTTTAAAAATCAGCCCATCCATTCTCCAATCATAATGTTTCTATACTGGAAAACAATGATAAGCATTTCATAGCTTTTAGAGGCTTTTATTGGTAAAAATATTCAATATGCAAAGAGTCAATATTTACAATGTTGACTCTTCTTCTTCATAACCTCTGTAATTTTGATATTATTCTTTATTCAAGGCAGTGTTTTTGGCCAGAATTGTGAGAGAGCCCACTCCCTTGGATGAAAAGCAACCCCACACATGGATTGTGTCTTCACTGTTGGCACGACAAAGTACTCATGGTAGCATTCAGCTTTTGTTTTCCGGACGATCGATTTTCCAGATGAAACAGTTTAAGGGGGCTTCATTAGAGAAAATACCTTTGCACCAGTCTTCTGTTGTCCAATCCTTGTACTTCCTGGAGAATTTCTCTGTCCTTGATGTTTTTCCTTAGAGAGAGAACACTTCTTTGCCCTTCTTGACACCAAGCCGTTGTTCAAAATTCTCGGCCTCACTGTGCGTACAGATGCACTCACACCCACCTGCTGCCAATGCTGAGCAATCTCTGCACTAGTGGTGACACAATTCCATATCTGACTCCTCAGGAAAAGATGGTCCTAGTGCTTACTGGACACTCTGGGACTTCCTGAAGCCTGGTTCTTGCAAGTGCGAAAAAACAAATCTTCTAGTGTGTGTATTCGGAGGATTATAATGCTAAAAGTTGGTTGAAACTGCCCTTATGTCTGTGGTTTACCACAGTTTTAAAACAGCTTGTGACAAGCAGGGCGGGCGAGAGCTGTGAGGGAACGGCGCGAGGCCGGTGACGTGATTGCTAATGAGCGTCAGCTGCTCGGTGCACCGGTTTCGCATCTCTCACGTAGGAGCTCTGGAAGCATAAAAGAGGAGCGACAACAGTGAAGGACGAGAGGGGACCAGTCCTGGATTTTATTTTGTGTTGTATTATGTTTGTGTGGGCAGCAGTCGCCGTGAGGAACTGCCGCCCTTTTACTTACATTTTGTTGTTTGTTTATTTTATTATTAAAGTTAAGTTGAATGTTCACCGGTTCCCGCCTTCTTCTTCCCGTTCTTACAAACTGTGTTACACTGCATGAAAATCATCTAGTGTGTCCCAGGCCTAAAGCTTTTGCAATTATTTAAAACGCATTTGAGCACTCTACACAATAATCGAAAAACCATGTGAATAAACGCCACAACAACTAAAGCAACAAACTTTTTTCGCTGTCAATACTTTTGGCCATGACTATAGATAGCGTTCTGTCAGCTCCTTAAAGTCTACATTCCTGTGATTACGTTGACACTGAAATGACTCTATAAGACATTGTTGCAGTCTTTGGAGGACAGCAGTATGTGCCAGTGTTAGCCCATAAAATGGCCAGCAGTGAGGCCTCTGGTCACTGTAAGGCAATATGAGCATCTCAGCGAGAGCCTGCTAGACTCATCCATCTCTGTCCAGCAGCATTGTCTGCCTGCTGGCTGGAGCTGCATCTGGTGTCACCGTCTCTGGGAGAGTCTGCCTGTAGCCCCATAAACATACTAATCATTAACACAACCTGCTTAGCCAAGAGTGCTACATTCCCACAGCTGCAGAGAGCACTAAAGGAGAACATAAATCTGTCCTGGGAGAACCAAGCAGAGGACACGCTCTCTGGTGGGCACTGGGAAAATGGACAATTATTTGAGTGTTGCCATTGGGATGGTTGCCGTTGCTGACGGGAACAAAGGTAACCTTTTGGACTACGGAGAGGGTTAGGCACCTCGTTGGGCCATATGGTTTCATGTGTTTATGCTTACATTGAACTTTCCAATGAGTTACCAAGCCTATCTGTTCCAGACCAAAAATTTGGAATGATACATGTCGTTAAAATCCTCGCAGATGCTCCAGATGTTGATTATTTTTGTGCTGGACTGAACTATGAAAAATGGGTCAAGGGTAATGCAGCATTTTGCCCCACTGAGAATTACTTGACTCTTTCACATTATTTGATTGTTTTCCGTGTTTTCATAACTCCATGCCATTGTATGCCATGCTTGGTTGGCAGCCAGTGCTATCATTATGAAGCAGCAATAATTGGAGATGCCCAGAAGAAAAATACAGCTGCATAAAATAGCACAGAGACAAGCATATCATCAGATTCTGCTGCAGAAAATTGGACCAATCAGATGTTAAGAGCTTAAATAGTTTGTTTTTGCGGTTTCTGAAGGCACTAGAATGCAAAAACGTCTTTGGCACGATATCAGTAGCGTGCTTTGTGCCTCTAGGGTTTCTGCGAAGGTCTTGTTGTTGAGCAAATTATATATTTATATATAGTTTATATATTAGTTCATGTGTTACGTAGGTAGTGTACCTAACATTCAGACTGTTTAGTAAGTTTTACTCCACTATTTAATGGAGAGTCAGCGAGTGATGCACTTTCTTCTACTAGGCCAACTGTTTCCAGTGCATAGATAAGGATAAGTTTTAGAGATGTAATGCTTATTTTGTCCTGTGGAGGGAGCACATCCTGCAGCTCTGCTGTGAGAGCCCTCCAGTGATACTGAAACCCACCTGCTTTCCAGATGTCATTGTGCTTGTCCTACGTGATTCATAGAGCTTGTGTTTTTGTATTCTCTTTTTGCCTTAACCGCTGATGGTATTTCTCCTACCCTGGTATATGTTTACAGTAGTCTATTAACCTTGGAGAAGGTGAGGCGAGGTGAAGGAAATTACACCTGATGACAGGGGGACATTGGGGAATCCCGAATACGTCACCTTGCTGAGGTTACATGGTTCTGGTATATCAAACTCTCCATACTTACATTTACAGACCTAAAAGTTATTGGGGCACCTATACAGTGCATGCAGAATTATTAAGCACTTTGATTTTCTGATCATATATATATATATATATTATTTTTTTTTGCAGGCACATCTTACCAATTCCAAATCATATTAATCTTAATAACTACTATTAATTTTTTATTTAATAATTTATAAGTGATATATAATTTTTCATGAAGACTGGAAATGAAAAATGGTTATATAAAGGTGGGCTTAATTATTAGGTATGTTTTCTTTCACAGATAAAATGAGCCAAAAAAGAGATTTAACTCAGATTGAAAGTAAAAAATTATTAAATGCCCATGAGAAGGATGCAATACTAATGAAATATTAGAAAATGCAGTTAAGGCATGACCATTGGACAGTAAAATGCTCACTGGGCCAGCAGGGTCAGACAAAAACAGGCGGAAAAGAAAAGACACATGTTAACTGCAAAATAACTAAGAATTAAGGTAAGGGATTAAGTGTAAACCATCAGGAACCCTTCAGTCTCCAGCGCCACCATTCTCCAGAATTGTAACCTACCTGGAGTCTTCAGAAGTGCAAATTGTCAGGATCGCAGAGACTTAGGCTAGGGAAAGAATCTTAAAAATGTAAAATACATGAAGACCGATTTTTCAATGGATTTTACAGTGATTGTAGTTTGAAGAATTTGTCTTCCAGAATCATGTCTTATGAATTCATTTTTACTCCATCTCTGCAAAACGAACTTCAGGGTAGGAGATGGACTAAACATTAACTCCCAAAACTTACTGTCACATTCTGGAAGATAAATTCTTCAAACAGTGGTGCAAGAGGATGTGGTTCTGGTCCTTCAAGAGTCACTCTCAATTCTTCACCTTAATTCTGAAATTCTTTTCCAGTTAACATGTGCCTTTTCTTTTCTACCTGTTTTTGTCTGACCCCGCTGACCCAATGAGCATTTTATTTATGGCTCATTTTATCTGTAAAAGAAAACGTACCTAATAATTATGCACATCTGAATGTAAGGCGTTTTTCATTTCCAGCCTTCATGAACAATTATATATCACTTATAAATGATTAAATACAAAATTAGTAGTTATTAAGATTAATGAGGTTTGGAATTGGTAAGATGTGGCTGAAAAGAAAAAAAGTCAGAATCAGAAAATCAACGTGGCAAATAATTCTGCATGCACTGTATATCTTTTGGCACATTCTTATAACTAGCTGAATGCTGTGATTATTGTGGTTGTCATGGAGATCCAGGTGTGTATAATATCTGCGATATATTTATGTTGGAATTTTAAGCAGCTTTGTTTGAAATCATGGCTCACCTGAGTTTGGAAGTGATCCTGGTATTTATATTATTTTCTTAAATATGCATTTTTTTAATCAATGTTCTCATCAATTTAAAGTTCCATAAGTTATAAGACTTTTGTTTATTGAGCCCTTTTTAACTCAAGCATCTTCTGAAGAAAGACTTTCAAACATAAAATAAAAATTCATCAGTGCACATACCTAAAGCACATCAAAAATTGTCAATGGAAGTGCAAATGTATACCTCCATGGTGTGTGAGAACAATCCTCATTGGTTATTGCAAGTTATCCACACATACGTTTGAGCTTCCACCTGCCATATTTGATGTGCATATGTACAGTGTGCATTGAGTTTGAATGATATTAAGGTGAGTAAAGGGTGAACTATCTCATGACATTGGTGGCTGAAATGGTGGAAATGGATATTCTGACACCAACATGTTTGGATGCAGCATCACGCTAAAGCTGAAAAAAATTACTTTTTACTATCAGCCAATTCCTTATTCATTTCATTTGAGAAAATGTCCAAAAAAGGAGGATTACTCAGATAAGACAAGTAGTAATCAGCAGGTCATATGAATGCAAAATGGCTGCTCCCATGAGTCGACCTGCTTCCATGTAGTCCAACTTTAGTCTTTTACCAGACTACTGATATGAATTGATTCTTCATCTCATGTGAGTGTACATTATTTTCAAAGTTGTGTTCATTATGTGCACTTTTTTTTTTTTTTTTTTTTAATGGGGAAAAAATAGTGAGTGGACCTTTAAGAGATGATGAAAAATGTAGGAGAGTGGAAACCCCTGCTACAGTCTGGCTGTACAGGTGAAAAACAGTTTTGTTGTAGCTGGTTGAAGTACTAAGCACAGGCTCAGAGTAATTATCTCCTGTTTACTGATGGAAGCAGCTCGCAGTACAGTGACTTGGAAAAGAGGCAAAGTAATCCTCAGAGCGTTTTACAGTAGACTGTAATTGCTTGCTTACTGTCAAGGAAACATGCCAAACACAATACTAAGTTGATTACCTGTGGTATGAAGTCACTTAAAGTTCGCTTAAAGGGATAGTTCACCCAAAAAATTTTGTGATCATTTACTCACCCTCATGATGTTCCAAACCTGTATGAGCTTCTCTCTTCTTTTGAGCACAGAAGAAGACATTTTAAAGAATGTTGGTAACTAGACAGTTGAGGGTAGCCAATGACTTACATAGTAATTTTTTTTTTTTCTATTATGGATGTTCTTCAACTGAAGAAAAAAACATTTACAGGTTTGAGGGTAAGAGATGGCAATTTTTTTCATTTTTAGGTGAACCATCCCTTTAGATTCTTTTATTCACATACAATTTGGCAGCTAGAATCAAGGGAGCCAGAAGTATAATTGACCCTTCACCAGCAGTTTGATTGACAGGCGATCTGACCAATCATAACCCCGAATCCGCCATTTTGTCTGACAAAGCAGTCAGGGGAGTTAGTAGATTAACATTGGTGAACTTGAACTTGAAAAACTGTGTACTCACGTCTTTCCGCTCTTGAAACAACATTCCTTCTGATGTTCATTCATGTTTATTTGATGCTATAAATGAACTAGTATGAAGAGATGATTAGTTTACAAGCCGCTTGAAGGAGCTTCAGCGATCTGTCACGACACATAAAAGAGACACTATACAGTATTTATTGTTTAAATTTCTTTAAAAATTACAATATTTTAAATATGAAACTGTTTCATATCAAAAGTAACCTGATCTGTCTTGTCTGTCGACGTGTTGTCAGTGTCCTCTTTCTCCAGGATGTATTTTTCACTGCGTGAGAACATGATGTGTGGCATGAGAGTGCATGACTTGTCGGACATAGCAACAGTAAGTAAAGGGGGCGGGTCTTTGCGAAGGGTCAGTTCTGACAGTCAATCAATGAATTGCTTACATACAAACATGCTCCATGTTGTTGCAGAGTCTTTTTTTGTGCTCAGTATTAGTACTGAGATACGTTAGTCAGCATGGCATAATTTTAGCACACCCGTTTTACACACCATTTGAAGAAGTATGCTAATACACATTTTTGTTATAGTCAAAGAAGGAGAAAAAAATGGAAAAGCAAAGCAGAGTGTGGCCAGCGAAAGTATTTCTGCAGCTGGTAAACAGAATATGTGCATGTTTTCTTGTGTATTTTGAGATTTCACTAGATTCTCAGATATTAAACGTTTAAATGAATGAGTCCATGGCAGTTTTTATTTACACTACCACAAACTGGCAGGGCTAAAAAGAGCAGCCCTGTCCCTACGAAAGGAACGGTCTTTAATATTTGTCGAGAAAGCCACAGCGAGGGTGTTCCCCCCAGATCGGTGGCCAGCTGTGGTGGCTGGAGCCTATAGGCCGTTTGATCCTCGGTAAAGCTGAACTTCCCTCTGCCTTCCGAGTTCAAATGCTCTGGGTCGCCTGCTGGAAACGTTACAGTTCCGTCAGCAGCAGCGGAATGGCCCAGCTGCTCGCGGGCCACCGCCGCCAGAACCACGCCAGATTCTCGACATGTGTCATAGCCACAATTTACTGAGAGCAGTGTTGTGTAACAGATATATGATACCACAGTACTTATACAGTTATTTTTAACATGGTCAGTCTCCTGCCAGCAGCAATTAGGAACATCACATCTATGGGAAGCCCAAAGAGCCACAGAGGCTGATAGGATTGCTGTCAGCTGAAATAGGATGTTTTATGCACTATGGGACAAACAAAATGTTTCTTTTCGCCATCTCCCTATTAGCCTCAAGCAAACACATGATTGGATTTGATTCAAGGTCCTGTTTTTACTTTCAGCTTTCTTTATTAACAGCAAACAGTATTTCAGTTTGTCTTTATTATATTGGAAAATTGCTCTAATTATCCATATGACAAGCACATGGTCCTTTTTTAATGATGAAATCTATACAATGGGAAAAGAGGTTTCTACTGAAATTGAGAGTCTGGACAAGACTTTATGAGTCCGAGGATTAAGCAAAACAGCAATGGAATTAATTAAAGAGATTTGGGAAACAAAATTATTATGAGAAAAGTCAGGTTTGATGGAAATATAATAAAGCTTCTTCCGATAGTAAATAGCAAGAAATAATGATATTGCTAATTTTAAACACGTGAGTCAATCTGACACAATGCTCAGTTTTATTTTTAAATGTTTGAAAATGAAATGTTTTTACTTTATTCTTGATGGCCACACCACATGACTTTTTGTAATTTTTAAACTTCCAACATACCGACATGAATACAAAGATTACATTTCTTTGAACATGCCACATGTGCATTATACTAGATTTTTAAAATATTTTTCCATTTTTTTCTCTTTATCATGGACACACTCATTTGTCACTGACCCACATGTTACTATGATACCTCTGTAAATGAAGAGGTTAGTAAAGGAAGCTTGGTCGTCTACACACAGGCTGAGTGGGAAGTGAATCATTGCTACAGACCACAGAGCATCTCACACTGATGAGTGTGTGTGCACCGGCCCCCTCGTGTTCCCACCGAGTCATTCGCACACACTCTCTGCCCATAGACGTGTGTGTGAAGCATCGTGCCACCACATCAGTCCTGGCGCAGTGCAGCCTGCCTACATTCCCCTGACACACACACACACACACACACATCTGAATGCTGGATGCCCCACCCAGCTAAAGACCAGAGGCAGTATTCAGACCCAAACAGAGCTACAACCTGCTGTCGTAGGAAGTTGCGAAGAGCTGCACTAGCATGCTGTCTACTCATTCGATGAAGGCATGGCAACAAACTGAGATGCCGTCTAGCACTGAGTTAGGAAGAGCCACCACAGTATGAGAGCGTAGACCTCCATCTTGTCGCCAAATTCCACAGGTGATAGTAAACGACAGATTCTGAATCACTATGTTTAGAGCACTCATCTTCGAACAGATCAGCTCTGAAAGCATTCAGCAATCTGATGATACTTTTTCTTATTGCATGAAAAGACTTGATTCTGATTGGACAGGCGAGTCATTCTGCAGTCAAATAGTTTTGTATAGAGTATACAAATATGTCTCTTGAATCACTTGATCACACCTTTCTTCTCACATGTACCATCTTTCAGTGTTGAGGGTAATGCATTAAAGTAACTTGAGTTGCGTAATCAGATTACTTTTTTCAAGTAACTAGTAAAGTAACTTTTTCAATTTACAAAAAAAAATATCTGAGTTACTTTTTTAAGTAAGTAACACAAGTTACTTTGTTTTCACATTTATTGATTGACAGCAATCCTGTCCCCATGTTGAGAGAAACTGGATAAGTTCTGAGGCATTGTGTGTGCTGTGTGAACATGATGGTTATTGTAGTTCTAGACTAAATGTGAACATGCAGTCAGAATTCCTAAAAATTAATAAAAACAGTGAAATGCAAGAATTTTACACAAACCTGTAAATAAATGAATAAATGACACAAAAATACTCTATGAATTTAAGTCAGTCGGTTATTATTGCAAAATACCCCCCACAATTAGGGTCCTGAGCACTCCGCTCTGCCTGTATTTGTTTTGTGATAATGACCAGCTGACTGCACATTATCCTTTACTTTTAGGACTATGCATTTTTACAGTAGACTGTGGGCTTCTTATCAGTGTAATAGGTAGTCTGAGCTAGAATAAGCAGCAAAGTGGAAAAACCTTTATTTCTACAGGTATAGCTAAAGGTTAATCTCAGCCAGGCTAAATAAAGGGTGAGAACTGAATATATAAGGGGAAGAAAGTGTTTATTTTAGACCAGGAAGGAATGCGTGTCACTCACCCGTATGTGTCCCATCATATCCGTAAATAGAGAAGTTGGTCCGGCCAGTTTGACTCGTGTATGGTGTGGGAGTGGCATATAGGTTTTTACAACGAGCAAGAAAGGTTGACATGGAGCAACTAAGACTCGAAAAAAAAAAAAAAAAAAAAGAATAGAGGAGAGTCTGCTGGTAAAAACTGAATACGACAGAGCTTGTCATAAAACAAGAATCAACATTGGTTTGGCTTTTCGAAGATGGTGAGAACTAAGGGATCTTAAATGTTGTAAAAGCGACAAGGAGATGGTGTTTTCATTCTCAACAGGTAAGGTATTTTATTGAACAGATTGCCATAAGTTTAAGAAAGTTGCCATAAGTTAAGTAACTCTCTAACAGAGTTCATTGTAAAGGGAAGAGGGGGGACCAATTTTTTATAAAGCATAAATAAACAGAACAGTGGAGGAACTTCTAGGTCTAAATCTAGATGGGGAAAAATCATTTATTAACCATTCGCAAATAATATTTGCATTAAAATATGCAGACATGTTGGCTACTTTTATTTGTAAGAATAATGTTGTCACACTCGCTTAAACTAGGAATTGCATGAATCACGTAAAAGCATATTTTCAATTCAAAATGGTCTTATTTGAGAAAAAGTCGAGTAGTTTTAATCACTGGGTGTGGGTTTTTAACATTTCTATCGCAAAACATGCATTAAATGTTTCGATATTTACGTCTTACCTCACTGTCTTTCAACGTTAAACTGAGGCTTCGCGCCAGAATTCACGCTCTGCTTCTGTGAACATTAAACCCCGCCTACTTTGATTTGATTGGCCATCTCAATCATTTTGACATTGATGAGCGACATTTTATATATTATGTAATGCAATTATATGTATGTTGTTATTATTGTTATCTAATATGTAATATGATATGTAATATTGTTATTATTATTTATTAATTTATTTACTTTTACAAATATACAGAGGAGAAAAAATTTTCTTCCCCAATACAAAAAAGACCTTTAAAACAGGAGAGCGTTAGCCTGCTTATCTGATATATACCATGTGTTTTCTGTGATGGGGTAGGGGATAGAATATACGGTTTTCACAGAATAAAAATCATAATGTCTATGGAAAGTCCCCATAAAACATGAAAACTCCATGTGTGTTTGTGTTTGAAAAAGAGTGTCATTTAAATGAACTACTGAAGAATGATGAACCTCTCTTGAACTCCATAAGAACAATAGACTTGTTTTTTAAAACAGTTGTGGCAGATTTGTGGCTGATAATTAAAGTTATATATTACCAGCTCAGTCCAGCTAAGTGTTAATAGGTATTTTATGAGGCAATAACACGCAGGTGTGCTCTGTGTAGTCAGACACAAAAACTCTCTAAAAAATTTCTCAACTTTTCTTCTGCGTGGCGAGCTGCCAGCAATGAGACAGGAAACCCAACTGTAAATTAAAACTTAATTAACATTAATGTGACAGTGAATCAGTTAAATAGAAGAAAACCTCAGACGTAACGCTGAGGAACTGCCATTGTTTGCTTTCTCTGAGCCTCCCATCCTTGTTGATCTGAGACTTTCCCCCCATGCGAACAGGTCTGCCCTTAAATGTCCTGCTCCAAGCACAAAGCGCTGCCTTCATTTGATCTTTCTCCACTTCAGACATGACAAAGGAGCTGTATGGTTGTAATTAGTGTGAGGAGGAGAGGACACACCTCCCTCGCTCTCCCTCCTCCCCAGCTGCCGTCCAGGAGCTCAGATGAAAGGCTGGCTTTAGTGATTCAGATCTAAGTGATGTGGTCCAAAGCGGCAGCAACAACAGCAGGTTCACATGCCGGCCCCATAAATTGGCACCAAAGTGCACGTGGAGCGTGGCGCTGGCTGATGAGTTATAAAAGACCCTGGCTTATCATCTGGATACAATTCTATCATTACAGCTTTCTGCTGTCTGTGAGTGTGGGCACAGCTAAACATCCAGCTGATAGCGGTTGGAGAATGACCCTCGTCCACCCGTGTAGACGAGGGGGTGAAATTGCGAAGCCACACAAGATGCGGTTTGGTGGGAAAACGGGTCTGCAAGTGTGAGCCTGTGACGCGAGCCCTCCTGACCTCCGGTTCGCCTGTAGGTCGGCCGCAAAATGACAAAATAATTCACACGTGCGGTTACCGTAAAATCCACTCCCTCGTTCCCATCTTCTGCTAATTGAAAAGAGGGAAGTCATTCTACTCTAATTATGTTTGGACAGTGATTGAAAGTTGAGCTGCAGGCGGATGGCAGCTGGAATCACACAATTAGGCAGGATAATATTTACAAACATATATGACAAATCTATGAGACAGCGAAAGGACTGAGATGATGATGTAAAAAAAAAAAGTTGAAAATTGTAGGCCTGTTTAGGGCTTAAACAACAGCTTTTGTGGCATAATACTGATTACTAGAAAAATAACTTTGGCTTGTTCCTTGTCCTTTGTTTTCTTTATATATTATTATTATTATTATTTCGAAAAGCACTCACAGAAGTAAAAACAGGCCAATTTTTGGAGGTTTTAAAAACATAAAAGCGAAGATTAGAAGTTTATTTTAAACATTTTTGTGCTGTAACATTTTTCTAGCCAGTTTTACAGTTTTAGGCTTTTAGGTTGTAAAATTGTTGCAATACTGTTGAAACAGTGAGCATTTTAAAGGGTTATTTCACACAAAAATGAAAATTCTGTCATCATTTACTCACCTTCATGTCATTCCAAACCCTTATGACTTTCGTTCACCTTTGGAACACAAATGAAGATCTTTTAAATGAAATGTGAGAGGTTTCTGTCCCTCCATAGGTAAGTACATAGCTGTCTATGGAGGGACAGAAATCTCTCACATTTCATTAGAATATCTTTATTTGTGTTTCGAAGACGAACGAAAGTATTATAGGTTTGGAACGACATGAGGGTGAGTAAATGATGACAGAATTTTCATTTTTGGGTGAACTAACTCCTCATTTACTTCCGTTTTATGTGCTTTACTGTGAGACTTTTTCTTAGTTTTTCTTCTTTTTTGGGAATCAACATTATGCTAGTGTTGTCAAAATATCGATATTTCGATATGTCTCCATACTGAAATAGTTCCAATACTACTTTTCTGCAGTATCGATACACCAACACCAGCTGTGCATTCTCCCTCTCTTTTCTCTCTGACAGTGAATTGAGACACACGGAGCCCCTCAAGGGACATGGTGAAGGAAAAGTCAAAGCTTTTGCATTCTCTGGCAAATATTTTGCGTTCCGCCTATTGGCGTTCACTCACAAAAAGCTCAAAGGTTTTTGCAAGCGAACGCAAAGTTTCTTGGGGGAATACAAAACATTTTGCAAGCGAACACAAAGCATTTGCTAGACAACGCAAAAGCATTGCCTTATTAATTTTGACTCATTTTTTTCCACCACCATGTCATTTTATGGACTCCATAGAGACACACCCACCTCCTCTCACTCACTCGTCTCATTTGGTCCGGTTGAATATTGCTTGTATTGCGCATAATTTTTCTAACTCCCTCAGGTTTTGCTCTCACACCAAAAGCGTGTGCATCACTGATCTACATAAGTGCCGCCGCTCACATAAAGCCGCCTCTCAAACAGCTCACGAGTACCAAATTCACTTCTTTTTCATTATTTCATTATTGTGTTTAAATGGTCAAATACAGTCAAAATTATATCAAAATAAGTGAGATTTTACCTATTATACCTTAAGTATTCAGTTAGTGCCCAAATTATCAAAAAAATATGAGATGATACATGATCTGTATGGCGGTTAATATGGCAGTTTTCCCCGTGGTACCAAAAATGGTATCTAATATGGATATTTTTCAAGGTATCGTATCGAAGTTGGAAATTCCAGTATCGTGACAACATTACATTATGCCACAAGCACTGTTAAATAGGCTTAATTTGTAACGAACCTGGAATATTCCTTTCATCAAATGAATTGAGTTTTTTAGATTTATTGAATATTTAATTCCCTTTTGATCTGGTTAAACAATGCTTTATTTAGTTTAGATGAGAAATAGTTTCGGTCTGAGAAACTCTGACTCGTCTTCAATTAAAAAAATTATAATAATAATAATAACTTTTAAAACCAAAGGTGTTTTCCTTTGCCAGCATGTAGCTACAGTAAGAACCACCCTGCTATTTCAATCTTTAATGACCTGACAAATTCCAAATAAGATCCAGAACAACGTGATCTTCCTCCCTCAAACATCTCAGGTGCAAATAGAGAGAGAGAGTGGGGGGGAAAGCATCTGTTTCATTTCTATTTTGCTTGGAGAGATTTCAGTTAACTATTATAGATGTAATCATAGCCACATCACTCTTTGCTGTCCTGTGGTTCAGAGTCTCACCTGAGCTCAAGTTTTTGTAGGCATGATGACTTCATCTCAGAATACTGATACTTTCATCCTAACCTCCACCAACATGACTCATCTTCCCCTGCTACACTGGTTTGAAAACTATTTATTCACTTGAACCCAGACATTTAGACAAGCAAATTGGCTCTCTTTAAACCTGACCTCTGTTTTATCTGATGATGGTTGTGGTAATCGTCTTGCTTTATAATCAAAGGCTTAAGCTATTGCGAACAATTGACCCCCTCTAGTCAAGTGTTTGACATCTTACCTCTGGAAGTCTCAGAATAGTAATTTTCTAGTCTTTTTAGTTTATTTCTCTCAAAGCACTCTTTTATTTCAGGTCAGAAATTTTAGAGGAAGCATGTGATAGATGCAGGCCTATTAAAGTTTAGCGAGACAATGATTGTTCAGATTGTGTGGTCTGATTGTCTCTCCCTGTCTACTGACCTGTGCTTGCTCATATAAAGATTGTCTTTCTAACAGCAGGGAGATGTTTAAACAGACCATGACTTTTCTTCAGGGGTGGAGGTATTTTATGCGGACAGACCTGTATAATTCTGCTCTAAACAAACTTCACTACTATTTTTTGTCCCTTTAATGTGCCACGTATTTGCATTTGCGATGATCAGTGCCTTTATAAAAAAGTGATTTACAGTACTCAAAAAGATTTGCATTGCTCAAGGTGTTGCCCAACAGTATGCAACAAGCTAGCAGAATCCTCACACTGCAGTAAAATACAATATAATTAAAGGGATAATTCCACCCAAAAAAGAAACGGTTGCCTGTTTTCTAAAAACAGCGTTGGACCCCATAGATTATGGACACTTTTCAGACATTTTTCAAAATATCTGCTGAAGATATCAAGCCATACAGCTTTGGACTGACATGAGGGTATATTTGGGTATCCCTTTCAACAATCCTTGTAAAGATATGGGTTTTCAGGATTTAATTTGATTTATTTATTTATCATTTTTTTTGATGAAAAGAAAGTTAAAAAGAACATTTATTTGAAATAGAATTCTTTTGTAACATTATAAATGTTTTTACTGTCACTTTTTAAATTTAATGCATCCTGTTTAAACAAAAGTACTACCTTCCTAAGAAGAATATGTATATATATATATATAGCAAGGATGCATTAAATTGATCAAAAGTGACAGTAATGACAAATGTACAAAAGATTTTAAAAGTATTAATTTCCAAAAAAGAAAATTATATATTTCTATCTGATTTGTGTTTCAAATAAATTCTGTTCTTTTTAAACTCCTTTTGAAAATCCTGAAAACACATATCTTCATATATATATACATAAATTAGTTTGTTCTAGTTTTGAAAATGTTATTCATTTTGAAGTCATTATTTGGGCCTTTCCCAATGAGGTATTTGGCTCCAGGCACATCCCTAATGTACCAGAATTCACATGAACCGAACCCCAGACCACCTTTTCAAGCTGTCGGGTGTGGTTCGCTGGTGTGTGCACCCGAGTTCGGAAAACAGCTTTCACACCAACCAAATGAACCAAGCTCTGACGTCAGACGGACTCGGGTCTGCACCACAAACTCTAGTGTGAAAGCGCCCATAACGTTTACATTAATAAGTCTTTATTCCGTTGTAAATTACTAACTGTGTTGAACTGGTTTTTGCCACATAAGGTCAAAACACACAATATCGGATAGCACTGGCCAGATACTGACTTAAAGTTCAACATTGTACATTATGATATTAGATTTCCATAAAAAGTCTCTAAGAAGAGGATTATAACTGCCATTCTAGCCTGTTGCATTTAAAAAATATAAAACATATAACGTTCGGATATTAATCAGTATGACCTTTCACAGATTAATAGCACTGAGAGATCGCTCGACAAGTCATTAGTCTTTGTGTCTTTGTAACTTTTAAATTAGCCTTTACCTCAACCATATCTTCAAATGCACATCAGAACACGTGCTGCTCGCTAATTGGCTTAGAGCGGAGTGAGTCTAAACCTGGCTGAATGTGAGTATGAGACCACATAGGGACCACAGCGCTCTCTCAGAGGCCTGTACATTCATCATCATAGACTCTCATAATGTGGAGGGATGGGTGACCTCAAGAGCAGATGTGCCGGCAGCCCAGCTGTGGTCACCCATATTGATGAGAGCATCTGTAACCAGGCTTTTATTGCTTTATTTAGAGCTGTGTGAATCTAGGATACAGTAGCTCCTGAGTCCTGAATCTGATCACATGATGTGACACATGCTTTAATATCGATAATGGTTAGACATGGCTCCAAGATATGAAAAAGTTTCATGTCCAAACTTTTGGAGTCAAATTTTGAATAATCTTTCTTAATACATTATAAATGAACAACAATGTTTTGGTGTCATCGTCTTAAACCAAGCAAACTTAACTTCACTAATGAATCCTTTTTTTCTTTACTTGTCGAAAAGTGTGTTGAAAAGTTAAAAGTTAGCAAGCTAACTATCCTATAGCACAGAGAAAACCTATCAAGTAAAAGTCAAAGTAATTGGGACATAAAATTAAAATTAATTAAAAAATAAAATTAGTGTCTATTTACACTAAGTGCCCAAATTACAGAAGATAACAAGCCATGAAAGGGATGTGGAAGTACAGTGGATTTAGTGTTTGACACGACCAACTGTAGTTCAAATATACCTAAATTAAATTTGTTCATCATATAAAGCGATCGAGTCTTATGGGTTTGGAATGACATGAGGGTGAGCAATTAACAGAATTTTCATTTTTGGTTCAGCTATCCCTTTAATGCACTTTATGGTGTTGATAACAAAGAATGGAGTCTATTTTCTGTCTCTCCTTTAAGTCAATGTGATATTTAAGTCAAAAGTAATCTAAAAGTAATCAAAAAGTAGTTGGATTATATTACCTTAAATGTGTAATGTAATGGATTACGTTACTAACTACAATTTTTTTTCATGGAGTACAATTTGTAGGTAATCTACCCAGTCATGAACGAAGTCTTGGCCATAAGTGACTTTTGCTTTAAGCCATTGTCATAAGCCACACTGACATCTGCTCTTGTTCAGATGGGGAAATCCCAGAGTCACCAACCACCTCGAGACACTGATAAGAATCTAACAGAGAGAGAGATGCTGTCACAACACATAAACATGCAGAGCACTTTGTTTATGAGAACAATTGTGAAACCAAAAAGGCTTTGTGCATCATCAGCACTCCCTGGCTTGTGTCAACCCAAATTGATGTTCCATACACAAGTAAACAAAATTCTTTAGAATTACACACTGAAATTCATTAATATTACTGCACAGATCCAATATTGTATTAGCCATTTTGACAAGTGACAGATGCATACCATAAAGTTCCAAGCAACCTTTGACCTCAGCAACAAACGATTTTGTCGTTTTTCTGATTTAGCTTTTCTTTACAAGTTTAAGTTAATATATTTAATAAATATATTTGGATATTAGCCTGCTCCCGTGACCCTGTCAAAACAGTTTTGCAGCCACAATTTACATAGTTGAGAATCACTGGTTTAGAAGTTCAAACGGACGTCTTTTGTGAAAGTTTTCTAACAGATGCCAGACAGTATAAGAATGCACATAGCAGACACAGTTTCTGTATTCTCATGCAAATCTTTCAACCAAAAGCAATTACAGGTAACGCAGATAATATGCTCTCCGGGGCATTCTCTCGAAAAACCATTGATATGTTTTGATATCTCTCACACCGACCACCTTACGGTATATTTACACATTGACAGTTCCGCTTATTTTTCAACAACCGTAACTAAACATCATAAAACCAATTTCTTTCAGCATCTAATCAAAGTTAATTGTATTTATACACCTCTGTATACACAAAGTATGATCTGCGTAAACTAACAGCGGCATGGCTGCATTCCCCTCCTCTGAGTTATGAGATCTTGGCCTCGGGCGAGAAATGTATGAGTCATTAAACTTGCGAATGCTCGATCGCTGCTATTGTTACATGATACACACCATTTCATAATCACAAAACATTAAATGTGCACGGCCAATCAGCTGCCTGTCATACTTCTGCTGTAGAAAGATCATAATTTGTCTCAGTAGCAGTCTCTCATGAGCTGTTGAAATGTCAGCGCGTGTGCTGCTCTGTTCTGTCATGAGATGTGTTTACAATACGCCACTGAAACATAACAGAGCATGTCAGGAGGCCCTCGTTTTTGTTCAAACTGTGATTAAAAGGTTTGTGCGCCCTCTCTTTCTTTCTTTACCGTTTCACAGTTTTTTCTATCCCAACTCTGTGACCTGTCTGTCTCTCTCCTGCTCACAGTTCTGTCTCTCGCTCTCTCTGGTGGAAAGTCCCAAGTGCATTGGGAGTTATGGGGTCAAGGCACGCCACTTGCAGCTGTGTGACCACATGAGAGAGAGCGGAGTGGAGGAGTGAGGAGATAATGAGAACCTCTGTGCTGTCAGATGCAGCCAGCTGCTGCAGCCAGATTAAAGACCAGCTTTACTGCTCTCCACACTGATCCACACTTCACGCTGCTGCTGCCCAGGGTCCACTTACTCATTTGACTCTCTCACTCACTCATGCATGTATTCACTCACCCAATCATTTACTCATTGACTCATTTACTTATTCATTCATTTACTCCCTCGATGACTCACCCTCTTTATGAATGAATGAAGGACTAAAGTGAGTGTAAAAGAACGAATCTCACCTTCACTTAACTTAACTGGTCTACCTTGATCATAAACGTGGGAATGCACTTCCCAAACTTAAATCATTGTAATTCAAGAATGCTTTGGAATATGGACCTAAGTTTGGTCTTGTTTACACTCAGCAGATTGAAAAAGTTTTTTTTTATTTTCTATAAAATATATATTTTACAAAATATTTTTTTACTCTAAAATTGATATAAAGTCAAAGCCATATACTGTATGTCTAACCAAGTTGCATTCCAAACTTGAAGTTGATATCACAACAATTTCAGAACAGTTTTCACAGGAGGAAAACTAAGCGTTTGAATAATATCTCATTTATGATAATTACTGAAATATGTAATGTGAAAAAAGCAATAAATAAAAACAGCCCCAAGCTAGCAGGATGGTGACAGTTACTAATTCTACGAAAATAGCGAAGTCTCAACCACAACTACTTTGAGAAAAAAAAAAAAAAAAATTCCAGCTGATGAACAGCTCTTTTGTTCCAACTCTTGTTAAATTGCAAGGTGGTTCCAGATTCATGGAAAGACACAAAGATTGTTCCAGTACCTAAAATATCTAATGCCAATCAGTTAAAAGATTTTAGACCGATAGCTCTAACATCCATGTTGGGTAAATGTATGGAACGAGTATTAACAAGGCACATTTGGAACAGTGTGGTTAAAGATTTAGACCCCCTTCAGTTTGCCTTTAGGGAAAAAGGCGCACTGATGATGGTATTATAACCTTATGTGATTTTGTGGCTGAAAATAGTCAGCATACTGCAAATTATGTTAGGATTTTTTAAAAGATTTTAGCTCAGTTTTTAATTCGATTTGGATTGATATTCTTTTGCAAAAATTAATCAGTTTAGGAGTAAATGGCGATCTTATTTGGGGGATTAAAGATTTTCTTTTACATCATCCTCAAAGAGTAGTTAATGATATGGTGTCAAAGACAATCATTGTAAATACAGGAGTTCCACAAGGAACTATATTAATTAATTTAAGATCCAGGATCCATATTTTCAATTATTTAAAAACGATATGGCACTTGTTGGCCAATTGAGTAAAGCTGAAAACGGAGATACGCTGTATTATAGTTACATAAATTTGCTTCAAAATTGGTGTAAATTGAGTTCATTGGAGATCCATATGAAGAAAACCAAGGAATTGATGATTAGTAGGAATAAACTAGATTTTATTGAAGGGTTACAACCTTTGATACTTGATGGATATCAAATAGAGACGTTTTAAATATTTAAGAACATTGATTGATAGTACATTGCCATTTTCTGAAAATGTTGAGTTCATTTAAAAAAAAAAAAAAAGCTTATCTTATTAGGTGGTTACAACATTTTGGTGTGTCAACATATTTTAGAGTTGGTTTATAAGAATTTTATTGAGAGTGTTATATGTTTTAAAATGGCTATGTGGTATGGACTATTGCCAGTTAAAGAAAATCAAAAACTGTGTCGAGTAGTTAAAATTGCTAGTGCAATTGCAGGACAACCACAAAGACAACTGAATGAAATCTATCAAACAAGAGTCAAACAAAAAGCACAGGTTATTATTGAAGATTGTTCTCATCCTTTGAATATTAAATCCCAGCTTTTACCATCAAAAGCAGTTTAGGCAACCTCGAACAAGGAAAAATGTGTATCAAATGTCATTTGTGTCAACTGCCGTTAGAATTTTAAATTGTGTGAGGGGTTACTGTGTTACTTGTTGTCTTTTATGGGATTTATGTGAAGATATTGAATATATTTTTGTGGTGAAGCAAAAGACAAATTTGAACTTGTGGACAATAAAGTGACTAACAATAAAAACATTGACCTTGAGTGTGTAATATAGCTGTTTGTGCATTTAAACATCTGCAATCTGCAAAGTTACAAAGCACAATGTCCATAGCAAATGGAGTTAATCTTTCCAACGGAAAAACCTTTTTGAAGTGCTGCCATTATTTCTGTGACTTAGCTTCTCTACCACCATGTTATACATTTGCATAACGCCCATCTACTGGCTGATTTGGCCCACCCTAAAAGAATAGTTAGGCAAGTGATTTCTCCATGTTGAGGAAATGCTGACTTTTTTCCGCTGTGATGTCATAAAACCTTGTATGCACTTACCAACTCCATTATGTTTTATTTCAAACGCACGCTTTAAACAGCTGACCAATCAGAGCAGACTGGGCTTTTTTGGAAAGATGGACTAGACTAAAGCAGAGCATTTCAGGAAGAGGGTGAAAAGATCATGCTGCAGCAATGTACAGTATGAGAAAAATAATGCGTGTACACATAACTGCAGAGCAAGCTTATAATAAGGCGTTAGTGTGGGTGTTGCTGTGGGTGCTGAAGTTATTGTTATAGTTAATGTTCTTGGTGTGAACAGGCCTTAACTGTCTCACTCCTGCATTCATTCATACCTTCATTCGCTGGATTTTACAATTTCCCATTCATTCCACTCATTTGAGTGAATAAGTTCACTTATTAATGAATTCAGTTACCCTCTTCAGTGAAGCAGTAATGGGTGAATGAGTGAATAAGTGCATAAATGATTTAAGGTGGTCACATTCAACAGGCGAACAAAGCAGTCTATGGTTGATGCAAACTTGTGCGTCACAGTTTAACAAACTTAAATTTGCATAGGGAAGTACATCAGGCAAAATTCTTTATTATGCAGATTCCCATTAAGTTGACTACTTGTGACATTTTGCTGACCCATAGTAAATTGTGACCACACCTTTAGTTTCATACCTGTAGTTCGTAGCATGGCGCTGGCAGCGCTAAGGTCATGGGTTCCCAGGGTAATTGTGACAGAACATATGACTTGACCGCAATGGAAGTCATATCTGCCAAATACATAAACATAATGGGAGACCGAGAGAGTCTCATTCATTCACGCCTGCAAATATTTACTCACTCAACAACTTTATGAACAGTCACTCACTGTCCTATTTACTCACTCGCTTGTTAAGCCGATATAATCCACATTGCTTCATCCACACGTTCTCCATAATTTAGTAATTTCCTCACTGACTCATGCTTTTCTTTCAGTGTGGGAAGCCCCACACATCCATCACTCGCACTCCTTTACTGCAGCCCCTCGCGCTGCTTCCGCTCGCTTCTGGCACACACTTCAAGCTCTCCGTAATTAAACACATTCCTGTCCATGAAGCATTTTTTCTCTTCTCTTGCACTAGTGGCAAATTGGGTAAACTGTAATATTCAGAGAGAAGTAGGAATGCCAGAATATGGCGTGCTTTGTGGGATGCCGTACAAGTCATTTTCCAATACGTTAACCGCTGATTAAAATCTTCAAAGGGCGTCCCCGTTATCCTCTCCTAATCACGTTTCACACAGCCTCTCCTTGTTTTGTTTTTTTCCTTTCTTGTTTTGGTTTTATTACGCTCTCATGCAGGCAGCATGTCATTACTGTCTGTTTCTTACTGAACATCCAAAGAATGCACAATGACTCACTCGTCTTCATGTTCAACCGCCGAGCTGGCAGAAGAGAACAGAGAGAGAACCTAAAAAGGGAGACTTCCCTCTTAGAAAAAGATTGGACAATTAGCTATCATTGGCAACCACTTGCTCTGTAATGGTTTCGGGGGTGGAGAGGCTTTCCATTTTTTTTTTTACCGCATCATCTGAACAGCTAATAACAGTCATTTCCATGTGTCCAAACCACCAGACAATGAAACCTGCAGAGGTACTGAAGGAGTTGTGGGCGGGATTTCTCCACCGTAATAAAATCCCAGGGGTGACTTCACTGCCTAGCCCTCAAGTCAAAATGCAAAAATGTCAATTAAGACTAAGTGTATCCCATCAGTCAAAAGGACACGGGAGGTATCTGCGTTCAGTTGTGGTTGACACCTGAGGATGAAGCGTATACCTGTGTCACAGTCTGTTTGTAACGCCTTCAAGCTAACTTATTCAGCTCCTTTGTGCTCTGTTTGTCTGTGTAAAAGAATACCCTTATGTCATAACCCTGAGAGGTGCAGCTGGCCCTCATACATTGTTTCAAAAGCCATAGATAATCTAGTTGGCACCTACTCCAAGAGAGAAGAAGGCCTGAAACCTCTTTTTATGTTTTATCATGTTAGAATTACTACACTAAAACACACAAAAGACTTCAAACAAACCATAAACCGGCCCCACATTGCAAACGGAAAAGATCCAAAGGCACAGGTCACCCAAAATTTAAAATTCTGTCATCATTTACTCACCCTCATGTCGTTCCAAACCTGTAATGACTTTCTATCTTCTGTGGAACATAAAAGAAGATATTTTTGAAAAATGTTTCCACAACACTGGACTCTGATTGTATGGATAAAAAAAAACACATTTCTCAAAAGTACTCCACAAAAGGGTGAGTAAATGAAGACAAAATGTTCATTTTTGGTTAAACTATCCCTTTAAGAGTAAAAGGTCATTGAGTTTCTTCAAATATAAAGGTCATTAATAATCATGTACTAATGCTGGTTTTGTTTCTAAAGCCTAAGATGGCATTTGTGGCACTTATAGTCTCTATTACTTTTTGATGTAAGGACAAACATTTAAGATCAGGCAGGTTATAACATTAAAGTACAGAGAGGCACTGGCACTCCCCCTAAGACATGTTCCAATTTGCCCTCTCCTCTCTCTTCCTCCTTTACTCTCTCCATCTTCTTTTATTTTTCTTCTCTCTCGCTCCTGTTTTTTTTTTTTGTAGTGCAAGCTTATGAAGCTTAAGAGAGGGTTTGATGTGACACACATCGTCATGCAGCTCCACAGTGAATCAGGGTTCAGATGGGCAGCTTGAGTCTGGAGGGAAAGTTAAGAACATTCCATGCTAACCCACCTGTAGGTAATGATAGGACGAGCTAATGTTTGCGGCCGATTTACTTGTGTAAGACAGGCACGAATACATATTTTGCGCTTCAAACATATATTTACAAACCGACCGATCCTCTCTGACCTTGACTACAGATGTAGTTTACTCTATTTGTTGTTGCTGATCTTTCACAGAATTTCAGCTTCCAAAGAGAAATTGTGTAAAACAATGTGTTTGATTTTAGACATTCAGAAAGTGGTGCACAGTTTTAGACAGACGCAGAAAACAGGAGGAAAAATGCCAGGAATGATCCTTATACTCGGCACGGCAGGTCTGTGCACGGCATGCTGAACTTCTGTTTGTGAGCAGAATTAGCCTCGGGCTCTAGCCATGTTTCTTAACAAAGGTGCTGGAAGTAAAACTGATTAGTGTGTATCGAATCTCACTGAGACCAATGCCTCCACATCCAACTGACAAAATATTAATCTAAGCATACAGTTGCACAAGCCTTGATTTAATATTTATTTGTATGCTGTGCAATAATTTGATGCATTATAGTACTTAAAAATGCCACACTGTAAAAAAGGAGGAGGAAGTAAGTCTAATTAGATTTTTCTTTCTTCGGTTTGTTTTTTGTTTCGGAAGGTTTGATGTTTTCAGTCATTTAAGTATCATGTCATATAATTTCTAAGTCTAACATATCTTTGGGAAACCACATAGAGATGAATGGTCTATTCACTAGATCCCTATAATACCAACCTATCTTGTTTGATGTTGCATCAGGTGGCCACAAAAAGAGGAACATTCATTTGTATGTAAATGCGCATTTGACTGAAGGGACAAACATTTTCTCTCAAAGACAGAGATGCAAATTAGTTTTGCCTTTTGCTTCAGTGGTTGCTTAACTTTCGCCACTGCAATGTGTGCATTTAAGATGAAATAGTGATTTTAACGGGTAACTGAGGCTATATTGAGGTTACATATTATACCAGTTCTGTTCTGTTCTGATTCACGACAGTTTTGGGTTTGTCTGACTGTTTTAATCAACCATTTTGAGTCACTGGACTGAAAATATAAATAGTGTAGGATTTACCTTAAATAATTTTTACTTAGAAATTACTAGTCAATTTCCAGAAATGACAAGCAACACATTGAATTAAATTTGAATTAAAGACTGAAATAGTATTTTCTTGTAAAACATACTCCAATTATCTACATTTCACAATTTTAAAAACATATAGGCCTGTATTATTTTTTTACAATGTGGATTTGTCCTTTCTTGTCTGTTCTTCTGTTATATCTCAACCTTTGCCCTCATGACTATCAATAAAATGGCTCAAATGCTCCCATCTAATATAGGCCTGCTATAAAACATGCCTTGTGGCTTGTTTGGGTCAGTCACAGAAGAAAAAAAAAGGATGAGGAGAGAGGACAGGAGGAGAAGGAAGAGGAAAAAAAGAGAAACGATTGTGGAGCGTAAGATTAAAGGGTAAGGTTGTTTCTACTTTTTGTGTTATTAATGTTGGAATTGCTAATTATACTCTTTAGAAGATTTGAAGGCTGGTTGATGATGCAGCAATTTAACTCATTTAGTGCAGATAACTTTGATCAAAGCTGTAGAGCCCAGGGTCACCGTGAGAGGGTCGGAGCTTAGAGGTAAATCAAGGGGCATAGACAAGAACACTTGATTTCCAGGATGACCATGCGTAAACATTTTCAAAGACTGTATTTAAATATGTCAGAATGTGGTGAGATGGTGGGAGGCCCCGTCATCCCAGCCGTCTGCATGCTAACCTCTGCAAAACACCAGATAGATGCATGAAAATATGTGGCTGAGCTTGTGATAAAAGGCCTCTTTTCTGATATTAGAGCCTTTTGGCACATTATTAGGTATTTAAGGTATTTTAGGCATTTTAGAGCAATCAAGGGTGAAATTGCTCCTGAAAGGAACAAAGATAAACCTCCGTACCTTGCGTACTGGCATTACCTTCTTTTTCTTTTCATTAAGCTTCAAATATGTGGGGATGAAAATCTAGGAAATGGATCATCTGTATTTTATACTCTTCCGAAAGAAAATAGTCCTTTCTATGACATTTAAAACTGAGCAGTAACAAGTAAATTTAGTTAACCTGTTGTAGCTCATCTCACTAAGGTCATTCTCTTGCAAAAATAGAAGCAGATGATCTACTAGGACCTCAAAAAAGAGCGTATAGTAGTAAGCTGGCAACCACATCTGCTGCATTATATAAAACAGGGCTGGGTATGCTGTAAAACAAGGATTTCTCAAGTCAAGGGACAGAAAAAAAAAAGTTTTGGTTAGCTCCTTTCAGATGAACGCCATTCATGCCATGTGCTCACTGATATCCTGTTGTGTGGGTGTGATAAATATTTGGTCAATGAAAATAAAGCCTTTTGTTGTAGTTCTTGTAGAAGAGGAAGTAAACACTTGCAAAATAAACTTAATTGAACAAATGTGGTTTTGCCTCCCCTAAGCAACATGTTATTGCGCTGTTACCAGTCGGCATTAAAAGCCGCGGCTACCATTTTAACATATCTGCACACATTAGGCAACATATTCAAAGTTCTGAGAAAGACACGAAATCCCCAGACCTGGAGGGAGGAAAACAGTTTGGGTCTCTGTCAGATCGCAGCTCTCCCGCTGTGCGCCTGAAGAACGTGATGTTCTTTAAGACATGCAACAAGTGACTTAAGGAGCCCATGTGAAACAGAGCTCATGCAGTATTCACTACGGCTCAATACAGAGGGCGCACTTAAATAAAGTCCAGATTTGCTGTAAGGACAGGCAGGGGAACTGAGGAACAGGAGTGGATGGACTGTGAGCTAAAGGTTTTACGCATGAGGCCGGAAGCAGACCGTCGCTCGCTGGCTTAGGTCCATTTATAGCATGAGCGACGGGGAAATATTTAACCCTGTTGATCAATATTTCAAAGAATGGCTTCCAGTGTCGTTCCCCATCTCCGCACTTGTGAGGCAGCTGTCACAGAGCCTAATCTAGAGTAAAGTGGAGCAGTCGCTGGGGAAAGCGCCACTTCACATCTTCCCTTTCTAAAAATGGAAGTGAATTCGCTGGCAGTGTTGCCTAAGGTCACCCCAAACATGTTGCAAATGGTGTTAAAAGCATGTACTCGCTGGCCCGGTCTCAATATTTCATAAAAACTGTGCGCAAATTATCCCTCTCGCTGCCTCAAAAACCTTACCACGCTGATGCGGTCTATTAAAATAATCATAAGGATCAAACTGTGATGTTAGCACAGATCAAGTATTTGTAAAGAAGCTGACAGAATGAGGCATGAAGCCTCTGGGGAAGAGGTCCATGCGGCACAGATGTATGCATTAAATTATAGTGGAGTTTCCTTTCATAGGAATTTAACTCAGTTAAAGCTGGAGTGACTATAGAATGGCTCAAAAATGGGTTCGTAAGTTACTGAGGCACCAAGAGAAGGAAAATCAAAAGAAACTTTTATAACATGCTATTATTGAGCTTTTTGACTCTTTATTGGACAGACGTTGCATAAGCAATGCAAAAAACCTGGAGTGAAGCTGGAGTGGACTGATTACAAAGTGGGGGAAGGAGTTTCTGACGACAGAACTTCATGGAGCAGGTATCTTAGAATTCAAGAAGAAATGCGGATTACATAGATGCTCAAGCAGAAGTGGATAATTGTACAGAACGGGATAAATGGAACAAAGCACAACTCTAGTCTTCGGGGTTCATTGAAGTTAGATATTACAATATAATCTTGATGTAAATGTCAGGACTTAAGACGATTAAGACTGCTGGTGTGTGTGAGTTCTCTTCTGATCATGCCATGGAGGCTCAATCGGTGCTGACTGAGGCTTATCTTAGAGCTCATCCACCAAACCTGAACTCTTCTAATCACTTTCAACTGGATCAGGTTCCTGTATGTGACCACCGAGACACTGCCAGCATTGATTCTTCTTTGCGTATGATTATCATTATTATTATTATTGCTGTATTTTATGTTTTACCTAAAGTCTACATATATCATAAGTCTTATAAGTGGTTTCCTGCACCAAAAAGATAAGGCAGTTGCTATTTTCACTAAGTTCAAATAGCAACAGATGCTATTTAAACTAAGTGCAACGTATTTTAGTATATCATAAAACAGTATGTGATAATAAAAACATATTCAGTGTTCATGATTATATTTATTTAAGTGGATGGAGGGACATTATTTGTATTTGACATTACCTCCCCAACACCTAATCCTAACCCAACCCGTTAAAGACCTAATTCCCACTATTAAATACCCGTTTGGCATTTTATCTCCATTTTTTTGAGTATTACAAGTAGCCACTACTCTGAGCTGTTATGCAAAAGGAAAATGGATAAGAATGAATTTGGTGAAAGGCAAAATCGAACTTGGCTCAGTTGTGTCAAAAGCTGATGCCACCTTACTCTCAACATCACTGCTCCTGTTATCAGTGGGATAACAGTGGGTGGAGTTCGTGTAAATAGCCTCTGCCAACATGGCGGGGTATTTGGGCTTGGTGTATTATGTTAATATCTTTATTTTGTTATTTAATTATGTTAATACCGTCTGTCTCGGCAGTTGTGGCCTAATGGTGAGGGAGTTGGGCTTGTAACGTGAAGGTTGCTGGTTCGATTCCCACGCTGGCAGGAATTGAAGGTGGGGATTGTGAATAAACAGCACTCTCTCCACCTTTGATACCATGACTAAGATGCCCTTGAGCAAGGCACCTAACCCCTAATTGCTCCCCGGGCGCTGTAGCAATAGCTGCTCCAGGTGTGTGTTCACTGTGTGTGTGTGCACTTGTTCACTACTCACTGTGTGTGTGCACTTGGATGGGATAAATGCAGAGCCCAAATTTCAAGTATGGGTCACCATACTTGACAATACGTCATGACTTTCAAAGTTATACAGGTTGTTTTTTTCCTAGTGTACCTTTAAGATGTCTGTCATCATGGTCAGTATTCACAAAAAATATTAGATTTGGCTTTTTTATGACATAAGTTGCTTTCACACTAGAGGAACCTGTTCATAGTTCCTAGAACTATTGGCTGACGAACTACGAACAATTTTATTTCTAGGAACTCCTTTTGGGAGAACTAAATTAGCTCCAGATAGGGTCTAAACCAGCCCCATAGGAATTATCAGTGATGTGAGTGTACGTTGATTGGTCAAACGCATGTCGTCAAACGTATTTACTTCACGAACATGCAGAGATAATGGCATTATATCTTTTGTCTGTAGGGTTGTGTTCTTTTCTCAGTGATTTGTAATACTGAAAGTTGTCGTATGAGATTTCACCTCTTAGCCCTACTTTTTGCTCTTTCAGTAACGTAAATTATGCGTTTACATTCCATCTCGGTTATCACTAAACCCAAGACACATAACAAACACAGCTCCTATCATGGCATCCTTCATGCACCAATTTTTAGCATTTGTAAATGCCGTGCTCAAAGATGCTGACGTCGGCCGCTTCAGAGTTCCTATTTCCGGTGCAAATGCAACCAGGAACATGGCCTGAAATTAACAAAAATTAGTATTCGGGGAACTATCCTAGTGGCTAGTTCCAATAACTGAATTCCTGGTGCGAAATCCCCCATATTAAGATTATTTGATAAAGTCAAATATTACTGTATAATGACAAAAAAACGTAATTACATTTATGATTTAAAAAATCATCTGTTAAAAATACCTGTATATTTAAAGTGTAAGGCAAGTATATCTCATATTTAACACTTGATGGTAACACTGATTTGCTTCTAGTTGAAAATAGTATCTATATTTTGTAATGCATGAAACCAACATGAAGACAACATGAGTACACGAAACTTGACATTAAACTAGATATTTGAAAGATATTTTTTCACTCTCATTATATAAACGTGGGTGGCCATTTGAAGCATGTGTTCATGCTTCTGACGTCATAACCATGACAATTCCTGAACGGCCCCTTTTCAGCTTTGTTTTCCAAAACAGGGTTTGTTGGAAGGATGGCTTTGCATTGTGAATGTTAGAAAGTATTGCACTCTTATTTCAAAAGAGCAAGGAAAATCCTGTTTTCCGTGAAATGTCTTGTCAACGTAAAAAGCAAACTTTGAACGAACTGGAATAAAAAAATTATTGGAAAAAATTACAAAATAATAAACATTTTCCCTTAAGATTGCAGTAGAGTGATGGAAGAAAAGGGAAACTGTTATCAAAATGTAAAAAGATCCATAGTTTGTTCTTCTTGCTGTTGCTTTCTGTTTGCATCATGACCTTTCTAGTGTCTGTGTGTGGAGAATTCCCTGCTTTCTGTCTTCTTGCTGTCTAGCTGTGCGTCATGCTCTAATCCTTCTGAGGGCTTTTGCAAATCAAAGGACCTTCTCTCTGACTGAACCATTTTTTTTGTTTTTTTTTTGCCTTTGTTTGCGGTTTCACTGATATCCAAAATCTTCTGGGTGCCATCATCAGAGAGCTGAGGAATATATACTGGCACTTTACTGTACTTTATGACACTGAGATCAGTAAAATAATGGAAGAACATACTAATGACAAATAGCAAATATTGTTGAGAACTGAATGAGCGTATAATAGACTAAAACTGGATAGTGGGTGGGTGTGCTATATACAATAAGGAAAAATCTTAAAACAAGCTCCTGCCTGTTCATTTTGAATGTTCACAAAATCACACGCATCACAGAACCACAGAATTTCAGGGGGCAGCTGTTGCATGCAGAGTCTGACGTTCAAACAAAGGGTGTTACCAAACATTTTTACAATGCACGATCACAAAAAACCTTTGATTAATAGCATTGATAAAAGAGGAATGTGGTTGATTTCCTCTGCATTATGACGTCAATATTTAATACAAAGCAATAATCATGTTGACGACAACATTAAAGGGACAGTGACATTGGAGTGACAACGATAAAGAAAAATCTAGTTTAAAACACAGAAATGCTCTCATGTTAGTCTCATATGGTTACAAATGTCATGTGGTGCAACTTTTGTGGATAACACTTTACTTAAAGCCTTTACATATAATGTGTTATAAAGGTATTCGAAATGCACATTATAATGCATTATTATCTTTTCATAAATAATTGTAACCAAAGTTAAAAGGCATTGTAATATTTGCAGATTCCGTTTTACATCTGTTATTGGTTGTTTGTCATTTGTTTTAATGCATTATACTTTCTAAAGGTGTGACTGTTACTTGTTCTGTTTTATTATAATGGTGTTTAGGTTTCCCTGTTGGCCTGTCTACCTGCCTGTGTTCCCTACTTTTTTCCCTTGGTTACTGATTATAATCACCTGTCAATCATTCTGTCTCTCCATATACACTGTAAAAAAAATCCCCATAAAATTTACTCTTATAAAAACCAGCAGCTGTGGTTGCCAGACCTTTACCGTAAAAAATACGGTAGCAATGTTATAGGTTTCCGTGCTGTCTGTTTTACAGTTCAAAACCATGTAGTTTAAAGGTTTAAATTGTAATAATTACAGTTCATAAATGTTTATTTTACACAATGTAAAAATTTACGGTCAAAATACGTATTTTATTAACTGATGAAAAGGTAAGTAAATTAACATTATAAGTACCAATATCTGTTTTGTACCTTTGTAATGCAGTGACATCTACCTAACACAGTGCTGATGAGAGTCACATGATAGATCAAAACTCATCAGAAGCAGCTTTTCCAAAAGCTGAGAAGGACAACACTAATATATAAAAGATGCACACAGTCTCATCCACACAAACACTAAACACCATTATGGTAACACATATGAAATTTTAAAACTGCAATTAACATTAAATTAACAACATTAGATGTAACATAAAACCCTAATGTACATAATTGATTATAAAAAAAAAAGAAAAACTTAGAAGAAACAACGAAAAAACATCAAATGTGAAGAATGACAATTGTGGGAATGTCAATTTACGTGTTTTCATTGTAAATTATACAATGACTTTAACGGTATTTTACTGTATAATGACATTACATGTACCATTAGATCTAAGTTATTCACATATAGTACAGAAACTTTTTGTAAATTTTTACAGTCTTTTACCGTTAAAATCACTATGAAATCAAAATTGAAGTTTTCTGTTGGCTTATAGTATTAATATGTTAACCTTTCTGTTATCTATAAACTGGTGTGCTCCAAACAATGACCAAATTCATATTTAGAAGATACAAGCATTCAAAACTTACACTTACAGCAATATGGATCAATGATTTTGACATCACACTGCACTTCAGTTTCTCATTAGATTTTCTGTCCAATCAAACGCTCTCTAGAATCTAAAGTGTCTCCGCCCCCCTACATTATAAATTAAACCGAAGCTGTGTGGCTAAAATTGGTAGTATGGGCGAGTCAGCGCGGACTAGAAAATGTATCCGACCCATTTGAATTCTGCACAGAATTTTATATTTTACAGTGATAATGGAGGAGAAACTGTTAGAGATTAGAAGGAAACTGGAGCTTTACAAAGTTTGACTAAACACTATAGGTTATTTTTAAAAGAGGGAGGAGCTGTTTGATATGTCCCGCCCTGTCTTCCTGTTTCAGTGAAATTTACGTCAACACTTTGAATAATTTTTGCGTGTTCCAAGGCACTTCAGTGGGCCTTTAAACCCTAATTTTCGCTAGTTTCCCATTTTTGTCATTTTCCCATTTTTTGACATGGTTGTGGATTATTGTAGCTCCTGAGTTGTCCTATGTGTTTCTGTTGGATTTATTAAAAGACCGCTCTGATTCTCCTGCGTCGTGCGCTCATTGTAGGCGACAATCAATAGACAAGTATTATAATGTATCATAACTGTGGTTTCAACTATTCGTGAGATCATAAAATGCATTATAAGGTGCACTAGAAGGCATAATTAATGCATTAAAAAATTGCATTTAATGTTTTAAAACATTTTTTTTAATATATGTTTTTAAACATACACTCTATTGCAAAATTTTGTTGTTGGGAGGATTTTGAAGGAAGTCTCTTATGCCCACCAAAACTGCGTTTATTTGATAAAAAGTAGTTATTCACATATTTCTTTGTAAATTCACCAGCTGAAGGACAGACCTGAAACTGCAGGTAAACCACCACCCAGGGCCTAGCACCTCTGTATGTTCCTCCATGTGTACAAGGTCTTTTCGTGCTGAATTCCTCGTGTATCTGCAAACCAATACCTGCTCAAACATTCATGTGTGGTCTCTGAGCATGTAGGCAGGTCAAAGTTCACCTGTGTTTGCAAATAGATAATTACATCAGCGTTCGACTCTCAAGATCATAATTCCTTTAGCATGGTCAAACAACCATGGCCAAATGGTGTACAGGTTTCAATACACACAGCATGGTCTCTGCCTCTCACATGTCATGCTTTTGATTCAGCTAAAAAAATAGTAATGACTTATCTCTGGCTGCAATAAAAACTGTGTCATTCTGAGCTTTGCATGGTGTGTACAGTCTCTCTGTCTGTTCTGTCCTGTGCTTGTAGAGACTGGCCCATCACATCAGCTTGACGTGATCCACCCTTGGGGAAAAACGCAGAACATTTATTTCACATCAGGCATTGGCACTGAGGTGCTTGTTTTCCATCGGCTGCTTTCCCCAGCTGTCCTCTTTTTTTTCCCTCAATGTCTTCTCAAACTTCTATACATGTCCCCGAGTGTCAACTTCCTGCACAGAATGGATTGATCGACACCACAGAAAACAGCACTTTATATACTGATACATGACACAATATATGCAAATGAGCTCTTTCTTAGAAGTCCCATGAATGAAGGTGTCTGCCAAGAAACTGACAGTGCAAATATACAGTAAATACAGTAACATAAATCATGTTTTTTTTTTTATATAATTTTTTCAAGCTGAAGCTCAAGCATAAAACATCACTGTGTAGAATTTTGTTTTGCCTGTAACAAATCAATGCAACAATGTATGAATTCATCTAATACTTGTGCATATTTTTTTGTAAACAACGTAAATTGTGCACGTAGTCATATGACATTGAAATGAAAAGGTTGATGTCATTATTGTTCTTATGCTGTCATCCAATCTGAACAAAATTCAGATGCTTATTGAAATCGACAGGACGTTCTCATAAAGTCTCCTTCCTGCAGAGCTGTTTGTTTGCTTATCCTTTATGTTCTGTTTGAGGTCTGAGAAGAACTCAAATTCAAATATTTTTGATGAAATCCGAGGGTTTCTGAACCATACAACATCATTGCACCTTTTGAGGTCCAGAAATGTAGTAAAGACATTGTTAAAATAGTCAACATGACTACAGTGGTTCAACCTTAATATTATGAAGTGACGAGAATGCTTTTTAAAAAAATTTTTTTTTTTAATTATTCAACATTTTTTTCTCTTCCCGGTCAGTCTCCTACACTATTGACGTAGTGAATGTAGAGTAGCGCTTCCGTGTTTACTTCAGAACGCCGGCTCATTATTGGCTGACGCTGTAAATGTGAGCATCTGGCCAATAATGAGCCGGCGTTCTGATGTAGAACCTGGAAGCGCAGCGCTGCGTTCACTATGTCAACAGCGTAGGAGACTGACAGGGAAGAGAAAAAATGTTGAATAAAGTCATCATTTTTGTTTTTTGCTTTAAAAAGCATTCTCGTCATTTTTAACATAAAATTCACAAGTTGTCTAATTTAAAATGTATGTTTTTATGTGTATGTAACCTTTAAACACTTTGGTTGATGAAAAATCTATGCAATTTTATATTATTTATTTAAGAATTAAAGGAGCAGTTTCATGTTGAGGTTGATATGAGAAAGTAATTAATTATAAATAATATTTTTAGAGAGAGAGTAATCTAATTATTACAAGAAGATATAATTAGCAGCTAGTATTTCATTTCTTTTTAGAGTAATTTAACACTGTTGACAAATAATGATTAAAATGGTTACTTGCCTTATTTATGTTGCAACATGTTTATATAAAGGCAGAGATGATCAGTTTTGCTACAGAATTTGGCTGTCGACTGACTGAAGCCCAGAGGGCGTCTCTCTGCAGGCTGTAACAACGTGCGTCTCCTCACTCTTCATGCTGTTTGCAAGGGGAAAATAGTTTACTTTTGCCAGAGAACAGAAAAAAAATATTTCTCCCACTTTCCAGATATTAAAAGATGTATACGTGATACAATATATTGGTCTGCATGATGATGACAACACATATGTGCTTTTCTTTCTTCCTGCTGCACATGCAAAACAGGTGAAATGTGAAGGCTGGTATGCAGAAATGTCAACATCACTCTTCAAACTCTTCTATAATTAAGTTCTTTATTGTTTTACAAATATTAAGTTATCCACAAAATAAAATAACTTATATATTCAAACTTAAAAAATTATACCATTTAAAATTATACCATTTAAAATAAAAATGCATATTATCGCGTTCACCCCGCACAGTATTTCATGTCAGTCATTTCTCCAGGATAATTGTTCTAAATGTGCAAACAATCAAATTGAATTAAACGTTAACCAGAACTCGGTTAACTGACGACTCAAAATTCAACTGACCCAATATTCTTTTACAAATGCATTTTTGATGTTTTGGCATATATTTTAACATGAGAAAAAAAAAACACACAAATAAATAAATACAACAACAAAGCAAAACAGAAGAACAGAACAAAATTTGAAGATTAAATAAAAAATAAAAAAGAGTAACTCTTCTTTGATTTTGAGACAAATTTCAAAATTGCTAAATGAAAAAGTTGATTGGAGTTCCCTTTGAAATGTATTGCGTAATTATGTGTAGTTATGTTTTTTTTTTCATCAGATACCACAAAAGATGGTTTAGATGGGCAAAAGTATTCAAAAGCTTATTCTATGTATAGTTACTATTGATCGAAGTGATGATTTTTGCAGAAACGTCATGATTCAATGACAAAAATCTGAAACTTAGAAGTTTTTTTACACTGGCCATGAACAGTTATTTTCATAAAATATCTAATGATATTTTACTACTTTATGTAAGACATTATGTGAGACAATGAGCAATCTGAAAAGATACTAAAACAACTCTGAATGTTGAATATCATTTCTGAACAGTTGTGTTACTGAAGAATGAGTTGGCAGATTATATATATATATATATATATATATATATATATATATATATATATATATATATATATATATAATTTATATAAAGTTTGGTGAGTTCAGGGGGCCTATAGCTACCACATTATGGGTGTGGTGATCAGGATGTGATTATACATTTGTCTAAATATCTACTGACTGACATTAAAAGCTCTGGTGAATATGTTCCTGTTGCAGTGAACAGAGGCACAGCCAACAGTTTGCAGGGAAACATCATACACACAAGCATCTGTAGAGGTCCAGCTACTTCCATACATTTAGACTCCTCAGATTCTTTTTATGATGTGTTTTTCTTTGTGCCTTTGCCCATAGCAAATGTCCATATCCATGTAACAGTGTTGTCCTTTCTACTGGTGTCCAGGACTGATCCACAGCTTGCACATGAGTGCAATCCATTCATCTGACTGTGCTTGAAAAGTGTCACTTGACAAGGCAAACAAGCCTTTTAAGACCAATCTACACTTTAACCAGCATAAAAGTGGTTATATGTACAATCACTGGAAATTTAAACAGACGTGCTGGCCTTTTTGAATTGATATTAACTGGTATATGATACCGTTTTTATGCTCAGTTTATTTGTTAAACTCTTCTGACAAATGGCTCTGTGCAAAGGAATATTAAACATCATGGATGTACTAACTATACACACATAATCCTAGGCAAAAAATGGGCCAAGCCCAAAATGGCTACACACTAAGCTTTTAATTGTCTTAACCACAAATTATTGTTCAGGAAATTAGCTAAATTTAACCAAATGCATTACTTAAAAGGCCATTGCTGTCTCAGAAAAACATCAAAGACCGAATCAAGTTTTTTTTTTGACAGAATATGGGAAGTTGTGCGTGGAGTGATATGAATCACAATGAAACACAAGTTGCATGGGGATGCTCTAGAACGGTGTCTTTGATAATCAGATGTTATTTTACAACAAGAAAATGGTCCTGCCCGAAAATAACCAAGAAGTGGTTTGAGAACAAGTCCATCAGGCTCATGTTTGGTCAAAGTCCAGATTTGAACCATATAGTGAATATTTGGTCTCACATTAAACTCAAACCAACTTGGAGACATTTTTCATCTACTCATTAACTGTTTGAAGCCATTAACATTAAGTGGATTCTTCTTCCAGCTGTCTGCAAGTTGGGGAAGGCTATTCTGTGCTAAGTTACCAGTGATTTGTGATTAAAATAAAGGTTAAGACCATTAAAAGACCACTATATACTTTGCCTTTTTTGGCTTGGCTTATTTTTTGGTCAGGAGTATGTATATATATACATATATAATACATATATGTTTCTCTTCTTTAAGTACCGGAATCCCATGCGGCTGCTTGGTGCTATATTACAGGACTACGAGCCATTGATTTCTTTGAAAACCAAAATAAAACGAACACAACGCCGTGTCGATGAGTGCTCTATTGGCAATATACTCCACAATATATTCATATTCTTAATTTATTTAAATTAAAAATACTTTCTGAAATTATATGCAGTGCAAGTCCAAAATCAGTCTGAAATCTTGTGCTTGGACCCATGCAGTGTGCAAACATATGCACACTTCTCTAGCACTCAATTCATCTCAGTCTGCTTTTGTGCTTTCCATTTGAATCATGGAAATGGCAGTCCGTTGCAAAAGGGAGAGATTTCTTAGTCTTTCCCTATGTTTAATGTCTGTGTTTTTGTACATTTAGTAGATGATTGCTCATTTGCAGACGCTGACCCACTCTGTTATCCTGCACTCCTCGCACACCACGTAACAGCACCAGTGGAACTTGCAATTGCAGCGTTCGCTGCGAGTCTGCTGTAAGATGTTGTGCCCCCGTCCACAGCACAGGCTCTCACAGTTGTCCATGCCCTGGCTGGTCTTGTTACAGATCCGGCCCTGCGTCCCAGCAGAGTCCGAGCCGGGGTCCCTCTCGCAGAAATCAGGAGACTTCTCAAAGTAGACCAGATCGTTCACGTTGGCTCTTCGCCGGTGCGTTGGGTGGGCGTGCTCCACCTGACCCGTGTTTCTGTTGTGGGCTTTGATTAGCGTGGCGATGTTGAAGCGTTCTTTCAGCAGCGAGCCCACCGTTCTGAACTCTGGAGTCACCTGCCAGCAGGTCTTGAGCTGACAGCTTCCTGATGTACCGTGGCATTTGCATTTCCTCCTCATGTGGTCCACCACAACCTGCACACAAGCAAAACAGATGAGGAAGCATTAATATCTGGAAACCGCAGTGCATCTGGGCCATAGCTGGCAATGTAGACCTTGCAATGCTTTGGTCTACATCCCACAGTAATCCTACAGTAAGGATTTTTTTTTTTTTTTTTTAATGCAGACAGTATTTTTATTTTGCTTTTCATAACAGGGAAATGTTTCTAAAAAATAATAAAGGATTCTGCAAAAAATATACTTAAGGTTTCAAACTTATAAACTTTTATATGTAAATTTTAATTCAGAAATTAAAAACAAGCTCATCGTAGAAGAGGTATATTCAAGTCATTATACAATATGTATGAGTTATGAGTTTATGAACAAAAAAATTGATAGTGATGTTAATGTTTTTAACAGATTTATTCAGTCTAGTATCACTAATGAACATTTCTGTGTGGTTATGAGTTCCACTACATGACATGTCAGAGACTTGTTGGAGATGAGGATGCCCTACTCACAAGTTCAGACCTCCCATTCTCTCAACAATGGACTCATCTGTCATCCCTGGCTATAAACTTTTAGATCCAATTACCAAGAGGAAGAGGGGCCACCCTCACTACTGACAGATGCCCCAGCACCCACCCATATCAACAACACAAGCACAAACATTAAGGCTTAGCAATCCCACATTTCACACTGTCTCAGGCTTCCTAGCGCTCAGCGCGGGACAAAACACAATTTAAACATCTTTTAGAGATAAGTCTAGTTTTGTCTGTCAAAACTCAATGGATTAGGTTTCACTGTACAATATGAAGCTGTGCTATTTCATGTCACTCATCCATGGTTTGTGTTTTTCTTTTCTCCTGTCTTCCTCTTACTATGAAGTGGTGTCATGATCCAGAACATATAACATAATTTTTTTTTTCCCTCAAAACAACTTTTCAATCCTAAAGAGCCACAGTCTGTTAAAACTGAATGTTCTGATTATCGTCAGACAACTGTTGCCATTCATCTCAAGTCGCAGGCCCCTTTCAGCAGTTGTCAAAAGCAAGCATCTTCCATCCCTGAAGATCGTGAATTCTCCAGGCTATGCGGTTTGCATGCCGGTGGTTTCTGTTTCAAGCTCTTAGCCATCATAGGTGCGCATGCAAATGAAGTAGGTCTGTTTTATATGAATGGGCACAAACAGTAGAGAGACTGATATGAAAGAGATATCACACCCTTACTGAGGCCAAAGATAACAACCATCAATCACAACAATACGCCTACAATGGCAAATCAGGTACTTCAAAACTGTTTTCACTCAACATAGTCACAAAAATTTCAGGCTGATCTTACTACATCTGAGGTAAACATCTCGATGGTACTCAAATTAACCCTTGGTGAAGGAAAAACAAGGATTAGCCCTTTCCGGCACCAGCATTTTCATGGTCGGGATCATTTCGAGCGACTGCAGCCGGAAGCCAAATCAGTCCCCTGAGGGCAGATGCAATGCGGGTACAGACAAATAAGGATATTCAAATCCTTGTGCTTTGAGTCCCGAGGACCTGATGGAAATTTAAACATCTCACCTCCAGCAGTTAGGAAGTGAACTTGCCTGCTCTTGCAAAGTACAGCCAGTGGTGAGGGAGCTACAGGGAAGGGATGGAAGATCGCAGAGTCTGATTGCTCTTCTTCCTCCTTGGCCTAGACTAGACACCTAAGGGCAGGAGCGGTGTGGGTGCACAGCAGTGGAGGAAGGAAGGAAGAGACAGGAAGTGCTCTTGGAAGCTGCCGCCCTGCTTAAGTGACAACAGGATAATCTATCGGGTGTGTGGAGTGGTGGAGCATCTGACTGAAGCCAGGCAGGCTGTCAAGCCCGATGAGCTACAGGTGAAGTGCAGGAAGCGTAGCTCATTCCTCTGTCTGCCATCCCCGTTGAAAAAAAAAAACAGCCTATGCTGGTTAGGTGTGTTTTGAAGCATAGCAGCCGGTTGATGCGGGTCCTTAGCTGGTCATGAGCTGGTTTAAGATGCTCAAGTGCTGGTCCTAAGCAACCAGCTCCAGCTCCAGCTCAGGGCCAACTTAAACCACCTCATGACCAACTAATGACCAGCATAAACCAGCTGCCATGCTTCAAAACCAGCATGTGCTGTTTTTTTCAACAGCGATGAACAGATTAACATCCTTAAAGTGAAGCCTGTCAATGGGCTTTATCTGCAGATTAGTTTTATTCACTGTATCTATAGGGATACAAGGCTTTATAAGCAAAGGAACATACATTTACAGTGCGACCGCATGCAATCACATGATGTTCAGGAAATCTAAATGGTGTCAGCACAGATCAAACCTAAAGGCATATTTCAATTTCGGTCTGACACGTCTTTGGCTAGAGCAGATGTGTAGTGGAAGAAGAGTTGCAGTTATTCATCAGCATTTGATGTGTACAGCAACATGTGCTGCTCCAAAAGCTACAGTAACACAGCAGAAGCCACTATAAATGGATCTGCAAGCAAAACATATAAGGGCCTATAAATTTGCACATTTTCTTTTCCGACATGCAGTGGATGTGGATGTTTTGAAGGGTGTGCTGTAATTTCATTTGTGCAGAGCAAATTGAAAGCCACATCTGGGCCACTTTAATTGAACAAAAAGTGAGACAGGCTCGCCCATAAACTGGCACCAGACTGAGATCAAGTAAAACACATTGGTAGCACATTTGGACCACAGGCAGTATACAGCAAAAGAGTTGTAAATGTACAACTCCTCAAGCCAGATGATTTTCCCTTCACACTAAATAAACAATATGTAACTAATATTTCAATTACGCAGCTTTTTTATGTTTGTATTCAATAATTGGGGATCAATCCATCAAATATTAATACTACTTAGCCATTAATACAACTGAAGTCCTTAAAGAAAACTATCAAAAAACAACTGAAACAGCATTTGCAACACATTTGGCTTTCCGGATGTGCCGTATGAGTGGAACTATTTTCTCCATCCGCATTTGATATACAATGATATAATTGTTTAAAATTACTTTTCTCTGCCATGCAGTCTTTTGAGAAATCATTTAATGAGTGGAGAAAGTTATTAGATTTTGATGAAAGAAAAATTAATACTTTTTAAAAAAAAAAAAAAAAAACTAGTTTAACTTTTACAATTTTCCATTACAGAGTTTCCATATGGAAACATTTACCCCCCAAAAAATCTCTCCTTTTTTTCCCAACATGCGTGTATCATAGAGGGGCAAACGCCCATTGCCTTATTGTGCACAATTAACCAGTGCATATTATTCTAAAGAAAAACACATTTTAAGTAGCTAATTAAACTCATGTTGCTCTAATCATTTGATATATTTGTACATCTGGAACTTCTACAGAGTTGAATTGAGTGAATCATTGCCATTTATTCCTTTTGAAAACCATCCTTACTGTTATAGTCAGTTGTGCACTCTTCTTCTTGGCCTTTCTGTAAAATATTAGTGTGCAACTATCTACAGTAATGCATTACCAATTCCACCGTGGTACATAATTGTCATATGGCAACATGGCTTCCTTTCTAATAAAAAGTTTCCACATAACATTGCTCATATTCCTTCAATTTACTGTAAAACTATTCCAGATAAAGTTGTTCTGTGAACAAAAGCATCTATGTAACATATCAAAAATTCAGAAATCCAGATGTAGAAGAAATGTACAGAGAACAAGACAGTTTGAGGAGCACTGCAACAAGCACCCAATGTATGGGTGACCACAGCAAAATCTGTAGAGAAAATGACATGTATTGTGGCTTAAAAACTGCAGTATTGGTTTCTTTAAAGTCAATGAAATTTCTTATAATTCTTTTCTGAATAGTGAGAATGTGTAGCCATTCATTTGTAAATTGGGTCAATTCATTTAACGATGTCTTAAACACTACACAACAGCAACATTAATGTCTAAAATAATTGTATGCCAGTCCAAAAAGGATCACCGCAGTCAGAGGTCATTATTTGTGGAGCCTTTTCCTGTTCAGGGTGCTGCAGTCACAGTAAGACACTGTTAGGTATAAACTGGAGAGTCCACTTAAGATCTAGGACAAAATGATGACAGGGTGCCTGACAACATGATCCTCCATCTAATGGCTCTTGATGAATTGCTGAATGAGAATTGCTCGGTTCCTTTGATGTTTCAGAGGAGGCGTTCCACCAAAACCTCAATGTCCCGACACACATCTTCATTAAAGTCTCCAATAGATGCGTGACCAGACTGTGATGCATTTCATCAATTAAACATGTTTACATTTAAATCATGTGGGGTGTATATAGCAAAGAAATTTAGAGGAAATGTCACTAATACTTCAAGGTCAAAACATTGTTCTTATAAACTGCTTCTGTACCGTCTCCTGCCCTTTGCTTGCTTTGCGCTAAAAGTAGAAACTTTGCCTGGCTTTCCAACTGGTCTTCATTGAGTGGAAGGAGCTCCAATGAAAACATGCAAAAAATAATTTACAACCCCACTAGACGTTGCCATGTAATCGGCAACTACTGAAAACATAAAAACATGCCCTGTTCTTTTCGCCCTGCCGGTCCACATGATGTTGCCAGAAGCAGTGAATGGCAAATACTAAAACAATACAATTAAATTGATTCTCTTCATGCAGTTTCCTTCTCTCTCTCTCTCTCTCTCTCTCTCTCTCTCTTTCTCGTTCTCTCTCTCTCTCTGTGTGTTGCCCTGGTCAGTGACAGACTTTTTAAAAGTTGTATTTGGGGAAGGAAGGGCGAATGTCTTTCTACTTCCCGCTGTGTTTGATGTCTAAAATCTTTTGCTAGCTTTAAACATCTGTTTCCAAATAGCCAGCAGCCACTAATTAGAGCTTTTAACAAGACTGAACGTCGTGAGAACCAGAGGGTGGGCATGAGGCGACATGTACATCCTAGTAAAGTCACTACATTCCTCAACAAGCGACTACCTTTCCCGGGGAGGGAGGGAGGTGGGGAATATTGAGTCGCAAACCTTGCAAATAAAAAAGCTCTGTGATACAGAGCACGTCCCTTCCAACCCAGGACCCTTACGTCACATCACCCATCTCCCACAATTATAGGAACCAAATGCCAATGACAATGGGCTAAGCAGAAAAAAAACCCCCACATAAATATATCATGAATTTTGAGATCACATGTCGTTTATTGAAACTTTTAGTTTAATTAAAGTTGGAAGATGAAGGTTTTCAGATTTTTCTTTCTCGTCTTGCTGACGCTGACTTGAGAAAACCTGCCAACAGTAACATATTTCAGTAGCAGCAAAGTTTCTTGTCTTTTTTTTCTGACAATCAGGTTCCGATGCCAAATAGGCTTACTGGCAGAAGCAGAAGAAATATTCCTGAACAATGGCGTCTCTCTGTACATCACACCCTCGCTGGCAGCTTGATCAAACACCACACCTCCTAAATGAGCTTCTCAGACTGAAATTCTGAACTTCCAGCATCCTTTATAGATCATCCAATGTAAATAACAATTAATCAGTTTAGAAACTGATAACAATAAAGACCCTTTGAAGTGTCATCTCTTAAGTCCAAAAATGGGTGGCTTTTGCCAATGAAGTCTACAATGATCATAATAATTATAATAATACATCATGAAACTGTGACAGAATTCATCAATAACAAAGACTCCAAAAATATACCAAATTTACAGTTTCTAAAACAATGTCTCAAAGTGTACTCTAAAGCACAAAATTATCTAAAGCACTTTAGATGGAAAACACAACTAAAAATCAAGGTTAATTATTGCATTTAAGGTTCCATGAGTAACCTTTAACATTCATGGAACCTTTCTATCGCACAAAGGGTCTTTATAGTGGAAAAAAAAAGTTTCTTTAGTTCTTTAAAAGTGTTCTTCACACTTAGACAGAAATGGTTCTTTTGAGAGTTTTTCACTGAAAGGTTCTTTGGAGAAGCTAAAAGGGTTCTTCTATGGCAAAAAACAAAAACAAACAACAACAAAACAAAAACAAAAACAAAACATTTGGAACCTTTATTTTTAATCTGTTACTTCATTTGGGACTGGCCAAGTATGTTTTGTCTGAATAATCAAGGGAACCAAAAAACTGATGGAACGATACAGAGACAAATTGGAGAAGAGGAAGCAGCAAACAATGAACAATCTGCAACTCTGTCTGTGTGAACCTGCCAGTGATGGCCCATCAGAGCTTATCACGGTCATTTACACTTCAGTTCTGTACCGTCCTGATAAAGAGTAACTACAGATTAATCCATGATGATATCTTACCTCCCACATCTAGAATGCACAGCTGATGAGCTGTTGTTTGTTGCAACACCAAAATAGGATGAACAGTATTAGAGTTACAAGAAATAGTGAAGCTCTTAAAATAGTGGTAGAGGTAGGATTAATAACACATGATAAGAGTACTTAGTATTTAGTAGCTCAATCAGTAGAGAACTAGCAATGCCAAGGTCATGGGTTCGATTCACAGGGAATGCAAGGACTGGTAAAAATGTAAAAATCTGGTTAAAAACACAACAACAACTCTTGAGTGCAATGTAAGCTGCTATGGATTAGTGCCTGTCAAATGTAAAATGTGACCTCAGAATTAAGAGAAGTGGTAGTTAATAGGGGCTTTGGCACCGCGAGCAGAGATGTGTTTTTATTGTGTGGCGTGGGTCTCTCGTGATAACGGAGATGGAATGAAGACATATGTGATCCATGTTGGCAAAATGAGTCGGAATGCGCACAGGCTAATTTCGAGCTACAGCCAAAAACAAGTGAAAAATGTCAGTTTTGGTCGAAATTGAGGTTTTCACAAAAATGAGTTCGTTAAGTCCTCGTCTAGCGATCCCAATGCTCCAAATAGCAATTAAACATCTAAAAGTATCTTTATTTGTTTTCTGAGAGGAGTACTCTGGAAAATTGAGTTTTTCTCTGCTCACTTCTGGGCGACTGGCGCTTCCTTCAGCACAAGTTTGGTAATGTTGTAAAGCACAGCGTTCCAACTTTGTGAGTAATTTGTTAATAACAAATTTTCGATTGCATGAGTCTGAACCGATGAATTGTGATTTTCAAACTAATGCGGATGTAAACAAAACAATCTTACTCACGCTGACTGACAGATCCGGAGCGCGCGCACAAAGACGCCTCAGACAGTGTGCGATCCTGATATACACATATACATCGAATATTTTTAAAAATCTGTCTTACCGAGTATTCACGCAAACATTATCTGTTATGTCTTACGTGAACGTTTGGTTAACAGTTGGGGAAAAACATTTGCTGTGTAACATTACACTGTAAAAAAAATCCCCATAAAATTTACGGTAAAAAAAGAGCAGCAGTGGTTGCCAGAACTTTACTGTAAATATATGATGGCAATGTTTTAGGTATCATGGGACAGCTGTCTATTTTACAGTTAAAAACTGTATAATTTAAATTTACGGTAAAAAAAAAAAAAAAAAACGTATTTTATTAGATAGTATTTGTTTGTAGTTGCTTAGTCCATGTAGCTTTGGATAAAAACGTCTGCTAAATGATTAAATGTAAATGTAAATGTAGCTAGTATAATGTTAATTTACCAACCTACTGAAGTACTAATATCTGTTTTGTACCTTTGTAATACAGTGACAACCACCAAACACAATGGTGATTAGATGATGATGAACTCATCTGCTCAAGCAGTTTTTCCAAAAGTAAAGAAGGACAATACTAATATACAGAGGGTGCACATAGCATTTTTAAAATTTCATGTGTGTTACCATGATGGTGTTTAGTGTTTGTGTTAAATGAATAAACATTAATTTAACAACATTAGATGTAAAATAAACCCCTTAATGTACATATTGATTAGAAAAAACTAAGAAAACTAAGAAGAAATGGTTATTTCAGCGAAAATACATCAAAGTGTCATGCAGGGAATTGTGGAAACGGTTTCTCACTGTAAATTATAAGATGACTTGTTATTCTTCCAAAAGAAATGTACATTTAATGGTATTTTACCGTAAAATGACATTAAATTTATCGTAAGATCTATTACACTTATTCACCGTAAATAGTATGGAAACTTTTTGTAAACCAATTAACTATTTTTCACCGTGGCATTTTTACATTCTTTTAACGTTAAAATCACTAAAGCCATTTTTTACAGTGTAGGCAGCCTACGTGTGGTACAGTAGGTCATGACATCTAGGCTGTCTGTTTCATTGATGTTAATCAAACAATTGTGGAATCATGGAAAAAAGGTTGAATATGTTTATTCTTTCCTATAGATATGGGTTTTGACTGGGTTTCTGCCAAATTTGGTGGTTTTACCAGCTATTTTAAGGTACGATTGCTAAGTGATTTTGTTTCGGAACATTCAGAAAACTTTCATTCGTTTTTCTCAAAATTAACTTTGCTGACTCTGTCGACTTCAAACAGGCATTTGTCTGATTCTAACAAATCATGCACCATTTTGAAGGTTTTTTAATAGAATGTGAAAATTACAATAACTAATTTTTGAAAATTTGCTAATTGTGACTCATTTGCCAGCACGGGTCACATATAAGTTAGGCAATCGAACAAGGATGGCGATGAGATGAAATCTGTTGATTTAAAAAAAAGCATCTACAACTATTTTCATGTATACTGGCTGTGGCTCAGTATGTGTTTTACTTGATCTGTTTGGTGCCAGTTTATGGGTGAGCCTGTTTTCAGCCATGTATGACACAACGCTTCTCCACCATTGATGGAATTTTCAGGTAATTCATGTTTTCACTGTTATACGGTTGGGGGCACTATTAAGCATGTTCTAAAAGAGTACAGAATCTCCGGATCAGAAAATAGTGAAGAAGCAGAAACAAGCGACAGAAGCATTGCTTATGCTATGAGTATGTTAAACAACATTTAAATCAAAACTGCCTTGCGTTACCAAATAAGTATTGATGGACTCTAAGCTTTATCAAAAGATGCAAATCAAAATGTTGCTTTTTACTGAAATTGACCCCACATTCAGGTGTTGATAAATATAGACTGCATCTAGCTAGAATTTTGTTTTTTGATTTTTAAATCAGAGGCTCTGTTCTTTCTATTGATATATTGCATGTTCAGATATTCATACAACAAAACCATCCATGAAAGTTCAGTGAAAATTATCAAAAATGCTTGTGCTGGTTGGCAACTTGGCGCTGGCGGGGAAATTGCTAATTATTGCACTTCCACAATAATGAGTTTTAATAAATATTCATTAAATGTATTTAGAACTAGAAAAATAGCTCATATGTTCCATTTCAAAATTTAAGTCATCATATAAGTTCAACACAATTAGCTCTTTTAGGACAGCACTATTAAATCATTTAGAAACTGGACACTAAGTCTAACATTTATAAACAACTGTGCAACAACTGCTTGACCTATTGTAATCTATATGTTTATTCTTAAATGACTGAAACTAGTTTTGTAGACAAATATATGATTTTCTTTACTGAACTAAAATAAATAAATAAATAAGTATTTGAGATGGATGACTTGGACCGGAGAGTGAAGGGAAAGCAGTGAACGAGGGTCCAGCGATGGAAAGACATCTCAGAATGATTTAAAATTTAGTTCTGTTTTTGATATGTTTAATATTTTTATTCACTACATAATTCAGTTTGTGTTATTACATATTTTTGATGACTTTGTGCTCTACACTCCAAGCTGCATGAAATAAATGTTTATTTATAACACTAGATTTGTTTTCCTTATGAAACACAAGTAACAAGAAATTACTCAGAAAGGTCATTGGGAGCCATCAGTTCATTCCATGTCCTGTTATTCCTCCCAGTTCTTTTAACTTAACTGCTCTACAATGCCGCTAATCTACCTCTTATTATCTAATTAGTCCAACACAGGCAAAGAGACAACACCTCGATCCCTTACATCACACATTGCCACCAGGAGGGAATCACTGATCAAAGGCAACACCAGGGAAGGCATATTTTGATAAAGCTTAAATGCCTTTTAAACATTCCCAAATCCAAAGATAACACGTTTCAGAGAAGCACATGTTTGCTTTTGCTCGAGTGGAGTTATTGCTCATTTAAGTGTTTTGCTGTTGGTAGGTGGTTCGGGGGGTGGACACTGTTGCGTGGAGATCGGAAAAGATTCATGAGTGCACCTAATTGAGCATAGACGGGGCACCAGCTCGTACGTTTATGCACAGGCAGGAGCCCAGGCAAAAAGTTCAACAAACCTCTCTCAATGCCAGGGCCTCGCTTTTTTGAAAAACCAATGATCACACGAGGCGGGGAACGCACAAACAAAAATGTTACGCTTGGCAAAACGGACAGGGATGAAGCTTTCAAGAGCACAGCTGCAACACGAGCGTCCCTTCATGTTTAACTGCCGCTCGGAGAAAATCTGTAGCTTCTAGGTACATCAAAAGGAGGAACTCAACCGCTATTGTCTCCTTTAGTACATGTGACACGGTTATAGTATCTCGGTAGAAAAGAAGCGCTCATCTTTGAACACCGCGTTTTAACGCACCTTAAAAGGGAGCGTAAGTCGATCCCCTTTGCAATCCAACACTGCTGATTCATTCAGGCTTAGTGTCACACAACACACACAGCCAACATAACGCCGTCTCTCACCTGCCTGCCAACTCTGTTGTTATGAAGTCTCATCCGGGAGTGAATGTCTCTGTACGTCTCTCGGGAGTCCAGGAACTCCTTGGAGAAGCGTTCCCCGAACTCCACGTTGGGGCTGCAGCCGCCCCACTCCCAGGAGTCCTGGGGTCCGAGAGCATCGGCGGGAAAGTGTTCCATCACGCCGTGCACCATTCCTTTCCCCCGATTGATGGCCTCCAGCTGCAGACGGTTGAGTTTGATCCTGAATGCTTCCTCGTCCCCTCTGCGTTTCTCATCACAGCCGCAGGCCTTCAGTTTGCCCATTGCGCAGGCGTTGGACACGGCGTGCACCACACCGGCCGCCGCAATAGCGTATGCAAATGCGCTTTCTCTGAAACCTGCCAAAGAGACAATACAAGGGATTATTCAGGCAAGCCGCACTCAAATGTTGTCCATCGCACACTTTGCCATTTGTTCTCTGCGTGCTTTGGGGAGGAGATCGCAATCGTATCCAGCAGGAGAAACCGCAAGAGCCCTGATGCTTGACAGCAGTACCAGTATATTCCTCCACACAACAAGCAACAGAAAGACCTCACAGGACAAAGCACAAGTAATCTAATAAACGCTGTACAGTATCCAAAGCATGCACATGCAGGAACAATGGAGAAGGTGTGGAGGGCTCTGGTTAGTGTGGTTAAGCACAGACATGCTCATCTGTACACAAGCTCTGCATTGAGCTCAAAAACGTGGCTGCAATTAACCTGGCTACCGTTAGTAGCCGTTTGATCTGCACTAATCATATGCCGCTCATCTGGATTTCAGCGCTCATCCACCACACTCTTTATTAGAACTGAAGCGCGGCAGATTTTAAGGCTTTCCGACAAGATTTAAGAAATTCCTCAGCAAATACTTTTAAACACATGAGAGCCACATGTAGCAGTAGCATGTTATGTTGTTGTCCTTGTATAAGAATATTTCATTACAATGTTTTTTTTTCTCTCTCCAGGGTTTTCAGAGTAAAGAAGATGCCTCACCAGAGGTGCCTGCGTGTGCTAAAGGGTTGTTGAACGCTAATGGTCTCAAACAATAATAAACGGAGGTCTCATAAAAGCAGACTCTCCTGAATCACTTCTAGGGACAGATGGGTAATTAAAGAAGGCCATGCTCAGAAACATGAAAGAACCCACTAAAGGCTAAATAGTTTATAGTTCCTTCTGCCTGCTAAAATCAAAGGGCACTTCTTCAGTGTGTAAAAGACTCTCTTAGGTATACATATAAAATTCCTGTTAAATCACAACAACAACAACAAAACAGTCTGGTTACTGATCTGAAAAAAAAAAAAAAAAAAAAAAAAATATATATATATATATATATATATATATATATATATATATATATATGAATAGAAAATTTGAACATTTAAAAGTGAAAGCCTATGAAAGTTTTAAAATTTTAAACAACTTAATCATGTTTAATTTGAAAGATCTGAAAGAAACTCTAGAAGACACAGATTACTGTATGTTTCAACCAAAACTACAAAAATATTAAAGCTTATTTTTTTCAGCATTATTGACTGTCTGCATTCATATGCATTTGCGTGACCACAAGACCTTTGGTTCATTGAAAACGATCCTTCAAGAGAAACAGATATTTCCAAGTTTGAACAAGTTTTAAACTGGCCATGACCCCATGTCTACCACTTAAAAAGCATGTTTAATGCAGATTGGGGCTTGTCTTATTAGGCCTGTGAATGCAGCCTCGCCTCACCTCCATGTCCTGTTTTGTCCATCTTTGGTGATTACAAATGACTAAAGAGGCTTTAAGACTTAAATCAGGTGTAAAACAGTCAGTGTCAGGAATTCACTGTGTTTTCCAAAAACGCTTGCTGATGGCAGAGCTGCCCTTGGGGCTCGAAGCAAAGATCTGAGATAGTTGAAGGATGTTCAATTGATCATTTCAAAACACACAGGAACTCGCACCTATTAACCCACCCACCCACAGTGACATACACACTCACGCAGAGGAGACCTGCATGCAGAAATACACACAAACACGACACCAGCCGGTGCTTTTTTTCCGTGCAATCCTCTCATGATTCTATGGTGGGCAAACGGCACTTAGGCGCAGCCAGAAGACACGGACATGGAAATGCTGTTTTAGATTTCCTTCCAAGTCAATGAAAGACCTGGAACAAATCAATCTAACAAATAATTTAAAGTGAGAGGCACGCCCGGCTGCGCTGATGGTGGAGGAAGTGGGAAAATGAATTAAAGATTGAAGGAAACTGTCACTTTGTGTTACAGAAACTAACTAAACAGGTTTATGCTTTTGCCACTGAGGGTTGGGAAAATGCTGAAAGCAAATTCACAGCACTTGCACTGGCACAAAGTAAAAGCATTAGCTGGCCAGGGAAGCCCCTTACAGGATATTTACATTCTCTTTTTAAGTGATATATGTCTATGGCTGATAGCGCTTTTCTACTATCACACATTTATAGCTGTCAATATGGTTCAGTATCTGACTTCACAAATCAGTTTAGATGCAAATGCTTAATTAGGCACGAATACCAACATTAATTTGAAATTCTGTTTTTGTATATCTGCACCTTGACCCCAAGAACAGCATAAGCCAAACCAGATTTTCCAAAAGCTTCACCTGAAATGTTTACCAATTGAAAAAATTTAAGCTATTTAAGCTATTTAAGCATAGTTTAGGTTTATTTTGTAGCTTACCCCTGCTGAAGACAACACTCTCATAGGGGATCTTGTTCCTGGTCTCCAGGCTTGAGCAGTTCCAGCGATGTCCTCTGAACTGATGCTGGCATTCATGGATGGCGATCTGAATGCCCTGTATGGCAGAGGCCGTCGCATCTGGATGTCTCATACACACGTCCAGCTGTTTCTTTGTCAGGCCGGGCAGGGTCAAACACACTGTGTTGGCATTGAGAATGGGATCAAAGGGGATCTTTAGTCCCAGGATTTCATTTGAGTCTGCCCTAGAGGAGAGAATGAAACCTTATCAAGAACCCAAACACAACAAAAAGTACTATTTTGCATTGTTTATAATATAAAAAGATCCAAAGGGTCATACAAAACTGCTGTGTCACAAATTCAAGTGACATTGAGCCACTGAGTAGCCCAATGATCATGACTAATACCAAATAAGCCATGAGCCGGAAATGGATGTTATGTCCATGCAGAAAAGATGGCATCAAAGGGGTTGATTTTATATAATTACATGAGTTTACTTGTCCAATATGAGCCGCAATAACAGTACATTAAAGAAAAGTTATGTGGATTAATTACATCTGAGCGATACTACAAATTAACAAATGTGTATAACTACTACTACCAGTACAATATAATAATATTAAAGGGAAATGCAAAGTAACTAGTAAACTGCAAAGAAACTATTGCATAACAGGACTCACTGATATTGAATGAAACTCTCACGAAGACATTATTTATTAGCAAAATATTCAAATCTATTCATCAAAACTGAATTAAATAGCACTTTATGACTCTTCTAAGTAGCATTACAAAGAATAAAAATAAAACTTTGTACTACTTTTCTCAAAGCTGTTAAAAACAAAACACAAAAATAGGATGTGCAAAACTTTCTAAACATCTTTGAAAGTTTTGGGATGCACGTAAGAACATAACATCATGCCATTTATATAATGCATGTTTGTGAGCAAACGTTTTCAGTAAATTCCCCCAGACACTGTCAATAGATATTAACATGCAGAAACGGTTTGATTTTTACACGAAACAACTAAGCAAGTCCTTACCTTTGAACTAAAAGCGACGCCAAAGCCAAAGAACAGAAGAGTCGAAATAAAAAGTAATCCATGCTGCTGCTCTTCTGCAAAACTCTCTCACAACAACTCTTCTGCCTGAGGAGAAGATCCGTCCAATACGCGCGCAGCTTTCCAGCGATCAGCTTCAGATCGTCCGAATCTGACGAAAAATAAAATGATGCTGGAGAGTGCCAAGCGCTGTCGTGATACCTCATTCATGAAATCACTTTACAACTTTTCTGCTGGTGCTTTCTGTTTAAAGAATGAATGAATGAGCATGTGAGCCGACGCTGTGAGGATCCGCTGAGATATCATCTGACACAAGACACTCATGTATATACATCAGTACTCAGACTGAGCAATCTACTGTCTTCAGGACTTCTGATGTTTGCCTTATCTTGATGGCACTCAGACTACTCCACTTAACTCTCTGCCAGCCCACCTCTACGTCAGCACACACACTCACACACACTCACACACTGCCGTGGAGGACAAGTGCCTCATTAGACAAATCCAGATTGAACCGATAAACAGGGAAGTTTAGGACCCATTGAGATGAGAGGGATTGGGGACAGATAGAGAATGATAACGAGGTACTTTCATGCTATGATTATGGATAAAAATCAAACTTGTCTTTACTCAGCTGAAGGATTTAACTGAGACATATGACAGACACAATGTCAGAATAAAAAGAACATAAATACATCAGACAAGCATGTCTTTATTTGAAAATGGATCAAAATGAATGTTTATGCCTTTATTGAAGCATTTATGAGATTGTGAGTCAAAAACACAAATGTTTGAATATTTTGATTAAAACAATGAATGACTTTATATATATGTATTATATATTTAAATAAATACTATTTCATGACTAGAAGTCTAAATTCAGACTTCTGTCCTGTAATATAAAATGCCATTATCATATTTTTCTATACATGTAAACAAGTCGGAGAGACTTAAAACTCATAAATATCAGATTGGCGAGTTGTCGCATAAATGTTGTACATTTATAAAATGTATACCTTTCAAATTTATTTAGCTGTTTTATGAGCTGTTTTGCGTTCTATAACTGTTTACATTTTGCTAAAAAGCCAAGCTGTTTAAACTATGTCACTATTGGGGCATGTTGTCACGGAAGGTCAACATGTGTTTAGTGAACTCTAACTTTTATTCCTGGGAAATAATAGCGTGAATAGCCTTTGTTTTTTTGTTTTTTTACAGAATTATTACATGATGAAAAATTCTTGCTTTCAAAAATATATATTGTTTCAAAGTCTTAATAGCTGAAAATACATTGTTGGTCTAATTTCTTTAAATTTACTGCTCTCTATTTTTAATTCCTATAGACTCTCTCTTGGTGTTTATGTTACCTGGAAACGCAATTATGAACACTGAATTTATAGTAACCCCGTGACAAATTCATAATACAACCACATCTTACATGTTGAGAAAAGAGCCAAAGCCCATTAAAGCTGAAACCTTCCCGCAGCTTTTGTAATGTTTGAATTCCATATGCTTCTTTGTAATTCTTCATTTCGGGACTTAAATGAAGAGTGTGCGCATAGTGGTATCAATAAAGCGAACCACAGAAAGTTACTTCAATGTGGCAGGGAGGTTTTAGTCACAGTGAAGTCACAAGGAGGGAGTCGGTACGGTTTAAAGCTTCAATCTTGAGTGAGGTAAACAGCCCCTGCTGACTCCAAATGAACTGATAATCATCTCTGTCTTCAATTAGGCACCATCACGGCTCAGTTTTTTATAGCTAGTTCATGACAAGTCAAAAACATGGTTACCAGTAAGATGTCGCAACTTTCAGAAAAACATAATCCTGTTTCCATCTGGTGTGGATCCTTTCCAAGAGATCTGCGGTCAAGAATTTACACATGCTGATTTTAATTGTGTCCTAGTGTCAACTGGGGAACCCCTCTCTCTATGATCTTTTTAATTGCAGAGCATTAAGATAATTTAGTAATGACATTTATCCACGGCTGAACAACACATCTTCTGATCATGAGTTAAATGGCTGAGAAAGACATAATTTGGTAAAAAGGCAAAATCATTACAGTAAATTTACATTGATTAATCACATAATGATTTCTGTCTTGTGATGTAATGACTCATATGAGTAAAAAGGAGTTTTGTTCATTGATTGTAGTGATTACCAGGAGAGCCCCAAGGCAAAAGATAATGCTGAATTGGAATTTCCCACAATAAAGAGGTGTGCTAAGAATTGCGTGCACTTTTCCTTGGCGAAATGGCATTGTAAATGGTAGCAGCTCTTGTCTTTGTCCAAATGGTCCCACCAGGGACATTTGAATTATTCACAATCTGTTAGGATTCAGGAAGTCTTCACGGCTGATGATATGAAAATGTCACAAAAATGAAGGAAAAGAACCTTATTTTGAGTGTTTTCCAGAAAAAGAATGCAGTTTTTTGAAGTTAACAAAATATTTCAACGTTTAAAAAACCTCTGAACAGATTAACACTTTATTTACCCAATTCCCAGTCTTCCTTCAATAAGCATTTCCTACTTTCATGAGTGGGCAAAAGATGTGACGCTACAGGAGAAACAGAACAGAGGGTAAAAAGATCAATGCTGCGATTACTTGGGCTCCCGCAGTATGTCTCACTACGGAGGTTTTTAAAAGAATTAGAAAGTTCAACCCCCCAATGTGGAGCAATGACACATCTGTGGAGAAATGAGTTCTTGCAGAGGAACCTTTCCTTTTTTTCAGGGGAGAATAAAGATGAGTACTAAGCTTTGGTTTTTCCCACAGGAATATTTGTCTCTTTTTTGTTGCTAAGCCATTAGAGCATGATGGGAAAAGGACTTTTTGATTGGTCTAATGGTGTAGGTATTGGCTCCTATGACAGAAAGAGAGGAGACTCAAAGAATAGAGGAAAATAAGCATTGTCCTGTACGGCGCAGCATGCGGAGCTCCCAAGAACCGTTGCCCTCTGATCTGCTTGTTGATATGTCGGGATGGGAATGGTTATAATCAATTAAATGTTCAATGTGCTGGAGCAAAACATTGGGGGGGGGGGTTAGAGAAGATTTGTTATTGGCTTTCTTAGCAACCCAAACAAAGAGTGTCTTGTGCTGTTTAAGAGATGTTTTAAATTGGCCGCAAAAGATCTTTATAGGCCACGGAATGATGCGGTCTGTTTTGATCAGTCACATCGTTTGTGTAATTGTTCACAGTGTGGTATTAGCGGCTATTTCTAATGTATACAAGTTGTTGGACTTAATAACACGCAAACTCACTTTGAAAACAGGAAGTTTCTTTTTGAGGGAAAAAATAAGACACTTTAAAGGGTTAGTTCACCAAAACAAATTAAATTTCTGTCATTAATTACTCACCCTCATGTCATTCCACACCCGTAACACCTTCGTTCATCTTTGGAACACAAATTAAGATACTTTGATGAAATCTGAGAGAATTTTTTTTTTTTGACGTTGGAGCTGGCCGATACTGATCCGGCGTTCAGACGTAGAACCTGGAAGCGTTGCAAATTAAATAGCGTTTTAGATTGAGAGGGGAGGGAGGAATTTGATGAATAAAAGTCGTTATTTTTGTTTTGTCTTTGCACACAAAACATTTTTCTGCAGGTTGAACAGTCAAGTGGACTATTTTAACAATGCCTTTACTACCTTTCTGGACCTTGAATGAGTATTTTCAATAAGCAAATTAACATTCAAATAAACATTTCTGACAACTGCAGATGTAGTTGTAGTACATTTTTAATATTTGTGTCTTATGTTAAATAATAAAGAAATCCATACCATTAAATTCGATAAATTATTTTCATTTTAAAATCTTCATTGAGAATAAACCGTTGGGATGAAGCATGAAAAAAGCAACAACACAAAATCTTCTGTTTATTTACATTGTAGAACTCCACTAATAAATGCCTGAACATGTAAAACTAACAGTTATGCTATCTGAAGCTCCCCCTACTGGGAACAGGAGCATCTTATTCTTTTATGAAAGCACTGGAGATGCCTGGTTTGTGTATCACAACAAATTTCCAATGGTACTTATATTCAGAGATTCCTGCCTTTAGGTACTTGCCCAGCTGCTGAGTTGGCTAAGCCATGGCTATTGAAAAACAGCAGAGCGTTGCTTGTTTTCTTTACCGCTTGAGTTACTGCTCGCTATCACTAGTTGAGCAGAATTACACCCGTTCGCTTGCTTTTCTTGGTACTGTGAAAATGTTTGGGTTACTGCGGCAGATGATATGAATGAAAAGGTATGTGAGGCAGGAGAATGTATTAGAGATAAGAACATCTTTAGACATTTCAAAGAAGTAGCCTCAGGTGGATGGAAGTGTACCACAATTTACTATAGCTGACAGCATTCTTGTGCATATTAATTTTAGATATTACTTATTGATTTTATACATTGCCACAGGTGTATAAAATCAAGCACCTTGCCAATTGCATTTACAAACATTTGTGAAAAAAATGGGTCGTTCTTAAAGGCTCTGTGAATTCAAGAGTGGTAATGTAATAGGATGCTCCATTCATGAAATTTCATCCCTGCTTGATATTCCATGGTCAAACCATAAGTGGTATTATTTGGAAGTGGAAGCGTTCAGGAACAACAGCAACATATGCCGAGTTCACATTGCATGATTATCAAAGTCATTAGATCACTGATCTTTTTTCTTAACACTGCACGACTATCTGGGGCAGCATTCAGTCGCCGCTGTGCGCACATTGCATGATGGAACGTTACACATTGACATTGCATGACGTTACAATAGGAAGAATCACTGACACCTCTGTCTGGTCCACAAACTACGTTTCACAACCAAACACACGAGAAAAGTGATAAGGAAATAAAGCAAGATTGGAAAGGAGAAAAGGAGGAATCGATTGGGGAGATGCCATCTATAACTCCGCCCCAAACTTCCCACTGCCGTTTCTTGCTCTCTCATTGGCTGTAGGTCATCGCTGATGTCATTTTCAGTCAGAGCACATTACACACAACAGGATTTTGAATCGCAGACAGGTCCAGATATTTAGCATGCCAAATATCTCACAGGCATCGTGACGGATTGTCGATTCTCTCAGGGTACGTTTAGGTGACAACGATGTACTAAAAAAAAGTTTTATCTTTGGACAGATGACAACGTTATCAAAACCATCCCTGTTCACACGGTTCGTCAATAATGACTAAAAACGCTGTATTACGCATGCCAAGTAGTAGGCAATGTCATTTTGTAAAGACAGATTATGCGCCTGCGCATACACAGTCTTATACAGAGCATTCGTGCCAAACATGCATGCCTATCCACCTTATTTTTATAGTTTACAACACTTTGATATTCTTCTCATTATTTCCCTATAGCGGCTAATAAATCTCGCACATTCAGAGAAATACCTTAATAAATAAGGTAGACTAAACGCGTAAATACCCATGTGTATCACGTCACCATTTTCACAGATTCACGTTTTTGCAGTTTACACAGAGATGACAATGGTATCGTTTTCAAAAACTTTCACTTTCAAATCTGCTTTCAAAAGTTTGCACTTTCAGGTAACCGTCACACCATTGTTGTGTAAATGAACTACCAAAAAAAAAAAAAAGTTTTCCATTTTTAGTTAAAAACGGTGTCATGTAAACAGCCCCTTAGATCGCGTGTTTGATAATGCACACCGCATAATTTTCACTTGAGTGAACGAGCACCGATTTACCTATGAAAAAAATCTGTGAAAATGGAAGACCGCATAAAATCACAGAACACGGTCACCGAATGCCGAGACTCACGTAAAAGTTGTCAACGGTCTGCTGACTCCATAGCGTGAGAGTTCCAAACTTCCGCTGGCATTAATATCAACACAAAAATTGTGCGGCGGGAGCTTCATGGAATGGGTTTCCATGGCCGAACAGCTGCATGCAAGCCTCAAATCACCAAGTACAATGCCAAGCGTCAGATGGAGTGGTGTAAAGCACACCACCACTGGAAAGGTATTCTGTGGAGTGACAAATCATGCTTCTTTGTTTGGCAGTCTGATGAGAGAGCCTGGGTTGCCAGGAGAATGTTGCATTGTGCCAACTGTAAAGTTTGGTGGAGGAGGGATAATGATATGGGGCTGTTTTTCAGGGGTTGGGCTAGACACTTTACTTCCAGTGAAGGGAAATCTTAATGCATCAGCATACCAAGACATACTGCTGTCCGCCAGTGCACAACACAAGGTCCATAAAGAAATGGTTGAATGAGTATTTAAATAAGAAATTGTTCAAAATAGTTTTATGTTCAACATTCCTAAAACCTGGTTTTAATTACAGTTGAAATCACATTTTCAATGTAGTCTCGGACTTTTGAACCCCACTCTATATACATACATTTTTCAGAAGCAACTGTGTACAAAGTTTGTGGTGTGGGGTCGTCACAGGGGATTTCCTCTTCCACTGAGGCACATAGCCCTGATTCCGCACAGATCTGTGCTTCTGTTATTCATTCGTGAGCAAACCGTTTATCCAGAGAAGAATGAAAGCTCCATTCCAAAATTAATTCTGCATGCTCGTGGTTTCTGATCTGAAGAGAGAGAGAGAGAGAGAGACTGAGAGAGAGAGAGAGAGAAAAGAGAAGATGACAATGGAGAGTGTATAAAACTGAGGGAGACGTTTCACCTGTGAATTGTGGTCATTAAGATGATGGTGAAGATAACACGAGCAAGAGTTATTCAGAGGTCGTTCGCTATGAACAGCTGGACACGGTGAACATTTTTGACCTTGCAGGATGTCTACACCAAGATTCTATGAGTAAACCTCCCACGATGCACTGTACTCAAACATACTAAATCTGTCTGAAAGGACTTGAAAGGTTCTGCATCAAACAAGAGAAAAGTCCAGCACTTACTGTGCGTCCTCAGACAAATGAAGAGATCATTTGACGAATTAAACCACAGCTTCTGGTCTCCTTCTTTTCAGACATCACCCAAAGCACCCTGACATCATCTATAACTGTCTGGAAAAAGAAAACAACCCTGGAAGCAGATTCCCTCTACAATAGAAAAACTGAACTCTGGGACACCAAAATAATCTATGATCCCTTTTATCCCGCTTCGCATCAGTTCTTCCAGCTTTTCTCTTGGAATGTACCACAAATCCCTCTCCGCAAAGACCACCGGCTTTCAGAAGAGTATCTTCCCACTTCAGCCAAGCTCTTAACCCTCATACTAATCCCATACGACTGTCTGACAGGTGTTGCTGCTGCTGCTTCGCTATCAACTAACAACTGCATCCTGTCTGTACTTTATGGTCTCACTCATTGCATTTACTGCACTGATTGGAAAACATGTTTATTGTTCAGCCACAACCTCCCTCTGTGTGATTACACTGTAAAACTGTGTAATTTTATTGTATTACACGTGCTGTGTTTTGTGAATGGATAGTTGATCCATAACTTGTAGCATGGTATGAATTTTTCATCTTTTTTAAAATAAACTTTTCACCTTCACTATATGATGTAACCATATAGTACAGAAAGTACAAATATGGGGGAAAAATTGTTAACTTAAAATTGTTTTAAATTTAAATGAATTGATTCACAAATATTAGGTAACATTATACTGAATCAACCTAAATGCATAGGTTACACCAGCAAAACCGAATTTAGGGGATAAACCAGGTAGACTTTTTAAGGTAATAATTGAAGGTTGCCACTTTTTTTTTTTTTACAGTAGTCTCTAAATTAGGTTATAGAAACCTCATGCACAGAAATTATTACATACATAATTATCAAAATATTGTTTAAAACAGTTTTGGGCTATAGCATATCACATCACAGAACACATCGACCTTCCTAAAGTCCCTTGTGGGAAAGAAATATGCTTAATTGTACTAAATGTGCACTTAGTGCAGTTCAAATCTTAAAGGTATATTTAAAAAAAAAAAAAAACTGTACTCACAGATAATATGAATTAAATACAAGGCCACTGAAGTTGACTTAAAGAGGGTGCACTTTCATTTTTCTTAACTTTTAAAAAGTAAAATCAAATAATGTCAAATCAAACGCTTTACTTTAAAGTACATTTTAAATCATTTTGTTTTAATGAACTTTTGTCATGATTTAAAGAAGTACACTTATTTTGATAAATGCTGACTAACATACTAAGCACGTGTAAAGCACTTGTTTATAATTTTGTAGCATAATTTTGCAACTGTGGTGTTAAAGTTAATACATTTTAAATGTACTGAATTGCAACTTTATCATTACAAATGTCACAAAGATGTGTATGCAAACATAGGCTATTTGGCAATACGTCACTTTCTGATTCTGATAAATATGAAATTACAAATATATTTAAAGCAATCAAGTTTCAATAGAAATTACATTACAGTAAATTTTAGTCATCATAAATGCTTGTCAGTTGATTTGATAGTACACACATGAAAAACAGTGTCCGAAAAAACATAATTTCTTTTAAAGTATACTACTTCCATATAGCATATAGAGTAGCTATTTATTTTTCACAAGGGGTGGCCTATTTCAAACAACTCACACCGTTGTTTGCCCTATTTTTTAGGTAATCTACTCACATTTGTAATTGTTTTGCCTCTACTGCTGATCAAAACTAGGCTGTATCGTCAGTTATCTATGTATTGTAAAGCTTCAAAAGTATCTTAAGAGTTTACAATAACGCAAGCAGCCATGAAATGAGACAAATAGCTCCATCTTGTGTTAAGTAGCTGGAAATGTGTTCAGAAAGAGCGCTGTTTAATAGCCGGTGTGTGTGCAGAGGTTGGCATCGTTCGTTTGAGTGGAGAGACCGTATGAATGCAAACCACAAATCCATAAACACTTCATCGCAGGCCCATTTTGGAAACAGCAATCCTGATCTAACTGAGGACAGGGACTCGCTTTCCATCTGGCGATTCCAGCGTGGAGAGCACGCAAACAACAATGTTTATTGACACAGACTTGCACGCTGGGTCTCTACGTTTTAGTCCGTCCAAAAAGAGACAAAATGGTAGCTATGAGTACGCTTTTTTCTGGAGATATTATCAGCACTTAAAATCCTGACATGAGAGGTTAACAACCCGGCGAGAACACTAAACCCCGTTTATCCACAAAAAGAAATGGCCTAGGTAATTGTGCAAGCGATCCGAGTCGCTGCATGCCATTAGTGTAGATGAGGCTGTTTCAACCCTCCCTGTAAACGTAAAAAAAAAAAAAACCCGGATTTCACAAGATTTATCAGTAACTCTTACAGTACAATAGGCCTATATTCGGAATTTTATTTTGAAAATAATCCCTTTAGGTTGTTTTATGCGGTAACACAGCTGTTAGCCTAAAAAAAATATTTAGTGGAATCTGGGATGATAATGCAAGCAACTGTATTAAATTTGAATCCACAGGGATTATTATCCCAGTTAACAGGGATTGTTGGAAAGCGTTTCTCAAAGTTATGAACGTTGTTCCAGTTCCGTGATAGAACTTTATCTAGAACTTTATCTCTCAAAATGTTAGTTGGACATTCATCTAACTTTTTTTTTTTTTTTTTTTTTTTTTTTTTATGTTACTACTGTTCAGAATGTCCAGAAAACATAAAAGTTCACATAATGTTGGAAAAATAATGAGTTTTTAGAGAACATTCAGAAATAACATTTCCATAACATAATGCAAAACGTTAGAACAGGTTTTGTTAGTTGGGATGGGGTTTAGTGTTCTCTTTGTTTGGGATAATTGGACTGATTTGGATTGGTCTAATATTTTATGAGCCTGGTAACAGTTACAGAAAAAATAAAGTTTACTGATTGTTTTACAGTAACTTATTAAATTTACACTATGTGGGGCCATGTTATAGAATAAAAGATAATAAAATCTGCCAAGATGATGGAGGCCCATCTGTGACAAAAATTTGTCCTGGGCCCAGTACATTTTTACACGTTTTTTTTTTTTTGTGATGTGCTGAGATACAAGCATACAAGTAATAATATAGTAATAATAGTAATAATAATAATAATAAATCTATTAAAAAATGTCTTAATTAAAGCACAACCAACAACTTAAAAAAGTTAGAGAAAAAAAACACACATAAGATATATTCTTACCATTCTTGCTTGGAACATAAGTATCAGCATAGTATTATAGACACTTACGGTTAATGTGTAAATATTACTGTAATGCACTGGACCTGAGCTGTTTGCAGCCAATTAATTGTAATATATTTTACAACTACTGTCAATGTACAGCATCTAACAGCCAGGAACATACCATAAGTGCAGGCCAAATTTTGTTCGCTGCACCCTTCCATCCCATCATACACCTCCCAGTCTGACAGATCCTAAGTTGTAATTAGACCGATTACCTCCCGATAAAATCTCCTGCAAGGTTTCAGAGCCTTTATTCACAGCTCGACTTTTATGAGTATGTCTTCCTAAAGCAAGCATCTCTATTTAGATAAAGACCGGTTGTCAGAACAAGGGGGGCGCGCGGTGGTATTACGTTACCGTTTTATTCACTCAGGCTATCTACCACACACATGCACCTGTGTACACACAGTCATGAACCATTTCTGTCTGTGCATTCATAACGAGAGAAGACACTTTTGCTATACACTGATATAAATCCTCCAGCAAAATCTCCGTTACTGCAAAATGTTGAATCATAAATTCATTATTCAACAGCTAAAATGATGATTACCACCTGTAGACTTGCAACTGGAGTTCACTGTCTCTCATCTAAGCGTCTTTGAACCTCATTGTCGAGGTGATCACAGGAAATGAGAGTGTATCCTATCATGCCATGGTTCCACCCACAGTGGCAGGCCTTCATTAGTGCCCTGTGTGTTTTACTATCAGCAGGCAAAGACAGAACGATTGTCTCATCCTGCACATTCCACAGCCGCTCTGTGTGTGTGATTGAAGCAGCAGCCATATTAATTCCTCCGCTTCTATAAATCTACTGGCTGTGGAATGACTCTGCTGCCGTCCTGCTCTGGGCTGTCTATCGTTGTGTGTCTCTCTCTCTCTCTGTCTCTCATTCCCTCACCAATGCTCCTGGCACATTCCCGGTCTCCATCTTCCGCTCTATCTTCAACATTGTTGGCTACACAGCCCAAATTCCTGTAAAATATGAACTTGTGCCGACTTGCAGGACTTATTCTAATACAAAGGGAGTCTTTTCCAACTGCGTAAATAACTCAAAACAACACCTTTCTTCTGCTGAGTGGCAAAGCGGTACACTTGAAGGTGAAATCTCTGAATTGCCTTATAGTGAGAGAGCGAGGTGGGAAGCATTGAGCCTTGACCCTGTGTGAAGCCAGCCAGTTAGAACAACATTTGTACGATTTGTTTAACGTGAATGAAAGGAAAGTGTGACACAAGCTTCATTATGCTGTCTATATAAATATCTCAGGCTGAAATGGGATCATATCTCCCAGTCAAAATGTCATGTGAGAGTTACAACATTCAACCAAATTATCACTGAGGAGAAATGGGAGACAAAGAGAGACTATTGACAAACCTTTGGAAATGGACTTTTGCCAGGTCTTGTCCGTCAGTTTGAATATGTTAGAGAACAGTAGACTCTTTATTTGTACATTTTATACTAAGTGTAGTCTCACTTTATCAATTAAATGCCTATTTCAATCATTTTTTATATACAATTCTGGTATGATTATTGTAAGATCACTTTATAAACAGTTGTTTTGAAGTGTAGTAAATAATCTTGAACATCTTTCCACCACCTTTCTCAGATATGAGGTTGCGTAACAGAGAGGAACTACAAATTTAGTATACGGGTGACACTTTTTGGCATTGAGATGACTTGGAAAAAGTGTCCCAATTAACCTGAATTCACCCTAAATAGAGACAAATGTTATGTCATATTTTGTGACAATGCTGTCAAATGCATGTGAAAGTGTTTCACTATGGTCTGTGGCTCACAAGCGCAAACTCCAGATGATACCTGGGCGAAGGTATTTTCCAAAAATGCAATACACTCCAAACAAAGGACGGGGTGCTTGAGATTAACACTTGATGAAAGTCTCATGGCTGACCCCTTAAGTAGCTCAGCATTCTTCATGTCTGTTTCTTAGCATTTCTGTTTTCTGATTTTATCAACTGCACAGACTGCATAAATATTCTATTTCAAATATAATGTATTTGGGTGAGACTTAATTTATTTATTTAACATGGTGCTGAAATGGTGTTTTGATGACCTACAGATATGAGGTCCATGGAAACCATGTCATTGTTAACCCTCCAGTGAGAGATTCATTGGAAATAAAACAATAAGGTAATACAACAATGACAATTTCTCATGCATTCCTGTGATCGTTGTCATTAACGATCAGTTGCAATTGGTTTTGAGAACTGTTGAGTAGTGTTAGCATACTGAAAGGCATTATATATGAGGTCAACAATACAAAAACTCTTTTAACAAACAACCAAAAGTAAAACAAAACACTGAAAATACATTTCACTAAGGAGCAAACCAATGAAAAATAGTGATCAGAATCAGTAAAAGTGCATTAAAAGCCCCACAGATTAAATATCTGGCAAACAGAGTTTTTACATGTTGCTTCTCTTGCGTTTGCTTTGTACCTTTGAGTTGAAGAGTTAAATGGCCTGTTACCCTTCCTGTTAAAAGTTCTCAAAGTGCTTTTGAAAGAAAATAACAGGGCATTAGTCACAAGAAGTAGTCATGATATTAAATTCTTATAAATAACAGTCTTTGTTTCATTTCCAGCGATATGCCAAATATCCTTTTCTTGATTTTCTGTCACTTCAGAGCATGAACAGCCATTACACAGTGGCTGCGTTGCTGATGTGGGTGTGCTTCCAGTCTGAATTAATAACATATACAGGGCTGAAAAGGCACAAACGACTTCTCAATCTACTGATAAGAATCTCTGAATGTCTCGACTTCACAGCTAAAGAACCCATTGAGTCTTGTGTGGTCATTGAGACTAGCATCCTGGCTTTTCTGAGGAGTCAATCACAAGTCAGACACTCCTCTAGGCTTTTCCAAAGCCTCAGGGTTTGAAATGTGTATGCATGAATCTAGAATGTTCTAGATTCTTTTGTTCTGACACTTGCACCACTTCCTTGTTCGGAATTGCTCTCCTCAATCCAAGGGTTTTTGGTTAGTGACACAAACTCAGTTCCTTCCTAACTGAGCACTTTTTACACTGGACCACGCAGCACCAGTGGAAACGGCAGAGGCAGTTTTCCTCCAGGACCACCGTCTCGTCCCGGTGACCCCGCTCACAACACAGAAGGTCACATCCGCTCACGTCCAACGCAGTGCTGTTGCACATTCGGCCGCGTGTGCCCAAGGAACCCGTCTTCCGATTGGGCAGGCAGAAGTCCGGTGACTCGGCCGAATAGATGAGATCTTGCTTGTCCGGGGGTTTGATGTTCTGCCCCACTGGGATGAGAGTCTTACCATCATTCCCACCCATCACTTTGGATGCCCCGTTGAAGCGCTCGAGTAGGCGGTCACCCACCTCGCGAAAGTGAGGCATTTTCTTCCAGCAGGTCCTCAGAGTGCAAGAGCCAGACAGCCCGTGACATTTACATTCAGTTCTCATATAATTCTTCACCGCCTGCAGTTCAAGACACAAAGATAGTTCAGTGAGATAAAAGGAGAAGCTATTTAGAAGGAATTTACCCTTGTCTCTCCCCTCCCTCTGTAGCCTCCAGCTATCCGAAAGCCTATCCAAGAGCTTGAAAACAGAGATTTTTACAGTTCTATACCTGTTTAAATTAACATCTGATAAATGCAGCATTAACATTTTTCTCGCTATAATTCTAATCATGTCGTCGCGAGGCATTTAAAAAATAAACACTGTGACGTACTTAAAAAGAGAATCACTCTCTGGCAAACATGTCTATGTCCCCACCTTGCTCCTAATGCCAATTTACCTGTGACTGACCCCGTACTAACAGGACCTGAGGCTGTGAGGCAGTGACCCCTGGAAGATGAAGCACTACTGATACTAGTGAATAACTAATGTGAGGATTTGGCCACTGGCCGACTGATGATTGCTCAAAGGAAATCATAAATCAGACCTCTTTAGACTACTGAATAATAATAAACTATAAAATAGTGAACTGAAAAAAAGAGTAGTTGCGTACATCTCAAGAGATTTTCAAAATCATCTAGCACATATACAATAGAGGCATTAAATGTAATTGAAAAAATAATGATTGCTTTCCAAAAAGGTTTTTAAAATACTACAGTTGCGCTGAATAAAAGGTGTAACAGACACGCTCACATATTCAGTTCTTTCTACACATTATGCTATATGGAAAAATATTAAAGAAAATGTAAATACCCTCCCGTTCAAAAGTTTGGGGTAAGACCTTTTAATGTTTTTGAAAGAAGTCTTATGCTCACCAAGGCTGCATTTATTTGATCAATAACACAGTAAAAATGCCTCGGTTACGTATGTAATCCTCGTTCCCTGAAGATGGGAATGGAGACGCCACGTCAGTGAATCCACATCCTGCCGGCCATGTGGAGATTACACATATGGACTGGGCATTAAGTACAGTGCAACATATAGAATATCTCTGAGGTGGCTCTGGCCTAGTTAGGAGAGAGACAACACTGGCAGGGAGGGCAAAGGCCTCTGGCAAGGGAAAGACATGGGCTCACCGACAGGGGAACCGTACCGTGGAAGAATACACATATGGGATCACGGTGGGATTAACAACACATAGACACCTACCCTAGCCTGCCATGGGATTAACAGGGTTCGCCATGTGCGGAACTAAAGAGCAGAATAAACGCACACCTCCGGTCCAGCAAGGGGAATGGTCCAGCAAACGAGAGACCAAGCGATCTGGTGTTTACTAGCTACTTGAGCTACACTGGCTCTACGAGAAGGCTACAAAACCTAGCAAACGTGTTGGGTGTTGCCCAGCCTGCAGCTCTGTATCTGTATCTATCAGTGAGGCACTGTGCACCAATGCCCAAGAGGAAGCAACACTCCTGGTAGAGTGAGCTCTCAACCCGAGGGGGCACGGCATGTCTTGGGTTTGGTACACCAAGACAATGACATCCACTATCCTGTGAGTCAACCTCTGCTAGGAGGTGCCTCTGCCTTTCCCTTGTGCTGGCCTCCATAACAGACAAAGAACTGCTCTGAGGTCCTGAAGCTCTGTTTTCGCTCTGGGAATGGGACAAAGCAAGCTAGGGCTGGGACTGCTTCCTCCAGGAGTAGTGCTTGTAGGTTCACCACATGAACCCTGAAAGATGTGGTGGGAATCTTGGGCGCTTATCCAGACCAGGGTCTCAGGATAATTTGAGAGTTAACCGGCCCAAGTTCTAGGCATGAGTCGTTGACCAAAAATGCTTGCAGGTCCCCTACCCTCTTGATGGAAGCCAGCACAGTCAGGAACAGTGACTTCATTGACAGAATTTTCTGCTCTGTAGACTGCAACTGTTTGAAAGGGGCTCTTTGCAATGCAGTAAGCAACAAAGGTAAGCCCCCACTGTGATCCTCAGGTCACCCTGGTATTCACAGAAGTAGCCCTCTTCTGAAGCCCAGAAGAGGATCTAGATCAGGGCATTGGCAATGGGACTCATTGGCAATGAGATTGGCAATCTACCTCTTTTGAGGCACTGGAGTCTCAACCGCAACACTGTGACGGTCATCTTCCCTCAGTGGGTACACACACACCTCAGTGACTCCTCCACGAAAGCAACCTCAGCCTATTTGATGCCCAGACACGTGAGGCAACGATCGTGACTGTCATCTGGCACCAGGTAGCGACTGCATCCAAGAACACAAGGGTGGAATGACATCTTTAGAAAGACACAACATCACACCATGTTTTGCTCTTTTAAGGGAATCTAAGCTCTCTTTAAGTGCTGAAGCGCTCAGGGGAAATGGCGCGTTGGTGCGTTGCACCTGCTTCTGCATTTATGCAAACGCCATTGTGCATTGGCTTGTTTAGTTTACACTCAAAGGTAATCAGGCTCTCAGGTAAGATCCCAATTTTTCAGTCACTGACTTAACGTCAAACATGACTGACTGTTGTAAAGTTTATATTTTAAAATGTAATTTATTCCTGTGATGACATTCTTTGAAAACAGTTGTGCTGCTCAATTTTTATTTATTTATTTATTTATTGTGGAAACCATGATACACATTTTTCTCTTTACTTTAATGTATTGAAAGTAGGAAAAAAAAACATTTATTTGAAATAGAAATCTTTTGTAACATCAAAATGTCTTTCCTGTCAATTTTGATCAATTTAATGCATCTTTGCTAAATATTAATTACTTTAACAAAATCTCATTGACCCCTCATATTTGAACAGTAGTGTAGGTGTGTCATTCAATTAAATATTTAATCATTATTAAGTTAAATATGTTAATGCATTTAATTGATTTGACATTGGAACTGTTTCATTTTGTTCAGTGTGAATACTAAAACTGATGACAACATTTAGAGCAGATTGGAAATTATTGGAGCTGCAGCGCAAGCATGACTTAAGTCCCGAGTGGGATTCAATCAATGGAGAAATACATTCTTTATGGAAAATTCATTCGTATAACATCTTTACAGACGCAATGTTATGTTTCAGGTATGAAAGTTTATTATTGAATTACTGTACATATGCATTTCTGTGTTTGCATTTCCTATCTGCATTGATGCTGTTCATGTTGTCTGAATGTAAATTAGATGAGATGAGAAAAATACACAGCTGAATATCTGTTAAGTGTTGCATTGCTCTGCAAGTGTCAATTTCACAAATTGAAGACCTCAATAATTACTTATTAAATAATTAATATTACTTAGTTTTTTTTTACTTTGAAAGGAACTGGATACTCATAATAATATTTATGTATTTAACAAAAAAATGACACTCTTTTATATATTTAATTGATCTAGAAAATAAAGAACAGAGAGTGGTGATTATGGGAAACTAGTCTCAACTCTCTTTTTCAGCTTCTGACAAGTATATTTCCAGAACTTTTCCCAGCTCTTCCATGCTTGGGCTTTTGAAGTGCACCATCTGCTCATTTGAGCTTGACTATCTCTGAAGGGTTGTACAGGCAAAACACCACACGACTGTGCTTGTATCATCTATGCATCGATGCAAAAAATCTATCTACAGTGATATCGTACCAAGAACATGAAAAACAAACATAAAAAACATTATGCCTAACCTGCATGAGGGTGACAGGTACTAACTGAGGCTGCTGTTAGCAAAACATGCAAGTAAATATTGTAAAAGCAACCTGGCTAGTGATCACAGTTCCTAGTTTTGTTTACTGTTGATTTGTATTAAGAAGGGTTGTGAACTAAGAACCATAAAATTAGTACAGAATAACGTATGAAGTCTGACAAAGTTTCCTGCAGTAGCCTAATTATTAGGTCTGTCTATTTAACGCTTTAATTGGGTTAGATTATTCAGTTACAGTAAAAAATAACGCGTTAACGCAATAAACGGTACTTTACTACACTCAAAAACAAATTCTGTCTAAACATAAGTTTTATGTAATTTAATTACATAGCAATTTTCCATCCATTTGAATTACATAGTTTTAACATAAACAAACTAATACATTTAATGTGATTCATATTTGTCAGTCATATGCAAATGAAATAGGTAAGATTTATGAAATAGTTGAGTATATGAATAGTGAGAGATTAAATGTCTTTTATCTTCAGTCGATTTCATCAAAGGCTGTGAAGTCAGTTGTAGTTCTTGTGTTTCTCTGTCCTTCAGTGATTCTGCTTGTTAACAGCAGGTGTTCATCATTAATGCTCCATCATCACTTAATGATCTCATTAACTCTGACACTGCTTCAATGGTACTTTAACTCAGTAGTGTTCACACACATGACCACTAAACAGTGTTAATTAACCTGGGCATTTTTCTGTGAACTATTACATAAATCTTACCCATTTCATTTATGAATAACTGACAAATATGAATCACATTAAGTTTATTAGTTTGTTTATGTTAAAACTATGTAATCCAAATGGATGGAAAATTGCTATGTAATTAAATTACATAAAACTTATGTTTAGACTGAAGTATTTTTTTTGAGTAGCGCCACTTCAAGTTCAAGATGCCTGAAGACAGGAAGAACAAATCCAGCCATTTGAATGAATTGAATGATGAATGAACGAATTATTCATCAAGACATATACCGCCACCTACTGGCAGTTTTAGTTTCATACTTAGAGCCTAATTGTATTTAAAAAAATAATTTCATATTTCCATATTAATTAAAAAATAAATAAATAAAGATATAGTTCACACAAAAATGAAAGCTCAGTCATCATTTACTCAACCTAATGGTTCAAAAGTTCATGCGTAAAAATGTATATGTTGAATCGAATTAAATATTTCTTTCTGAAGCTACTTTTTGTAATGTAACGTAGCCCTGTAGTTGTAATGTAGCCCTGCACTTGACATGCAAGAAAATGTTTTTAATTGTGTGCAAGATTTACTAATTCATTCCCTCGATTTATTTAAAGTATAGTAAATCGTGGGAATGAAAAAGTAAATTGTGAACACGTTTTAGTAAATCGTGGCAAATATTTTGCCTACTATTTTTTTTTTTTCTGCGAGGCATGGCTCCGTTTTACGTCTATTTGATGCGTTACTTCAAATTACCTTTTGGGGGTAATTTCTTAGCCAAAATTGATAAAAGATTAAATTGCGATTAATTAGATTACACATGATGTAATTAATTAGATTAAAAAATGTAATCGCTTGACAGTCCTAGTACTTATACAACACCTCCACAACAATGCTACAGCTTCAACATTGTGATAGACAACACAGTGTAATCCGAGAGCTAAGAGCTACTAACTGGTTCAATTGATAATATGTAGTTAAAGGTGCACATTATGTGTTTTTTCAGTATTACTGGCAACAGTTTATTTTAAGGTGATTTTGTTACATGTTACTACATGTACTTACTATAGTAATAACAGTAAATTATGAATAATTACAACTAACTAACCCTAAACCAAACCCAAACCCTAAACTCTATAGTAAGTACATGTAATTAATTAATATTACCCAGTACTTATTTGAGTAAATACAATGTCACCTTAAAATAAAGTATAACCACACTATTTTATAAAATGTATACTTTATAAATGTCTTTACTGTTGCGTTTGATCAATTGAATACATCCTTGCTGAATAAAAATATTAACCATCAACCAAAACGTCATACCGTCCTCCCACCACCACCACTACCACTGACCCAAACTATCAACAGCAGTGTATAGTATGTTTTTTTATGATATATTTTTTGTTTATTAATTTAGGTAGGGCCAATTATTGGAATGCATTAATACTGCCTATAAAATACTGTAAAAAGCTATTAATAAGTCTGTGTAAAAACATTCCAATTGCTTTTTTGTTTTTTGTGACAAGATAAATATGAAACGTACCAGTCGTCCGGCCTCATTGTTATGAAGGTCTATCAGTGTGCGGATGTCGCTCTTGCCCTTCCTCCGTCTGGCATCCATGAACTGTTTGGACTTCTCGTAGCCGAACTCCACGTCGTCTCCACAGCCCCCCCACTCCCACTTGACCCCCTCGGTTGGACCAATACTGGCTAAACGAGGGGGCGGCCCTCTGCTCCGTGTGGCCTCGCAGCCACATTGCAGCAGCTCCCCCATGCTGCAGGCCTGGGTCACTGCATGTGTCACGCCCGCTGCTGTGATGGCATACACGAACGCTGTCTCTCGGATGTCTATGACACACACACACACACACACACACACACAGACACACACACACACACACACACACACACATCAAAGTTAGCTTCTGATTGTTGGCCAGACTGGGTTACATCGGACTCTGATAATTATGGCACTTTAGATATCCTAATGCTGCATGGGCTATTTCTGTGACAAGGTAGTCTCATCCACAATGACAGCACCACTGTGGCACAACAAGCCATATACAGTATGGTGACAGAATAAGCTGCATTGTGGATCAGTACTTGTTTTAAACAAACAAGCAAAAATTCAACAAACCCCTGAAAATGAGGATTCTCTTGGTCAGAGAATTTTAAAATAATGATGTCAAGGCCTGGAAAAGACAATCAAGCTCAAATAATTTAAAAAACTTATCAAATTCACTTGGGAAGTGCATTCATTTTAGATTTAGTAAATTCATTTCTAATGTTACAAAAGATTTCTACACTATAACAAAAAAGTGAAATTGTGGTGGTAACTTTCTGCTATGACATTATCCTTTAAGTTTATGACATTTCCTTTAACCTTAAACCAAAATACAATGCAATTAGTGATTCAAAAAATGGGTAAAACACATGTGAAAAATAACAATATGGAAATTTAATTCGAATTAAAACAGTATGGGCCCTATTTTTCCTCACTTTTTCACAGGGTATTTCAATTTTAGAAAATTATGCTCTTTTGAACTTTCTATTCACCAAAGATGAATAAATAAGTTTACAAATATATCATGGTTTCCACAAAACTATTAAGCAGCACAACTGTTTGATAATAAAAATAAATGCTTCTTGAGTATCAAATCAGCATATGAAAATGATTTCTAAGGATCATGTGACACTGAAGACTGGAGTGATTATGCTGAAAATTTATCTTTGCCATCACAGGAATAAATTACATTTTAAAACATATTCAAATAGAAAACAGTTATTTTAAATGACAGTTATATTTCCATAACAATATTACAGTTTTATATATATATATATATATATATATATATATATATATATATATATATATATATATATATATATATATATGTATGAATATGTGTGCGTGTGTGTGTGTGTATGCAGTGCTGTCAAATCTTATTAATCGCAATTAATCGCATCTAACATAAAAGTTTGTTTATTTAACACACACACACATATATATATATATACATACACGCAAATAAAATATATAAATATGATATATATACATACATAATAGGTAAACACAAACTTTTATGTTAGATGCAATTAATCGTGATTAATCAATTTGACAGCACTAATATATATATATATATATTTCTATTTTCCACTTTAAGAGGAAAATTACATGATACTCTTTCTGTGAGAAAAGAAACTGAAGAGAAAAGAAAATGACAGGGCATAAGTCAATTCCCTAGAGGTATTTATTAAATGCTAAGATTTAATAATGCTGATTGAAAACAAATTCTCTGCAATAACAGAAAAGACAGAACAGAACAAGAAAGGAATGGAGAGGTTGGAAAAGACAGATGTGTTTAACAACTTGTAGTAAGGGAGTTGAAAGAAATGACTTTTATCCTGTGTAAACGCTGGATGCAGTGAGTGTGCAGTCACTCTCCAGTCTTGTGCCAATTCTGCATCGCATGATTCAGTGAATGGGATTCATTAAATCCAGTGGAAATGGAATCAGAGCTCGCACACACACACATATATATATATATACACACACACACGATATTAATCCCAGCTGTCCATTCACACGCCCACTGTCATCTTCATACTGTGAAGCAATGTGTGTGTGTTCCTGTTTTGATACATCTATGGGCACTCTGAAAGCGCCCCACCTGCTTTCTGCCGCACAAAACACCAACAAATTCCATAAAAACTGAAACTGTGCACTACGTTATTATCCAAAAATTTATTATCCTAAAGAGAAGCAGCCTCTCTGCGACATACATTGCATATCCTCAGATTCTCTGAATACTGATATTAGTCTCAACAGGATTTCGTAATTCTGCGATCCCAGAATTTAACACAAAATCAAACAATCTCTGTATTATTGGCAGCAGCTTACATTTTTGTAATTTCTGCAATTGTAACAAATAAATAAATAAAACTATATATATATATATATATATATATATATATATATATATATATATATAAATGTATTTATAAATATATAAATTTAAATACATAAATGTCATAACTCCTCGTAACATTGCTTGTTAGGGTTGTCGGCCTGTATTCCTAGACAGTGCAGTATCTCAGTCTCTGACTAAAATCATAGCCAATCAGAATGTGTATGTAATGTTTAAAGTAAGCATGAAATAAAAATTCACCCTATTTTCTAAATGCAGGCTCTAGATCGTATTGTGTATATTTCATCTGAGCATGCTGCACATGTTTCATAATAATAACTATATAATAACTAAATAATAACTGGACCCGTGGTTCTGTGATGCAGCACAAGTGTAACACATTACAGTAGCAGTGTATGTCAGCATCAGCGTGCTCATGCTGTAGGCCTTTGCAACAACAAACATACAGCACAACCTGTGTAGTATCCGATTCACAAACAAATGATTCTTATGAACTGCATTTGTAATGAATGATTCAAAAGAATGATTTGAATGAGTCTGACGAATCCATCTAACGAATCCTTCAGTGAATCCATGAAAGTGCATCATTACGTGCAATGAAGGCATTGCTAAAAGCTAAAATATATTCTAATAATATATATATATATATATATATATATATTTTGTAATAAAATATATTCTTGCAAAGCTAAAATATATTCTCTGTTTATCTGTATACCTCAGAATATATCCTCGATCATGTTCATCCTCGTTTTTATATCAGCATTGTCATGTTGGTAATGCAATGAAACTGTTACAGTAAGTAAACCTAATCGGTCATATGACAAGAAAAGTAAATAATGTTAACTAAAAGAGAATGAAAGTTGTTTTCTTAAAACAGATATGTACATGTAGGGCAAGATTTCTGGCAAATGAGATCTCACTGTGGGTGGAGCTAGCTAACATGACACAACAGAAATAAAACTAATGAACCAATGTCTTGTCACTCATCCACTGCTGTTTTCCATGTTCTTTTCCAGTCAATCATGAATATCAGATATGTATTTTTAGAAATAAGAATTCCATGACGGATCTTTTAAATTAGTAGATTTAAACCTTATGACTGTACATATGTCTCTTATAACGCTCAATGGACAGACTCCTGTCATAATGCTGGCTTGTGGGAATGTTTTACTGAACAGAAGCAACTAGCTGCTTATATATTTTAGAGCAGGGCAGGTCTATACTGCTTATTAAATTATCATTATTAAAATTACCATAACTAAAAAAAATTCCTGATATTTCCAAATTTTCCATGTTCATGGTAACCTGAGACATTACCTGAGAGGCTCAGCCTTTTTGAAAGTCAGACATATCATGATCAAACGACATATTGTAAACACTGTATCATCTAACATTTAAGCTACTACAAAGACAAAATTCACCCCTCTGGATCCACACTTATCTAATCCTATACATACATAAGACGGGGGTTGTCATGACAGACAGAGGGTAAAAAGTCTCTTGATTTCACCTCCCTCTCTTATTTTTTCCTCCAAGACACAAATTCCAAACAAATTTTGTGCAGCTGTCTATGCCCAGGCCTGCCTAGAGAGAGAGAGAGAACTTAATGCCAGAAGGGGCTTCTGTGAGAATTAGCAAATATTTTTTTAATACTCAATCTTTGAGTCAATGAAGCATGGGGCTGCAGGATGAAAAGAGATGCAGAGAAGGCAGGGCCCCTCCAGCAGCTCCACCAGTGTTGACGGGCTGGAATCATTTTTATCGATTTATTTTGCCACCATGTGCTGCCTGCATGCAGCGAGGGCTGAGAAAATCTCTAATGCTGCGCAGATCTTGTTGCATACCTGGGATCCACTTTTATCAACCGAAGGCAACCGAAGCTACACACACGCACATGCTCATGGATAACATGAGTAATTTCTAGGCTATTCTCAGGTCCACATTAAAGGGTTAGTTCCCTCAAAAATTTAAATTTTGCCAGTAATCATGTCATTCCAAATCATGTCTGTTCATCTGCTGAACACGATTTAAGATATTTTTGATTAAATCTGAGAGCTTTCTGATCTCCCTACACACAGCAACGTCATAACAAATTTCAAGGTCCAAAAAGGTACTAAAGACCACGTGACTATAACGGTTCAACCATAATGTTGTGAAGTGGCGACAATACTTTTTGAGGGCAAAAACAAAACAAAAATAACGACTTGTAAACAATTGTAAACAGTGCAGCGCTTCCGGGTTCTACTTTCTTCTGAAAAAGTTCACGGAAGCACTGCACTGTTTACAATGTCAACAGTCTAGGAGGCTGACCGGAAAGAGAAGAAATTCTTGATAAAGTTGTTATTTTTTTGTTTGTTTTTGCGCACCAAAAGAATTCTCTTCACTTCATAACATTACAGTTGAACCACTGTAGCCACGTGGACAATGTTAAAGACGTCTTTACTACCTTTCTGGGCCTTGACATTTGTTATGACATTGCTGTGTATAGGGAGATCAGAAAGCTCTCGGATTTCATCAAAAATATCTTAATTTGTGTTCCGAAGATGAACGAAGGTCTTACAGGTGTGGAATGATGCGTGGGTGAATAATTAATGACAGAAATTTAATTTTCGGGTGAACTAACCTTTGAAGCGCAAACGATACCACCTTTCAAGAGAATTTAGAAAGTCAGATTCAGGGTTTGAGAATTCACCTTCACACTTACAAACTGACGTGACCTCTGACGTCAAATAGACTGTCTCAACCACAAATATGTCCAATACAGTTACTTTTGAGTGCTCAAGGGATCCATTACAACAGGACTGGCTGTCCCTTCAAATGATAACACATATTCATGCAGTCCTTCATGCTGAGTACACCGGCTTCTGACCTGTTCCAGCAGTGGGCCTGGAAATAAAATGAATGCCAAGCTACAGTGTGTGTTTTGTGCTTAGGTTTGTTGCATGCATTAGGGATTTGAAATGGGATTATATAGAAAAAAAACAGAGAGTTTATAGTCTTAATGCTTGCAAAAATGGTTTGCCTTCGGGCTTGGAGATGCACTGTAGCATTGTTATCTTATATAAGCTTACCTTTTCATCTTTTTCTCTGCCTCTTTCTCCGTCTTTCTCTCTCCCTGTCCTTTTCTTGAATGCATGCTTACGAGTTCAAATGTGAGTTCACAATCACTACTATCAGAATACTGAAGATACCAAACACATCTGCTGAACAAATGGTTGATGTGAGGATGTTATTTCTGATAGTAAAATTTGAGAGACACTCTGGGTCCCATTACAGAATACCAGGGGGATCATGCACCTTCTGAATGGCACTTCTATCTCACGAGATAAAATGGGATTAAAGAAAAAAAAAAAAAAAACTTTAATGACTTACTTATACTTCATGTACTGTAAATGTATAATTGGAATTGATTGGAATATAAAAAATATATTTTGTTTTATAGTTTTTTTTTATAGTTAAGAGATTTACTATATTTTTGAAAACTTTTGAATGGTAGAGTATATTGAATGCTTCAAACGTATATATATAGATTCAATTATACATATAAAAATACATTTTAAAAATAAAATCTATCTTTCTCTCTCTATATACATAAATAGATCATTTGTATAGAAATTTCAGACTCCATGGATATAATTTGTGCCATAAATGAAAATACAATTTGAATTCACATGCTTGTTGCCATTCTGAGACCTGAACTTCAGGAAAAATGTCAATAACCTCTGTACATCAGACAATTCACGATATACCATACACTCATCGACACAAATAATGAGGCGCATTCCTGAGGTGACAGGGCAAATTACGCACACAGTGTCCTTATCATTTCTGGGGTTTCTAATTGTAACCGCATATTGTCTCTGAGCGATTTTAACGACTTCATTACAACCTCAGAGACAACATGTAAGAGCAGCCGGCAGCATTTCCAGCAAATTCTGGCATTAGAAGGCCGCTCCCTTGGGCCAAGAAAACAAGTTCTGGTTTACATGTTTGAATAGGGGAAGAAAATAGCCCCCAGTTATTTAGCAATGGAAGAAATATGTGAGACACTTTGTACAACCCTATCGCACGGTGCAGGAAGTGAACCTGCCTTTGCAGAGCTCTCAGCTCTGACACGTGGTCATTAGAGCAGAGTCTCACGGTAATTGTGGTAAATGCATGAAAACAGAAGAGCACTTAAGCTTCACCTATAGACACAGAGGAATTTATGATTAATTTCCATTTTGTGAGGCAGTCTCCAGTGCTCAGTATAAGATGGGCTGATGCAGACAGAGGAATCATGTTGCAATCCGTGTGTGAACACGTCCACACTGGAGGCCAAATCGTGAACTCTCCAATCCAGACCTGGATATGACAAGCCTGCATCTCTATACATCACTGTGATATGGGTATGTCTAAAGAGAAGACTCAAGTGAAATTAGGCAAAATATTTGCTGTGCATCTTAATCTCATACCCTGCTGGCTCAGAATACGTTGAGCCAAAATAGTGCCATCTTCTGGTGACAACTAATGAAACTGTTTAAAAAAGAATAGCTGCAACATGCAGCCTCTAAAATTCCTACCTTTAATGATTTGCTCATGCATACTCATCAACGCCAAAAAAGGTGATTGGAAAAACGGTATTCTGTAAGGTGAATGTGATCCTGGATTAACATCTTTATTGATCCTGGAACAACATTCCAATCAACCAATCAGATTCGAGGGACAAGATTACAGTTGTTCTAAGAATGTGTTGATTTTTGGGACAATTTACAAATTTAAGTCAAGTTTTCGTAAACTGTGGCCTGAACTGCCAGATGCATTTGCCTACAATGTATCAAACTACCTCTTGATTGGAATTCTATCTGACTCGTATGCATCTCGAAAAGAATTTTCACTAGGCCTTTGGGTTGTTCATCAGATCTTTAAAGAAAATGTTTACAAAATATTAGATAATGACAGACTTTTAGCATGAACACCACTGTTGTGGGGTAAAATAATGGCCAAGTTTTCAAACGTAAGAAGGGTGGAGTTGAACCCTGAGAGGACGACTAATAATTGAAGAGGCTACGTTAGTTTATTACTCTTCAAAGGGCTGAAAAATGTGGCAGATCAATGATCATGCAATTTGGGGATCGTTTTTAGAGAGCAATTTAACACAGAAGAAAGGCACTGAGGTAAACTGGACACAACAGCTGTCCTTGTTCTCTTATGAACTTGGATCAAACAGGCACAGGTCTCGGGGGCCAGAGTTCATGCCCTCAGAGAGACGTCGCCGACCCATAATCAAGACAAAGATTGATTAATTTAGGTGGAGAACCTGGGAGAGTGGATTCTTTCGCTACGTCAGGACAAATGCTCACCTTGCTGGAGGATTTTGCCAAAGTACTTGTTCTGGCTGGTGCAGTTCCAGCGGCGAAAGCGGAACTGGTATTGGCATTCCCGCACGCCCAGCTTGGCGCCCTTGGCTACTTCGTTGACGATCTCCGGTTGAGTCTGGCAGAGCTCGGCCTGCTTGCCCGCCAGACGTTTGGTCTTCCTGCAGATGCTATTCGGGTCCATGACCAAGGGACTCCCCACTGCCCTGAAACCAACAAAGCTTCATCAGATGACTCATCTGAACTACATAAGGTTTCACAAGATAAAGTGCGGTTATCTTCTCAAACCGCAAGGCACACAAACCACTTTAAATGATGTAAAGCATTATAAATTTAATGTTCTGTTGCTTTACTGCAAGGTTCACGTTCAGGTCTGAGCGGATCCTCATTCATTTAGGCTTTTCGCAGTCTTTAGGCTCGCTCATTGTTCCTTGCAGATGACAAAGAAAATAAACAGAAAAAAGACAACTACTAGAGTCAGACACACTATAATGTCAGCGGTAATCGTATTACCCCTTTGAACATAAACAGATAACATTTAAAGCAAAAAGCTGCATCTTAATTGCTGGGTTTTATCAAAAGTGACGACAGACGTGTGTTTACACTTGAATCAATTGTTTATTTCAACTGCTAATGGGAGAAGAGGCCTCAGGTCCAAAGCGTGGAACGGGCTGCCAGAGCTTCCCGTGACAGTCGCTATGACGTAATGTGAGAACGGCACAATCCTCCGGTTCTTTCTTTTTAATAACTCTCTCCGTATTGGAGCGAAGTTCAGCGTCTGTGATCCGTGCAGCTGAAGTCGGTTTTTATCATTACGTTGCCGTCTGGGGGAGCAGAGCTCTGTGCGAATACCTCATTGCTTTTCATTCACCCCTGTCAAGGCTAATCTTTCAGACTAATAACATTCATCTGCCGTACGAGTTTGTTTTAAAAAGTCAAACCAACGCTCTTGCCAGTCGCCTTCCATGGCGGTCTGATAAGAAATATGAGAGGGGAGATAACAGGCATTACAAGTGATGTATCCCATCTTGATAGGCCTAATATTTCATTTACATATGACCACTCAACAGAAGTCTTTGGACATGGAGCAGTGCGAGTGTGTTTTTCCATGGTATATGCTAACATGTGCTAAAGGGTACATTGGATTTCATTGCACATTAGTAAATGTTATTAAGCCAAATTAAGTACATTTATTTTCATTTTAAATTCTTTAATTAAATGCAATTTATTAAAAATATACATTTTTCCAAATAACAAAATAATTCATTAACTATTTTTTCCCTCGGTATATTAGCAAGATGTCATTGTGTCATTATTAGCATCACATACAACACAAGCCAATCCCTCTTTCGCTAATTCCACGCTCATATTTGTTTTAATGTGAGGAATATTCCACATATGTCTGGCCACATGGAGTACAGATTAAAAAAAAACAACAACAACAAAACAATAATCTTTTAATGGGCAGTTTTAAATGTAAAATTATTAGACAGTTTGTAGCCTTTCTTTTGAATAACTCATATCTCTTAAATCAGTGACTGTTGCTATTACGGTTTGCCTTAAACCATGAATTATGTTGCTGATCATAATAAATTCAAAGGCCAATTGGCACATACTACTCACCGATGTCAATTTTTACCATTTGGCACCTGAAGAGAATTTTGGGCTCTTCTTATAGCAAAATTTTGCAGGAGAGGATGGATTTTAGTTAACACTACACACTGTCACTATGCATAATGCATAACACTTATGTATATTATATAATTTTCAACGTTGAGCTGATTAAGATTAATGCATGATCTTTTTATATTAATGCATGATCATATTACCTCTCACAAATCTCGATCTGCACACGCAGATACAATGTTCTCCTCTGCAGCCTCTGATTATCTATAAACCTGTGAGTTTCTCAGCACCGGGATCACTGCTCAAATAATGGAACCACATTTTACAGCAGGAGGTGTAGACTCGTAAAAGAGCAGACAGTGTTGGAGCGACTCTCTCTTTCCAAGTCTTGTTTCACTGTCAGAAGGGGCGAGGCAAAGCGCCGGCTTTTAAAGGAAAGCTTGAATATCACAAAAGCGGCTCTGGGATACATATGTGGTCACACTATGGCTTGGGTGATATAGAGATGAAGATATTCATCTGCGCCCGATGAACCATCCCTTCCCTGCCTCTAATCGAAACCAGCCACGGCCAAGTCATAACAATAGACAAAGGAACATGCCTACAGAAAGAGTCAATCTGGACATGACGATCACTTCAGAAATTTCTCATACAGTGATTCACATTAGGATTTTAATAGGTGATGTTAATCTGCACATAAGGCTGGTATCTAAGCATGATCAACCATCATCCTCACGGCTTTATTCAAAGCCACTCTTTCCTCCTTCTCCTTTATCTGGTGAGACTCCTGGATGTGATAAGCGAGAGATGGGGCCTAATCATAACATGGAAAAGGATGTACCCAACTTGTGCAATCAGGAATATCCAAAAAAAAGCCACACCGTGATATATGAGAGAGATAATACTGAAGGGGAACGGGGGGGGGGGGGGAGACTTTGATTAAGAGAAGTTATCCAAATAATCAGTGCGAACATACACATGCACATTTATCTTTTCATAGACCCGTCATGCTCTGCGACTGCTGAGACCTCAGGTTACATTATGAATTGCGTGGTTACAGATAAGTCTCTTCTTTTTTCACTTTGTGAAAGAGCGAAATTCATCCCTACTTAATCCCTCAAGTATGCTGGATATGAAGTCAGTCACGACAGGGCTGGAACAGCACAGAGTGGCTTGGGTTCACTTCTGTGGAGCGTGGCGCAGAGCCATGGCACAATCTCGTCTTGGAGTGCGGCACTAAATCATGCGAGTGGAACCACGGCGCTGCGCAACTCCATCACCACGATGCTGTCCGTCACACACAGATAGGACAGACCTGAAGAATGGGAGAGCGGCAGACGTGCTTGGAGGTGAAACACTGTAAGTGGGGCCAAACGGGCCAAGCAAATGTCATCCAATCTTTATCTGATCCATCTCTCAAGGCCACTTGATTGGATATCTCTCCATTCTCCAAATGAGATTCACTTCTCCCAGACTGAACATCTTAGAGGAGACAATCTGGGACACACTCACATACTTTGGTTAGGTCCAATAGGAGACTTGTGAGTGGACTTGTTCTGTCATTTTTTACTCACCCTCATGTTGTTCCAAACTTGTATGGCTTTCTTTCTTCTGTGAAACACAAAAGGAGATATTTTGAAAAAATTTTTACCTTACAATAAAAGTCAGCGGGGTTTAATGTTGTTGTTTTGGATCCCATTGACTTTTATTGTAAGGACAAAAACAGTTGAAACATTCTACTTTTTTGTTTCACAGAAGAAAGAAACTCAGGTTTGGAAGGACATGAGGGTGATTGAAAAATTACAGAATTGTCATTTTTGGATAAACTATACATTTAACACAGAAGTTCTTAAAATCAATTTATAAGAAAATATTCTAACTTAATTAAAGTGCTATAATACACATAAAATCAAGGTGTAAACTAATTATAATTTTAAAGTTTTATTATATTTTTATTATTATTTTTAATGTTTAATTATTATTATTATTATTATTATTGTAATCTATTGTTTTATGGAAGAACATACAGTTCTTGAAAATTGTGCAATCAAAAACAGTTATGGTTAATTAGTTTAATATATTGAGTAGTGCTGTCAAATAGATTAATTGTGATTAATTGCATCTAAACTAAAAGTTTGTCTACATAATAATATGTGTGTTTATATATATTATATATATATTAGATTAGATTAGATTTAGATGTGTGTGTGTGTGTCACTGTAAAAAGAATTGTTGGTTTAACTTAAAAAGTAAGTTACCTGGTTGCCTTAAAATTTTGCGTTCATCGAAATTAAAAATTTGAGTTAACACAATGAAGGTGATTGGTTTAATCAACGGAAATCCAAAATATTATGTCATCTGAACCACATTAATTATTGATGTTGATTTGATGAAAGAAGCGACTAATCGCAATTAATTGATTTAACAGCCTTAATACTGACAGACAGACATGTTTCATTATTACAGCAGAACATACCAGAGGAAATATTGTATGAGGGGCCTTTGATAATTGTGTTGGACAATGGGAGCCTTCAAGTCACAAAGGTTGAGATTGAACACTGCTTTAACAGAATAAAGAGAGCGTGAAGGGTTGAGGTCACACATGGGCATTTAAATGCTAAAATGTTGACTGAGAGTGGACTCACTCACACAGACATAAAAGCGAGAGGGTATGGCGCGTGCACAGGCACACCTGTCCAACAGACTCCTGGCGGCCTGCCAGTACATGACCCCGAAGACTCCAGAGGAGGTGAGGCTTCCCATCGCTTCCTCAAGCACTCAGCTCTCAGCCCCTCGGATCAGAGCACAATCAGAGTCCTGAGAGCCAGTTTATCTGCCTCCGTTTCATCTCCTCTCAGTCTCAGCATGTGAATGGCACGCTGTCTGTCAGAGACCCTCGGCACAGCCCAGCACCAGACGAGAGGTTTGTGATGGCATGCGTCGTGCCCCAAAGAAAGCATCATTGTCTTTGCAAACGTTTTTAGACATCCAGGTGTATGAAGGAGACTGTGTGTGCGTAAGACGTGTGAGGAGAGCTTTCGGTGCAGCTGACTTTGAATAAGGTGGAAATTTGAAAGTTCAAATTTAAACAACACCCCTGTTAAAGGAAATGTGTCACTTTGGATTGTCTCTGTTTATCAAACAATCTCCCTCTTGTCAAACTAATGCATTTCAGTGTTAAGGGAAGGAGTAGTTTATGATGACACCCACAGCCCGGAGGTCCAGCTAAAATTCCAACTCTGACCTGATGTGTCTATCTCCGAAACAAAGTACAGCTTAACCCTTAGTAAACCCACGATAATGACAACGACTTTTACGGTATCACAGTAAATTTCTCTGTACAGGTTTCAAATGTATTAACCTTTTTAGTGATCTCCACCTGCTTTTTTTTTTATTATTAGCTTTTATTTAACTAAACAAAACGCAGTCTTTCAAGTGTTTTTTTTTTAATCATCTGTGCAATTACTTACTGTGAATAACTCATTCTCAACTTAACAGTTTTTCATTTTGATTTTATGAGAAGTGCTCAAAGGAAAGTGATTTGTATTTCAAAAGTGAAGAGTTTTCAGAGTATGCCGTAAATAAGGCAACAAATCACAGAACATATCGTGTACAGAAATTCATCTTATGCCTGTAATCTGCAAAACTGCATCACATGCACTTTTAACAATAAAGTTGAAGCAGAAACAGAATGTTTTACAGCATGAGAAACTTCCACAAATGGCTTTTAATTCTTTAGTTCTTTATAAAACAATCTATATTAGGGTTTCAGACTTCAAAAACCAACACAATGATCTCAAGACTCTAATGTTTTTAACCTCCAGAGAAGCATAAACCCCACTCAGGAATACAGCACGATGTTTCATGATAAGAAGAGGGCTTCTTGTTGAACCAGAGAACCATTTAAGGGATGTTTCTTTAAATAATAATTATGCGATAACCCGGAACGAAGAGTGTTGCCATATTTTTTATATTCGATCATCTATACGCTATAACGTTGAAGTTTCCCTAATCACACTGATCGAACATTGAGCTTACTTGAATTTCCAGAGGCGATTGAGCGCGCGCCTGAGATATGACTTACCACCAGAGCCCGATAATGTTGACTGGACAAAGCAGGATAAAGAAGAGGGCAAGCTGGGTTCTGGAAAGTGGAATCGTCATGGTCAGATTGCTTTCGAAGGGCAAAAGTGAACGTCTGATCCTGAAGAACTAGTCCAGAGATGAAAAAAGCTTGTGCTTTACCAAAGTTTGACAATTTCTGAGAAGAACCAGCACCCCTGAATAATACACTTCCAAAAAGCACATCATCGGGTTAGGACGATCGCAAAATCCGCTTGGAAAGTCGTCAGCATCATCGTTCTTACTTCTTGGAGATCTTCATCCATCAAAACCAGAGAAATTGAAGGAAAAATTCCAGGCAGAAGTGCACTTAGATTAGGTTCATGGAATGTAGTCAAACCTCTCGAACTACTAAAATGCCAGAACTTTTAAAACGCGTTTCCGTTTGGAATGCAAAGTATTCCGTTTTTCTTTTGAAGAGCAAAACTGTTGATCTGAGTGGCACGCGCTGAACCTGTGAGCGCGCGCCCTTCTGCGAGTGCGCCAGATCCCATCCTGATCCAAACAGGTAGACGTCTAGGCATTTCGTGCTCCTCTCGTCACACTTTTTTCCAGCCTTCAGCTGGGGACCTTTTTCTCGTGGTGTAAGAAATTCAGAGCTCATCACCCACTCAGTGACGTCGCCCGCGGCTTGAGTCAGGAACCTTGTCATACAGGAAAAATCAGGTACACTATAGCCGTTATGAATGTCCATTGCAGTTATAAGCGGGCTATTTATTAACTTTAACTTTATAGAGGAGATTTAAAATCTGTAGAAGCAGTGAGTTTAGATAAATAACTAGAAGATGAAAGAAGATAAATAAATCATATGATTGACAAATTTCTTTAAAAAAAAAAAAAAGAAAAAAAAAGAAAGAAATAAAAATCCAATTTGGTATCCATGCTTCATTTAATAGAAATATATAACTGCCTCTGATAAGAAGTCATGTTTGATTGAGTTATACAGTCCAGACAGGGTGAGCAATGGTGACACACTTTATTCCAGTATTGCATTACTGTGAATGAACACACTTGTGCTCAGGTATCTAGTAACTTTCCCAACTCACTCCAAGTGACTTGCTTCTTCAGAAACATTATCAAATATTTCAAGATTTATTTTGTTGTAGAAAGACAGTCCAAAAATTCCTAAATTCCATTCAACTTGTGCTTTTGCATTCCAGCCCCCCATTGTTTAAATAATGATTTATGAACATATCAAATCATAAAAAAAACAGTCGTATTTAGCCTGTAGCGCATTTAAAACAAAGCAATAAATCTCATGCATTTGGCCTGTAATAGCTGTCCTCTCATCTATCATCTGCATTATCACCCTCATTAACTGTCCTCCCAATTGTAATTTGTGGCTCTCAAGACAGTTCTTCATTGTGATGTTGTCTTCATTCGCCGTACACGCTCTACCTCATCCATCCGATGGCCAGGGGGTCCCGAATTGAAATCCAAGACCTCCCAGCTTTTGAAGTCTCACTTTACGGTTGGATTCAGATGCAGTGATGTACCGCATCACACACAGGTAAAATCAAAGATGGAAGCTCCGTTTCTATTTTCATATCTCGTTTGAGATAGCTGGGAGCAGAAAGGAGATGTGATAGGCTGTTTATCTGTTATCTCAGGGTCAGGTCTTTTTGATTTTCACTCTTTGTTTTCCCTCCAGCTTCAAAGCAGCAAATATGGAACAGTTTTGTCTGAGGTGCAGGTGTGTTGCAGCACAATTTATCATTACATAAAAGAGGGAAGATAACCTGCCTGTCTTGAGGGATAGTTTAATTGCAGAGGAACGGCAATCTGAAGGCAAATAGATTTCCTGAAAGTTAGTGCATTTGGCATTATGTACAGAATTGCTCAATTTAGCTTTAAAAAATCGAATCGATTCAATAAATAACATCGAATTGCGCCAAGACGGGTTTGTTTGTGTTATTCCTGGTTATATGAGATGAAGAGCCTTCTTTATATTAAAGAAAGTTATGAAAACTACTTTATCAAATCCCATCTATATATATCTGCTGCATAATTTGAAACATGGCTTTGACAAAACAGACTCTGTCTCGCTTTCTCTCTTCATGCATATGCGTGTGTGTGTGTGTGAGAGAGAGAGAGAGAGAGAGAGAGAGAGTGTGTTTTGTTTGGGAGGAGCGATTCTTCATACTTGGCTTAAACTTTATGGACAATAAAGATCCCATTTCAAAGTACAGCAGGGTGTTGAGCCTGGGGTCTTGGCTGAGTGTTCCTGGGAACAGCCCTCTGAAGACCAGGAGAATATCTTCAGCTGACACATGGCGCAGAAAAATCCCCACGCAGACCGTGTGGCAAAACTGCCTCTCATTTACTCCGCACTAAATTTACAGTCGATCTCCGAGATAAAACCGAGACCCCACTTTTGCTACTAAAATCAATATCCATTATTCAGAAAAAAGCTGTTAATTATGGTCTCCCACCTTTTTCCTATTGTTTAACATTCTGGTCTCAACAGGGAGTGAGACAACTCCCTGTTACGTTAGCATCCAATGCGATTAGAAGTCCCATTGCACACAATATTTTTTAAGCATAGTTAAAAATTACGTCCAAATCAAAACCACATGACGCTTATGTGCCATAACCTTTATAAACAAGCCACAGTCATTTCTGGAATCCCCACGAGAAGTCAAGTTCATGAAATTCCTTCACCACTGGCAGTGGAGTTTGTGTTATAAAACGTCAATATTGCCACACGCTTCTGTGTGTCTGTGAACAGGCTGCTCAGTATGGAGAGAGGACAGTGTCAAGTCATGCCATGACCTAAACAACAGAGGATGGGAGGGGATTCGGCAGACGTGCTGTTTCCTGGAACTCGCGTCAGATGAGTAAGATTTTGTCTCTTCAGAGCATGGGGGCAGAGTAAAACATGTATAATCACTGCGCACTTTATAATAATCTGCTTTGCGCATTATAATTTATTCCAGTAAAAAAAAAAGCTGTTGCTCACCACAAGGTTTGAGCCATCGTTGAATCAGTGCTTGACTTTTTGCAGACTCAGACTCTGTTCCCTTTTTACAGATCATGAGCTCAGCCTTTCAGCAGCGAGAGTTTTCACTTGGAGTACAGTAATTAATTCCAGAAGAAGTCACATTCTCCAAATGGGTCGCTTTTAAAATGTAGCATCACTCGTGAACTTTGGACCAGTGGATGGTCCAAAGTTGAGTTTTAGGGAAGATGTCTTCAACTCTACTGGGTGCCATTTAGCATATGAGTACAGTGCGGATGGTCATATTGGCCAAGTTCATTTAACACCATCTTGAGGAATTTCTCAAGTACACTGATGACTCATTTAATACGCTTCTCCACACAGAGATGGAACATTTCCGGTTTTGTAGAATCAGAATCAGAATCAGTCGAAATTACTCTAAAACATCATTTGTATATTTAAAAAAAAAAAAATATATATATATATATATATATATATATATATATATATATTTAAAATTTATAAAATTGTCATGTGATTCGAGTGTATATTTGGGCAGACAACTTTTTTAAACACTCTTATTTAAAAAAATCTGAAATATTTTTAGCTATTTATATATATATATATATATATATATATGTATGTATGTATGTATTTCATGTGATTTGATACATAATTTCATACATAATATAAAATCTAAATGAGCAAAACTTGATACCACAAAAATGAGATACTGGAGTAATGCAGCATAGAAAAAATGTAGCCGTTGCACGGTCAAAAAGCCAAGCTTTCTGGTGAGATACACATTTGCAAGGAGATGAGCCAATGAGATAATGGGCCACACACTGATTACTGGAGTGATAAATTCTCTGCAAATTAGAATCAGCACCTTTTTTGTCAAGCTGCATAAGTAGCTTTTCATCCAGCTCTTTGTCCTTATGTTTACTAAGCTTATAAACGGGAAAAGGAAAATCAGCAATGTTTAAAGAAAGGAAAACTATTTTATCAAATTTCAATTCTCTCTTGTGATAGATAGCATGATGATGAAACAGATGTTTCCCTGAAACTTCCCATTTATTTTATAGACACATGGTGGTATGAAGCAAAAATCGTACAGCTGGATATGATTTTCATTAAGGGGGAGAATTGTGAAGTGAGCATACAGCGCCACCGTGTGTTAAGATTTAGGCCACGGTTTCAGAGACTAGGTGGGTGTGCTGAAAAAGATCTATTTTGTTAATTCTGGTATAGTTTGATTCAACAGTTAGTTGATTTTGACATGACACTATTAATATGAATGGATTTGTTTTAATCACAGCCGTTTTCATGTCAAGTGCTAAATACTTCCAGAACTAATACCAAACAAATTTAAGCCAAGAAGCAAATGTTGAAAGAAAATGTCAGCTCTTATACACATGCCTTTATCCTAGCAGCTTGACATGAATATGTCCGATGACAGATCATCACTGTCAGTTCATGGCTTCTGCAACAAAATTGTTCACCTTTCCTGCATGTCTGCGATTCAAAATGCAAAGCCGAACATAAACTCTATTAAAAAAAAAAAAAAGTCTGCTTCTGTAGAAAATGACTAAAGCAATACTTATATCAAGCTTATTTAGTTTTACGTGCCCTTTCGAAGTTCCACAGAAAACCCTAGTGTAGAAAAGCCAACATGTCCTGACAGGGACTTGATGGTTTTAATGTGGAACTAGGCTGATCATGTTTCCCACTCAGATCAGCAGAACTAGGTGAGGTGCTGTGATTTCCAAAGGAAAGGGTTTCCACTGTGATGTGTCATCCCTAGGTAAACATGCAAATATGCTTGATAACATCTAACACACCCTTGATCTATCAGAACAAAGAGCTCAGTGAGGGAAACGTTCCCTCTGGGGTTTTCGTGGCCCGTAAAGAAATTGTTTCCACTCAGTGTGCTTGTGTGTGATGTGTCAGAGAGATTCGGGTGGGTCTTGTACAGTTCAAGCCTCAAATCATGGTTATTTGAAAGAGAATTCTTTATTTCAACGGCTGCTTTGCAAAAACAATCGCAATCTAATCTAATAAAACTACAGTAAATAAATAAATACAATAAAGTAAAGGTTCAGCTGTAGAAATGCGTCTAAGTGAGTTCTTTACCACGGTTATTACAGGAAAAATCGGAAATGCAAGCAAAGATGCAATAAATAAATAAAGATGGATGGATGGATGGACGGGCGAATGGGATGATAGTTTATGACTCACAAAGTTTTAGTCACAAGTCAAGTTTTGTTCCCTCTTTCTTGAACTGCTTACTGCAAGGGTCATTCATGCTCATGTCCACATTGTATATGTCATATATATTATTTTTAATTCAGAAATCATCTCATGAAACGAGTGACCTGAAGTCCTGATTACTCATGCAAACATTACTCAATCCTGTCCTGTTTTTTTTTTTTTTTTTTTTTTTTTTTTTTTTTTTACAGAAAGTTCTTTTCTTCAAATCAAGTATTAAACGTTCTTTTAGAAATCTCAAATGTCAAGGAATTTATGAAAATGATAAACTTCATAATTTCCATATAATAATTGTTGACACTAGACTGGCTCGGTGCCAAACAAAGTGATATTTATTTTCCTGTCAGCCATCATTAAATATGAGCCCACATCGCCCTCTGGTGGAAAAAAAAAAATAATTTAATAATCTTCAAGCATTGCTCATGACAGAAATGATCAAATGTTATAATGTTTGTAAAGTGGCATAAATTCTATTCAGGTTACCATTTTGAAATTTCACTGGAGTTTTAAAGGGACCGCTCAGCCTCTAGGACCACACGTCAAAACAAAGAGACGGTCGCTTTAAATGTTATTGGGCTTCAGAAAGGAAACACCCGCCCACAGGAAATCTAAGCCCCGCCCATCAAGGGGCTCCCCGGCTCTTTGTAATGACGTTGGGTCTAGTAGGCGGGGCGCTCGATTTCCTCAGGGAGGAGCGACAGAGCCACTGACACGTACGAATGTCTCAGTGATTTTGAGGAAGGTGATATACAGTTACAGGAAAGGAATACGTCGAATGCGTTTCCGTTAGTATTCGACCCGCTTTCTTAATGTGCCCTACTCTGTTTAGGAGCTCGCGCTTAAAGGAGGAGTGTACTGCGCCAGAGGTCGGAGTACAATGAGGTTTTCAGTGTTGATCAGTCTGTTAAGGCCGATCGGCCCCGTTATTATCGGGATCTCTCTGGGATTTACTCTGAGTTTGCTTAGCGTGAGCTGGGTCGAGGAGAGCTGTGATGTTAATGCCATAGGAGATGAAGGAATCGTTTCATCACAGGATGGAAGTCTGAAAGGAGCCCGGAGACCCAACTCCATTTCCCCTGGGAATGATGGTGAGGTGGAGGAGGAGGAGGAGGAGGTGGATTTCCAGCCGAGAATAATCCCATATAAACCAGTGGTACAGACTCAGCCCAAAAAACTTTTCAGGTAGCTAAACCACTCAGTCTGATTCATCTATATTTTATGGTGTGGTTCACGCCAAAAAAAAAAATAGCATTACAGGTGAAAACACAAGGAATAAATATGCAGGCCTGTTGATGTGTGTATTTTTGAACAGGCATATCTGATGAAGGCCTGCCTTGTTTCATTTAAAAACACCGTCATGTTTACGAGTCTCTAAATGTTCCTAAAGACAATACATTTATGTCTTAAATAAAACCTAAAGCAGCCCACTTAAGGGATGGAGAGGGGTTGAGGTCAACGTGAATGTAGAATAATAATCATGTGAGTAGGAATAGGAAGTTATGTGTTCCCTGTCTGTGAGAGAATATTTCCATAATCACACACTATAAACCGTGTTTAAACCACACAAAAACACCCACACTTTACAATAAGGTTCATTAGTTAACATTAGTTAACTTATAAACTAATAATGAACTGCACTTATACAGCATTAATTAATATTTGTTCATTTCAACATGTACTAATACATTATTAAAATCTTGTTAACATTAGTTAATGCACTGTGAACTTACATGAACAAACAATGAACAACTGTATTTTCATTAATTAACGTTAATGAAGATTACTAAATACAGTTACAAATGTGTTGCTCATGTTAGTCAATACATTAACTAATGTTTAACTAATGAACTTTAATGTGAAGTTGTACCCAAATAACATGCCTGGAGTTGTTGTTTACGTTTTCAAGTTCAAGGTTAACTTGGTTATTCTTGTTGTAAATCAGTCGTGCCCATGATATTTATTTCCTCAAAATTAAAGAACGATGATATTACAATTGCATTTTGCAACATAGCCGTAAAATCTTTACATTATTTATGTTAGTAGCTACTAATATGACAGATAATGATATTTTGACAAGATATTTAAGTAGTTAAAGATCGGTATTTTTATACTGTATTTCTTTATACATGAACCTTTATTTTCACCTCATAATGAAGACAAAACACAAGATACTACTCTTAATAACAGAGAAACTCTTAAAAACCGAGATACTAACTGAGAAAACTTTAAGTTTGGTTCAGCGTTTAGCAATGGGACTAGAACTCTACACTTGGTTTAGGCTTGACAACTGCAGATAAGTTAAATATTTGCATTTGCTATTTAAAAGACTTTGCAACAAGATTGCAGGTGACTCAGTGGCATATCAAACACTTGAGAGGTATTTCAGTATTTTTTTTTTTTGGGAATGAGATTAAATGGGGCTGTGGTAGGCTTATACTGTAACTGTAACGCTCTCCTACATATGATACGTCCTATTGGGAACTCTGTAATCCTTAAGGGTGGCTCCCATGGCTCTCCATTTCAGTCAATGCTTGCAGTACTCAGAGGTAAATTAGGAAAGATACAGACAGTCCAGTTCACCCAAAAATGAAACTCTGGCATTAATTGTTCACCCTCATGTCGTTCCAAACCTGTAAGACATTCGTTCATCCTCGGAATGAAATCCAAGAGCTGTGTGACAGCAATTTAACCACCATTTTTAAGGTCCAGAAAGCTTCTAAAGACATTGTTAAAATAGTCCATTTGACTGCAGTGGTTCAATCTTAATGTTATGAAGCGACGAGAATACTTTTTGTGTGCAAAACCGAAACAAAAATAATGGCTTTATTCAACAATATCTTCTCTTCGTTGTCATTCTCCTATGCTGTTTTTACGTTCAGTGCTTCCAGGTTCTCCGACTCATTACTGGCCGGCTCCTGCGACAGCATCGGCCAATAATGAGTCAGCGTTCTGATATAGAACCTGGAAGGCTATAAAGGCTCCCCACACAGTGACGACATCCTCCTTGCTTCACTGTGGAAGAGATCAGACCAGACATCGCTCTGGAGCATCACCATGCAACTTTTTTCAACTCTGCCTCCCATTATATGTTACTTGCATTACTTATATTAAAGTATTATAATAGCTATTATTTCTGATTGTTGTGACTGTATTTTTTTATAATTGGAAACGCATACTGTATCTCACAATTGTCTTTATATCACATATTTAACTTTTATTTTGGTGCATTAGTGCTTAACTTAAGTGCTCGATTTTAGTGCTTAAAGTTTTCTAAAATTTCTAATTTTCATTTAAGTTTTTAATCTGTTATTTATATTTGATTTGATTTCATACTTATTTGATTTACTGAAAATATATATATTTTAACAGTTTTACTTTCAATTTTAGTTTTAATTAATAATGTTTTCAATGCTGAAAACATATAATTATAATTGTGATGATATATCTCGTATTTTTATAACTTGCAACTGAAAGTTTAAATCTTACAATGTGGCCAAATTTCCTATTTTAAATCTTATCTCTGAAATGAGCAGATAATTACATTTTTTTACTCAAACGTGAAAACAGGCTTCCATGTTTGGCGTGGTTAATTAATGACAACGTTACAGTTCCGAGTTGAACAATCATGAGTGATAAATTGTAATGACTTGTCTGTTTCCACAGGGCGAAATACATTAGCACAGAGCTGGGCATTCGAGAGCGTCTTTTCGTGGGAATACTCACCTCCAAAAACACCATCAACACTCTGGGTGTGGCCGTCAACCGCACAATCAGCCATCATCTGGACAATGTTGTGTTCTTCACTGGGACACGAAGCCACAAGATACCCCACGGGATGATGGTAGTCACCCACGGTGATGAACGCCTCATCTGGAACATGTTCCAGACCATCAAGTACATTCTAGAACATTACATCGCAGAGTACGACTGGTTCTACCTCGCCCAGGACGACACGTACACGCAGGCAGATCGTATCAAAGCTTTGGTGGAGCACTTGAGTATGAACCAGGTGCTGTACATGGGCAGCCCCGAAGAGTTCATTGGAGGTGAGATGCAGGGGCGGTATTGCTATGGGGGGTTCGGATACCTGCTGTCTCGCAGTCTTCTGTTAAGACTCCAGCCCTTCATGGAGAACTGCAGGAACGACATCCTCACTGCCAGACATGACGAGTGGCTCGGGCGATGCATCATTGACTACACTGGTACGAACTGCTTGGAAGAATTTGAGGTGAGATATTTCCTGCTTTCAGTGGAACTTTATAGATATGTAAATACTATGTCTTAGAGCTGAACGATTAATCATTAAGAGATCGCGATCTCGATTAAAACACCAATGCGATCTTATTCCTAAATGACAATGATTCGGCTATGAAATCTTTGTCTGTTAAACCTGTAATATATATTATATATATATATATATATATATATATATAATGATTAATTTAAATAGACAGCAGCAAATAACATTTTGTCAGAAATAAACTAGGGCCTATATGTTATTTTGTTTAGTTGAATCTCAGTTTAGCTCAGTGTAGCTCTACTGTGTCTTGGGAAAATCTGACTTTATAATAAATACAACCTGTATCTGTTCAAAAATATTGTATTATTATCTGTGCTAGTGTTCAAAAAGTTTGCGGTCAGTAAGATTTTACTGTTTTAATATACAGTGCATCCGGAAAGTATTCACAGCGCTTTACTTTTTCCACATTTTGTTATGTTACAGCCTTATTCCAAAAGGGATTAAATTCATTATTTTCCTCAATTCTACAAACGATTCACCATAAAAAAGCTTGTTTGAAACCTTTGCAAATTTCTTAAAAATAAAAAACAACAACAAAAATAATCGCATGTACATAAGTATTCACAGCCTTTGCTCAATACTTTGTTGAAGCACCTTTGGCACCAATTACAGCCTCAAGTCTTTTTGAGTATGATTCTACAAGCTTGGCACACCAATATTTGGGCAGTTTCTCCCATTCTTCTTTGCAGGACCTCTCAAGTTCCATCAAGTTAGATGGGGAGTGTCATACACACCCATTTTCAGATGTCTCCAGAGATGTTCAATCGGGTTCAAGTCTGGGCTCTGGATGGGCCACTCAAGGACATTCACAGAGTTGTCCCGTAGCCACTCCTTTGTTATCTTGGCTGTGTTCTAAGTTGTGTTGTGTTTGAAGATGAAACTTTGCCCCAGTCTGATGTCTAGAGCGCTCTGGAGCAGGTTTTCATCAAGGATATCTCTGTGCATTGCCGCATTCATCTTTCCCTCGATCCTGACTCTGATGGTTAAGCTGAATTTTCAGCATCATTACTCCAGTCTTCAGTGTCACATGATCCTTCAGAGATCATTCTAATATGCTGATTTCAATCTTACTGACCTCAAACTTTTGAATGGTGGAGTACTTTCAGACCTGTGACTTAACCATGACTCTGTAAATGACATGTAAAACAACACACATGGCTGTGTTAAAGGGATAGTTGACTTCCATAGTATGGAAAAAAAATACTATGGAAGTCAATGGGGCCCATCAACTGTTTGGTTACCAACATTCTTCAAAACATCTTCTTTTGTGTTCAGCAGAAGAAAAAAAATCATACAGGGTTGAAACAACTTGAGGGTGAGTAAATGATGACAGAAGTTTAATTTTTGGGTGAACTATCTCTTTAAGAGTCGTCATCTAACGGTTAACAAGAGGCAACATATTTAGCTCGTGTGGGCAATGCAAGTTCAACTGCATCATTTCTGATCCTGTCCCCATACTTTCCATTATTGTCTCAACTTTCCAATCAATAGTAGTCAAGCTTCAGTCTTTTTCTGTCCAAAAATACACAACATAATGCGTAATCAAATAAATGTAAAGAATTAAATACACCTTCACATCACCTCTGTTTTTCAGAGCAAGCGCACACCCCCGAGGCCAAATGTAGTCTGATTAACGTGTTTACATGCTGGATGAGGCTGAGCTACAATCGCATTATCCAGCTCTATTAGTCAGACTACACAAAAGCTGTCTGGTACAATTTCACTCAGACTAAAGCATTTACGTAACATTTTAAAAAGATTTTTGTGTGTAGCTTAAAACAAACCTTTTTAAGTGTATTTCAACACACTTAATGTCATATTTCTTTGAGCACCATACGCTAATCATAAAAGTAAGTGTAATGGTGGTGTATAGGGAATATTGCAAGTTAAGAAACTACCGAGGAATCCAGTTTTATAATGAGTATTATCATTGTTTTAGTTCCACACATAATTATGATTGTTTGTTAGATAAATATCTGTGGCGATATGAGACCTTGGTGTTATTGGAAATGCTTTTGTATATAAAAAAAAGAATAAATACTTGGAATATTTTCAACATTATTTGAATGAGCTATCAGTGTCTGTAATTTCCATCTCTGGAGAGTCAGAGAGTCAGACTCCCTGTGGTAAATCTGCGGTGTTTGATGACAGACAACTTTATACTAGCAGTGTGTCTCAGTCTTACTGCGAGGGACCCAACGGAGCCTTATTCTTGATGAAACTAAATCTCACTGCCTTTCAACTCACCAGCATACGTATGCAACAACCAAAGACAAAATTCAGATGTCTACTTTGAAATAGGCTGCTGTTCTCAGCAATTAAAGGGAAGGTCTCCAGTCTGCTGCTTTAGTCTGTCAGTCAGCACAACATCTGAAGTTTCACCTCTATTCGGGTCTTTACGTTCAGTGCTAATAACTGCTGGAATTAAATTCAACACGTTAAGTTCTAGTTGCTCTTCCCACCAGTATAGAAACCGTACAAAACAGTACTCCTTTGGAATGTTTTTTTTTTTTTTTTGCATCATGAGTTTTCTCGCCTGAAATACCTTTTAGATTTTGCAGTCCGTCTCTTCTGACTTCCGCAGGCAGAGGTTGGGTCTCAATGCACCACTTTCAGCTCTGTCTTTCTCTCTGGGTTAGAGTGAGTCAGTCTCTGCTCTGGGCAAACAGGGATCTGTAGATGCAGAGTCAAATATATATCGAAGTGGTTTTGGAGGGCCAAAATCAGTGACTGAAAATGACATTTAATTTGCGCATCTCCGATGGTATGTATTCATTTCTCGATTTTAATTGGTGATGGTTTCTGGTTTCTTTTAGTGCCAGATCGCTGTTGCCGTCTCAGTTCAAGTGTACGTGAACCAATCATTTCATCTCCTTTTTACTATTAGTTACAGGTTACAGCACAAAATAAACACTGGTGAACACCAGAATGTATGTTGAAAGATACATTACAATTTATAATTCCTGTCTCATGTAATCACGCAGTGTTTCAGTTGGGGAAATATGTCAATAAAACAGCTTGTAGGCTATATTTAATGTTACATTTACCTCATGTCCATAAAGTCATTAACAGTTTGCATTTTGCTAAATATATGCTTCCTAATCATGACGGTCTCAGTAGCTCATCTTTTGCCCAGGTGTTACTCATTAATTACTCAGCAATAAGTAAAATAAACAAATAAGTATTTTCAGTACATTCATTAATTTATCAACTTTCTAATGGAATTGTCTAGGCATCCTTAACTAAACCCTCTATTTAGCTGTGTTCTCTCCACTTACATTCTAAATGATTAAATTCAATGCAAGTATTACTAACTATTGATCCATAAGGCCTGTCTTGTCTTATAAATACAGATATTCACTTGTTTATGTGGCTGTGATTTCGTTTAGAATGGTGCAAATTGTGGCTTAGTGTTTTCTCTTGTTCTTTTAATAGCTTGATCAGATTAGATTCACTTTTCTCTTTATGCGGTCTAATCGGCTCAGGTTCTTAGTGTCTGCACTCCACAGGCCAGTGCACACCTAGACATTGTTTAGCACTGCCTTACACTTTGTTTTTATTTCATTTACTTAAGTTATAAAGGACTATATGAAACGTGAAGCATGATAAAGAATCATGCACATTCCCACATGTGCTTTGTGGGAATAACCTCAGTATTTAATGATAACAGTATTTTTACATTACATTTTATTACATCTCTGGCAATATTTATGGTTTCTATATTTTTAATATGAGAAGGAACTATTCAGCTATCCATTTTGGGTGGTTTATATGGTTTCCCTCTCAATTTCTACAACAAATACCTTAAATAAAACATTCTATGCAAGATTTTCTGTGCAAAAGATACCATATCCCACCTCCACTTAACCACTTTTCAACAAAAAAAAACACAGGCAGATAAAAGTATTTTAAAGTATCATAAAATTATGTGTGTCTGAGTGATTTCAACCTTTTAATGACATTTCTTTATTAAAATCTCTTTACTTCTTTTTTTTTTAACTTAAAGGCATAGTTCACCCAAAAATGAAAATTATCCCATGATTTACTCACCCTCAAGTAACCCTATTAAGACAAAAAAAATGCATCCATCCATCCATCCAAAAAAAAAAAAGAATCCATACGACTCAAGGGGGTTAATAAAGGCCTTCTGAAGCGAATCAATGCATTTGTGTAAAAGAAATATCCTTATTTAAGTCTTTATAAAGTAAAATAAAGAGCTTCCAGCGGATGATTTATTTGTGCCAAATGAGTAACCCGTGACGCGATGTACAATGCAGAATGTAAGCTTAGATGCCTCTCATGGTTCAAACAAATAGGGCTGGGCTGTGCAAACTCAAGCTCCTCTTATCTTGTATCAAAATCCTTCTAATTCGTGACCGGTGTATTGTTTTGCTCTCTCTTCTGCCCCTCCGTATTTGTCATTGCGTGGGGTGAGAGGTTGCTCTTCCACCCAAATTGGTGTGCAAAGGGTACGTATGCGTACGTTTGTCCACCTGAAGCTTGTTATTTGAACTTATAAATTTTTAGGATATTTGTTTTACACATGCATCGATTCACTTCAGAAGGCCTTTATTAACCTCCTGGAGTCGTATGGTTTCATTGCGGTTTATGGATTGGTGCTTTTTTAATGTCTTCAAAATTTGATCAGCCATTCACAACCATTATTAACCTTGGAAGACTAAAGATAGTTTGAAATATATCTCCGATTGTGTTCATCTGGAAAAAAAAGAGTCATATAGGATTGCTTGAGTGTAAGTAAATCATGGGATAGTGAAAATTATCCCTTTAAAGCCTCCACAAAAATATCAAAATGAAATTTTGTACAGGCAATTGTCTGGTGTATTTAATTCCTTGTCTGTATGATCTCTATAAATTCTAGAGCCACATATAAGACAGTTTGTCAGTTGTTAGTTGCCCAGAAAAGGACTAAATGTCTTTAATGCAGGCCTTACATAGATCTATCACTTTCTCTTTTTTGTGGTTCAAGTAGTTCTGAAAACCTCTTATTTTGCCTTCTCTTTAATGCTACAGTGGTCTTTCTTTGCTCTTTCATTTAGCTTGTATAAATGAAATATATTTGTATTGGACTCTGAAACTAGAAAGTTTAGAATAACTTATTTTCTTCTAAAATACACATTTCGTCCAATACTACCAATACTGGCAACTTTTTTGTTGTTGTTCATTAAACGCACAACTAAGCATAAGATTTTAAGCTAATTATCTAAAAATAAAACTTTTGTGTTTGTCTGCTTTTTTTTTTTTACCATTGCTCGTTGGCACCTTTGGCCCAGACAGAATCGCAGCTCAAAATTGAATCTCACCTTTTAGAGACCATATGTCACACTTTTGTTTGGAGGGGTCTGGGGTCCTCCGGTTAATCTGTTCTTGAAACAGGTACTGAGACCTCCATTAATCCATCAGAGAAGCATTAGATGTCTGGATATCAGTGTGAAGCTACTGGGGAGAAGGAGCCAGTGAGTCAGACACACTAAACATGATGTACTGTGTCCATTTTGGCATTTCATCCAGTTATAAATCCACCTCTGCCTTTACCATCAAAGCACCTCCTGTCTTTCAACACATCATTGTAATGCCTCCTATATCCTTTTATATAGCAGAGCTTTTGCAGGGTCAAAAATTGGAAGCATTTACTTTTCTTAAACATCATTTGTTGAGACCTGGAGCAAGCGTTCAAAAGAAATCAAGTATCTCCTCTGAACAATAATTTCAAAAGGAATACACCAATATTCATATTCTGATACAGATAAGCATTAGGTGAAGGCAAAGGTAATCTAAATGTAAAAATAGTAGCAATGAACATGCACAATTAAATATAATAATTAAAAACAACTGCACACTAATTGACATTTGAAATAAAAACCTCTCACTAACAATACTTGATTTTTATTTGTGTTTTTTTTTTTCAGGGGCAGAAGTATTATTATTATGAAATGGGAAAAAATTCTGACCCTAGTAAGGAAGATAATGAGCAGTTTAATAACGCACTGACCGTCCATCCAGTGTCTGATCCTGAGCAGATGTACAGACTTCACAAACACTTCACTGAGATCGAGCTGCAGAAGACATACGAGGAGATCGAAAAACTGCAGGTACCCTTATGCTAAACCTGTGCTAAGTAGTACCGATGCCAAACTGAGAAGAAATGGTGTTTTCTCTTGACCTTTTGAGCACTATGATTCATTATGTGCTTTTTGTAAGTGTATGTAAAATTGCTCGCACTTACCTTTCTTCATTTTCAAAGTGCTCTGGTAAAGTGCAGCATTACGAATTTTCAAATGAAGGCAATAACCTGCTCATCACATCTTAAAATGCTTAATGCTACATCCCACACGTCTTCTCTACTTTTTGAACAGGCGGAAATAAAAAACGTGAGCGTGGTGGCTTTTGAGGGCAACCGTAGTGCCTTGTGGCCCGTAGGAATCAATCCACCCTTTGAGCCAAAAACACGCTTTGAGGTCCTGCGGTGGGATTACTTCACCGAAGATCAGGTATACTCTTGCATTGATGGCTCTCCGAAGTGCGAGCTCCGCGGGATCGATAAGTTGGACATAGCCGACGTCATTGAGACGGCTATGGGTGAGCTGAACAAGAAGTACAAGCCGGTTCTGCACCTGAAGAAGCAGCAGCTTATAAATGGATACAGGCGCTTTGACCCCACCAGAGGGATGGAGTACACCCTGGACCTACAGCTGGAGGTGGTTAACCAGAAAGGACACAGTCGCTCCATCACCAAGAGGGTCCACCTGGTGAGGCCTCTCAGTCGTATTGAGATCATCCCCATGCCTTATGTTACAGAAGCAACTAGAATCCACATTATCTTACCTGTCACTCTTCAAGACCGAGAGGATGTTCAACAGTTTTTGGAAGTATACGCCACGAACGTGTTTGAAACCAGCGAGAATGCCATCTTGACATTTCTCTTTATCTACGATCCAATTGAGGCCCAACAAGTCAACCAGAATGACATCTTCGCCAATGTCAAAGCGCAAATCAATGCTTACGAGCAACGCTTTCCTACGGTCAAAATCCCCTGGATCAGCGTTAAAAGTGAAAGTCCCTCTCAAATCAAATATATGGATATCATCTCCAAGAAGCACCCGGTTGACACATTGTTCTTCATCGCCGCCGTGAAAACCAGCATCAACTCGGAGTTCCTCAATCGCTGTCGGATGAACTCCATCAACAACTGGCAGGTATTCTTTCCCATCCATTTCCAATACTACAACCCTGACATTGCTTATCATAATGAGCCTCTTCCCAATACATTGGATTTGGTCAAAGAGGCTGGCCACTTTGATCGCAGTTCCTTCACTGAAGCATGTTTCTACAATGCGGACTACATGGCAACTCGGACACGCATGTCTTCAGATGTCCAGGAGAACGAGGAGATCCTGGAGAACCTGGATATATATGAGATGTTCGTCAAATACTCTGGCCTCCATGTTTTCCGAGCAGTGGAGCCGGCCCTGCATCAGAAATACAGCTACCAGCCATGTAATCCTCGTCTTAGTGAAGACATCTACCAGAGGTGTGTGCAGAGCACCCTCGACAGCCTTGGGTCACGCTCGCAGCTCGCCATGCTGCTGTTTGAACAGGAACAGGGCAACAGTACCTAAAAAAAACAAACCTTGAATATTGAGAAAGGGGTGATGAACTGTTTTCATCCATCGGGTTGATGCTTTACTAGTAGGCGGCCTGTGGAGTCACAGTGTTGAACATATCAAAAATGCTGTCGGTACCAAAAAAAACCCCTATTTAAACCTACTTAAAAATAGCAGATTTTTGTGACAACAGGGGATTTATGATTTGCTATCTTTCTCATTTGAGCAGATTGGTTTATGTTGGCTCCTAAACCAAGCAGCTGTTAGCTGTTGAAATGATCACTATCGTAACACATCTAAATCGCTGTGCCTTCAAGAATATGCTGTCCTTTGACTATACTTTTGTCCGCAGACACTTTTGCTGAAGCAGATTTGTTTAAAAGAGTTTTAATATTTATTTAACACAACAGGGGTTTTGTAGTATGAAGGAACTGTATCCAGATTCTGTGTTCTAGCAGTGGGTTTATTACTGTTTTAAATGTCAGTTCGCACTCAGTACTGAATTTATTAACCCTGTAGCACTAACCTGTTCAATCGTAGGCTGATTTTAAGGTAAATCAATGTCTTACTGACCATTAGTGCCAAAGAAACGAATGTCAAGACAGTTTTTGAAAGTTTCAGACACTATTTTGACCAAAGCTTTTCAACCAGCATTGTTCCATGTATAATTTATGCTTGAATTCTGAACAGCAGAGCACAGCCATTATTACAAATACTTGCATTTAAATGCATATGATGCATATTTGTACTATTGAAACCACCTCAAAGAGATTTTTCAGATTAAACAAGTAAACCTTTTAAATTTTTGCACTAATAATTTCATTTTAAATCTGCCTTGTATAATGGCAATGCTGCACAATATGCCTGTCAAAGCATTTCATTACACGGTTATAGTTAGTTCCTGTGCTGTCTACCAGAGAGGAGTGCAATACTAGTGCAATACTATTAAGATGGTCTGCTTAGAGCCTGTTGATGGAAACACTCCAGATGAAATGTACATCTGTTAATACATTTTTGAAGATGCACTACCGATAGCCTCTATTACAGACCATTCTACAACACAATGCTATATAAGATCATTTTTTGTGGGTCTCCTTTTTGTTCTTCAGAACTATTTGTTGGTACATGTTACTGTATTTACTTAGTAATTTTTTTTTATTTAAGCAATCATAAACTTAATGCAGTACACTGACAACTTCTTACAAAAGTGACTTATGCGACACAATATCATGATGCTGGATGTCAAATGTTTATGCGTTCACGAGCTGTGAAAGGTTTTACAAAGTGGTGTTTTGTACATTTTTAAATGACACATGCACAACATGAATGGACTCATAACAGAGTGAGCCCAGTTTGAAGCCGCTACTGGCCTTTAGGGGTCAGCAAAGGAGCGTGGGATTACAGCTGATCTCAGATATGTATACTTTCACAAGACTGTTTCTTAACCTCACCTTGATTTTTTTTTCACTATAAATATTCGCTATGAATCTATTGTATTTTGTTTTAATATTATTGTACAAAATGTTTAATAAAGACTTTATTTTAGGGCTCAGTAAGTGCTTGTCTTTTTTTTTATCCTCTCTTACTCTCAGCTGGCCTCTACTTAATACGGTTTTTGTAGCATTTGATATTTATTTATTTATTTATGATATATTATTTTACTTTCCAAAGAAGCTTATAAGACAGTTAATGCATATGTTTTTCTGTGACCATTACTGTAGCATGAATGAAAAGTTACAAATCAAGACCCAATAGGTTCCAGTTAAAACATCAGGCTTAAGGAGATGCTGTATATATTCACCTCTCCTTCGGTCCTCTCTTTTAGAGCCCTTAACCTCACATAGTTCCTTTGGGCACAGTGAACCCATAAGCAAAAGGCAGTTGAAGTCGCAGTATCTAATTATATAGAACTCATTTTACATCATGGACTAATCTATTTACATCCAACAATCACATTTCTTTGTCATTCCAAACATTTATACACACATATACACTGATCAGGCATAACATTATGACCACCTTCCTAATATTGTGTTGGTCCCCCTTTTGCCCTGACCTGTCTAGGCATCGACTCCACTAGACCCTGTGGTATCTGGCACCAAGATGTTGGCAGCAGATCCTTTAAGTGCCGTAAGTTGTAAAGTGGGGCCTCCATGGATCGGACTTGTTTGTTCAGCACATCCCACAAATCCTCAATTGGATTTAGATCTGGGGAATTTGGAGGCCAAGTCAACACCTCTAACTTGTGCTCCTCAAACCATTCCTAACCATTTTTGCTTTGTGGCAGGGTATCCTGCTTGAAGAGGCCACAGCCACCAGAGAATACCGTTTCCATGAGAGGGTGTTCATGGTCTGCAACAATGCTGTAGTTAATAGTACGTGTCAAAAGAGACATCCACATGGATGACAAGGTTTCCCAGCAGAACATTGCCCAAAGCATCACACTGCCTCCACCACTTGCCTTCTTCCCATAGTGGAAACTGGTGTCATGTGTTCTCCAGGTAAGCAACGCACATGCACCCGACCATCCACGTGATGTAAAACAAATACTCAAAAAAAAAAAAAAAAATAGTGATGCAATGTATACTCTTACACCTCTATATCATAAACAGCATTAACTTCTTGAACAATTTGAGCTACAGTAGCTCGTCTGTTGGATCGGGCCACTCTTCACTCCCCACGAGGATCAATTAGCCTTGGTCGCCCATGACCCTGTCGCCAGTTCACCACTGTTCATTCATTGGACAACTTTTGATAAATCATGACCACTGCAGATGGGGAACGCCCCACAAGAGCTGCAGTTTTGGAGATGCTTTGACCCAGTCATCTAGCCATCACAAATTGGCCCTTGTCAAACTCGCTCAAACCCTTATACTTGCCCATTTTTCCTGCTTCTAAGACATCAAATGTTCACTTGCTGTCTAATATATCCCACCCAGGTGCCATGATGAAGAGATAATCAGTGTTATTCACTTCACCTGTCAGTGTCCATAATGTTAAGCCTGATCGGTACGGCACAAAATTAGACTAAAATGAATTTTTTTTTTTTTTTTTCACTGTTCATACAGTGGATGTCAATTATCACCAAAACAGTTTGGTTACCACATACCAATGTGATTCAAAATATATATATATTTTTTTTATTATTATTATTCCCCATAAGAAAGTCACATTTTTGGGGTGAACTATCCCTTTAACAAGTGCGTTTGTGGTTGATAGATTGCTGTAAATAACAGAAATGCGTGTTATGTGAGTTGTAAAGTTATCTAAAGCATCTCTTTAGCCTTCAGGTTATAAAAATTTTACATTTTTTATGTTTTCATAAACTTAAGGACAAGTCCATGGTAATCTCCTTTCTTACTATACTGTCAAGAGGGTTTAACTTGTAACTTGAACCCAGAACATTCACTTAAGGTGTCCAGCATCCTCAGTGGAATTGCCATCAATAAGCCCATGGTGCGATGTGCCTATATCTCAGTGAATAAAAGCAAAGCAATTAATTTATCAAGGTTTTATTATTGGACTGCAGTACGTACCATCGTTACATTTATAAAATGTGTTCTAACAGAAACCACGGTCATAACAGCAGACCTTTGTACAAACTGTATTACGCGTTCTCTGTCGTCTGGTATACAGTCCATTAGGTTCTGGAGTGTAATGGGTAATTAGCCTGATTAGTCTTGATGCCTTTAATCGTGTGGAAATCTCAACAGTCTGTTTGCGCTATATGCTGCTTCAGTGCCTCGTTTTATGGCCCCCTCTAGGAGCTAAATGGTGCTCTGGCTGGCAAAAGCGGGAGGAAAGGAACAGCATGTCAAAGTTAAAGCAGCGTAGCACAGTTTTAAAAATACACACAGAGCTCAACGCTACCCCAATCAGTCCAGGATGGACCTGACATGTGAAGATGAATTAAAATCAGATAAAGCAGGGGTGTCCAAACTTGGCCCTGGATGGCCACTGTCCTTCAGTTTAGCTCCATCTTGCCTCAATGCACTCACTTGAAAGTTTCTCGAATGCCTAAGTTCTTGATAAGCTGGATCAGGTGTATTTAATTGGGGTTGGAGCTAAAGCAGGACATTGGCCCTCCAGCAGGTAGCAGGATTGGACACCCCTAAGATAAAGGAATATTACAGTTGACTGGACAGATTTTACACATTTCTCCAAACTAAACTCAATATATTTAACTGATGATATAGAACTAACACAGCTACCAGGTTTATGCTAAATACAGTACTGAAAAATCAGATTGCTACCTTTCAATTCAAGAATTTCAACCGAACTGGCTACACTCCAGAGGAAGTTGAATTTACGGATTGTACTGAATTTTCTTTTGTCCCACTTTATATTAAGTGCCTTTAACTACTATGTAATATTTAAATTAATTATTTTAAACAAAGCACTTACTGTGTCGGCCTACATACTTTTTTTACATTGTACTTATATTTAAAAAAATATTTCCTGTAATTACATCTATAATTACACTGTTGACTATTACCATCAAACTAGTCCCTAAGCTAACCCATATTCCACCTCAATAGCAGCAAAAGTGTTTTGCAACACTACATGAACACAAATACATTGTATCTAAGGACATAATACACTAATAATACACTAAAATGTGACCCTGAATTGTTATTCAAAGAAATTCAATCCATTCTAGGATCTATCTACATCATATAGTGTTTTCTCAAATTATGGATCCAAGAAAAGCAAGTTGTAAATATATTTAAATACATTTAAATTGTGGTTGAACACTTTTCATCTGCAGACAAAATACTCCACAACTGAATTTAGAAATGGAGAATTGGCTGGAAGAAACACTATAATAAAATGTGGGTGATTTTTAATCCACTCACACACCAACGCTACATGGTGGAATTGGACATTGTCCCAAACCACAAGTTGCTCCGGTTGTTCCTGCTGTGCCTCCAATATTGCTCTCTTTTCCCATTCCTCTTCCTACATCATCTCCAATTTCTCGCCCATCATCTCTCTCACCGGTAGTGTTTCAAGAAAATGATGTAATTTGTATGAAATCATGAATCAGTACAATACATTTAGGAAAAGATAGCTGTGTCAATTGCTTAACAACTGTGTAACAACATCGACCTCAGTTTGGAGAAATGCCTAATTGGTGTGCAAGCATTAGATCTGCCTGCTGGATTGCACAAAAACACCATCAATTGCTCTATAGAAAACAGTATCCACCCTAATAGCAAGGACTATAAAAGATAGTTGCTTTTTTTTTTAAAAAAGACCTGTGAATTGTGCAATTGCATTTCAACATTTGGGGCAATTCCTTCTGCATAGGTAAGATAGCCCACAAATGCAGAAATTTACAACTGTACAAGTGCATGAGGTTGACAGATAATGCCAAATCAAATCTGAGTGATTTGTTCCAGTGCAATTCTTGGACATGCACTGGTATGTCAGCTCTTCTGGTCTCGCTGCTGACAGCACAGTTATTTATGGCAGTAAACTGTATTATTATGCATAACCGGCTCAGTGTGCCATCAAGACTCTGACTGGGAACCTTTAAAAGTGCCACTGTGATACAGTTTTATGAATATTAAAAGCCCATATTAACCATGATTACTTCCATATGGATGGACTATATGCTGCATGTTTTGGATATGACATCCAAAAATGAGATGCATTCCAGAAAATAACAATGCAAAATGCTGATCTACCCCAAAGAGCGACTAATCTATAGAGGACATACAGCTCTGTCATATATGTAGGACAAAAGCAAAAAATGTAATAAATGTGCATGAGAAAATTATTCAATTATTACTTATATGTATATCTATATATATATTTAAATGTATTTATTATATAATTTCTGCTTATTTTAATAGCACAACCATGTCTAACACAAGTCTTACACACATCATAATAAATTAGAAATGAACCCAATAATAATTAGACATTAATCAGAGAAGAACTGAGGCTGAAATGTCTGAATACAAAGTAATGCATGTTCAAAAAAAACTTACAGTAATATTACTAACCGGCAATTCAATATCGGCATTTATGATATTAGGACTGTAGCGGAAATGGAAACGCTTTCAGTCTATGAATTGTCAGTGCCTGCTGAGTTTTACACAGAGAAAACCCGTTGGTTTCTAATTGAAATGCTTTGCACATCTGGCCTTTTGTCAAAGAGACTGCTAGACATTCCACAGCTAAGAACCCTGAGAAAAACTCATCGACTGACTTTTAAACATCTAGCCATACGCCGCGGTGCATCAGATTACTCATAGTTGGCGAATACGCTGAGCAAACCGGGTTTATCATTCTCTGTGGAACCGCGGCACTCTGTCTCATTCAAAAGTGAAACTAGGAACATAAGGTCTGTTTTATTAAACACTTTTGGAAGGCCTGGGAGAGTGGATCCATCAGCTGATGGATTGATGAAACAAACCTTTTCCATATGGTTACCGCAATGGCCTCCCCTGGCTCTGGTGGGCTTTCTGTACGCATCATTTGGCTCTCCAATGGGAAGTAACCTCACAAGAAGATTATGTTGTTACTGCTAATGACACCCATTACCACTCACACATTACATCTCTATAAATAACATTACAAAATTTGTGGATTATTCAATATACTTTAAGTTAAACCATTTGAGATAAAGGAAACATTTACCAGACATATCCAATAGAGATGGATACAAATTACTTTTCTGAAACACAAACTATTCTACACCGTCCCCATGATTTCAGTGAAATGCCAGAGTTAAGATATTTCTCTTAACCTCTGGATCCTAAGGGTTGATCGCCATGATTCAAATACATCATTTACATTTGTAGATTAATCTGAATTATAATATTTCACAAGATAAGAACTCACCGATTAAAACTAACAGCTGACAAAATATAAAGTAAGAATGTAATGCTTCAAACATGATTTATGTGAAGTATAAAGTGGCTCTAGATGTCATGCAGTCTATGCCTTGATATAGTAGAGGCTCAATACCAAGGTATTCGGTGTAGAATTCGTAGAGTTTCCACCGATGTCATTTCCTGCGAGAATGGGGGGGGAGGGGGGGAGACAGGATTTCAGAGAGTCCCCTGCCGGACCGTAACGTCCGATCCGTGTCTGTGTTCGGTTAGAAGCGAGGGTTTAGAGTTCGACTTTGGCTGTAGCTTTAACTGGTGACAGCGAGAGAGATTAGCGCTGAGATCTGAGGGTCTTTCATTGAGCCCACCTCCAGCACTGAGGGCACTCTTTCCGCAGACGTCAACAGCACTAGACTTGCCGGACGGCTTCCTAGCAGGCAAAGTCTTCGAACACTCGGTGGTGGGTACGGTGGTGATGATGGTGATTTGGGAGGATGGTGTTAGCATAAGCTCCCTCCGAGTTGCTCCGGCTCATCTCGTCAGAATCCTATCAGGAACAGAGAATGTCAGATGGGATTCTGGGCGGATACTTTAACTCCTACATCTTACACACTATTCCATTGTGAATACAACGCCTTGAATGACTAACCCTGAGAATCATTGTTTAATCTGTGGTGTGATAAAGAACAAGCCATTCGAGGCTAGAGTTACAGTGGTTTATCATGGTTAAATCCCATTGACCATAATAAACTCACTGTTATACATTGTCTTAAATGGTGGGAAAAGTACAGTGATTAAAGATGGCATCTCACATGTAGTGACATATACAGGCTTCTATAGGCTGTAATGAATTAACAGTTCAGCTGCTTCCTATTTAGAAAGAAATCTATATTATATATTCAACTTCCTTTACGAAATCTTGTCACCAAAGACATGCCGGCACAGGGGTTTATAAACTGGGGTCTGGGGAGTAAACTTTCAGAAAAAAAGTATATACACTACTTTCCACTTCAAAAGTTTTACTGTTTTTAAAAGAGGTCTCATGCACTGCAAGGCTGCATTTATTTAATCAAAAAGTACAGCCATTTTGAGGAATATTATCACAATTTAAAATAACTTTGTTCTATTTGAATGTATTTTAAAAATCTAATACATTCCTGTGACGGCAAAGCTATTATTACAGCATTTATTACAGAAATAGAAATCTTTTGTAAATGTCTTTACTCTCATTTTTGATCTATTTAATGTATTTTTAACAAATAAAACCATTTATTTATATTAAAAAACATCTTATTGACCCCAGATTTTTGAATAGTGCTGTATATATATATTTTTTAATAACATTTATGAGATTTTCATAAGATTAATTTAACTCAATTATGATCATATTTTCACCTTTTTCTTTTATATATACAGTGACAATATTTTAATTATTGTTATGTGTCTTCATATAAAAAAAACTTACTATTTTTCACACACAGTATAAATGTGACTCTTTATTTTAAAATATATATATATATATTTTAAAAAGCTGTCAAGGTGATAATCATATCAAATCATCCCAAATGTGCAAAAGAGACTATTTCTCATTGGCTGCAAATCATGGGTAGCTCCCCTGACTTTCTGTTTTATTTATTTAATATTTTTTCCAAAATAATTCCAAAGAATTTGAATTCTTACAGCATCTTTAATACTACAAAGGAAGTTAATACTTGCAGGGCTGCCACCTCTCACAGTTTCAGGCTCTGTTTCACACGCTCATGCTGCCCAACTAAATCTCACGCCAAATAAGAAGACAACGCAAAATAAATCGCTAAATCCGCTCATAGGATTTTCCAACCAGCACTGGACTTGTTAGGTCGTACACAGAGACTGAACTGGTCTAAAGCGACGCCAATAAAATGTTTTCCCAGGTGAACACTAAAGAGCTAGAAGTGTTTGTGTCGCCAAACAATAAGGGCATGAATTTAACACCTGCCGAGCTCCAAATGCAGATGAAGTTCACAGGCTGGCCACTCCGGTGGCTGATAATTTCATTGTCTATTAGTTGAGTATGTGCGCTGTGGCAGGAAGAATCTCGCAAAAGCATGCATGATTCTTATGTGCATATTTACATGTTGCTAAATAGTTTGCCATAACAGGAAGAGAGTAGCCTTTAAACTTCAAAGATGAATGTGTAACAGATGAAGCTCATTAGAGAAATGAGAGCAATGAATAGGAATATTTTCATGCATCAAAATTTATGCAAGAAACGTATTTTATAAAAAAAATAACTTTAATGGGATCTTGATAAAGAGATCATGTTCAGACTGAATGTGTGTGATGCTGCAAAGCATCACCTCTGACCTGCTGGATTGAGCTTCTATTTTTATTAATATTTAATTTAGTGATTTTTTTTGTTCATTACAACTGTGACAAAGAAGCTATATTAAGTTTATATTGAATTCCACCGTGTTTTATATGCTATAACATTTAGGCTATATGCTGTGTCTTACTGACACAAAATCTGGAGTATATACAATTAAATAGGTAAATTAATAGGTTTCTATGGACAGCGTAGAGACAGTTGCCTCCATAGTAAAGTGCTTCTACTGCTGTACAATATTAAGCTTAAGTATTTAGGATTTCAGTATTAGGATAAAATTAAGAATTAATTGTTGAATAGTCACTGTCACCCCCCCTTTTCCGTTATATCAAAAATAACTTATACGGCTGTAATTCATGAATGCTTTGGAAAATAGACCTAAGGTTGCTCTCTTTTTAAACATTCTCCAGATATTTGAATATGAAGTTGAATAATGAAGTTCACTTCATAAAATCAAAGTGTAAAAACGTTATAGAAGTTTATGTTTACTGTCAAATAATTTTTTTTATTTTATACAAAATATATATTTTACAAAATAATTTTTACTCTAAAGCTATAAAATCAAAGCCATATGTCTAACCAAACTGTCTTCCAAATTTGAAGTTGATATCACAAAAAAAAATTCCTATGAGATTTTGTTTAGGCGCTGTACCAAAAATAGCCACCGGGTGACACCCATGTTCCATTGAATTTTTTATGTATTCACCAGATATGGAGCCTTGAATTTCAGACGTTTCCGATGATATGTGTTTGTCAAGATTAGGAAAAAAAATGTTGATTATCAAATATTTCAAATAAATATAAAACATGATACCGGCCACAAGGGGGAAGGAGCCCAATAAATCACTTAAAGCACCGTTTCGATGGTAAAGCAAAGTCCAATTTCAAAACGATGAATATGAAGTTTTTAAGCTTTCAAATGATAATTAATTTATTACTGATTATAACTGATTACTAAAACATGACAGTGGAAAAAAAGGAATAAAAAAGAGTGCCAAGCTTCCCGTTCGTAAGTTAAAATTTCAAAAAGGGGCGTGTCATTGATTCAGCCCATGTCGCCAAGTCGGCAACCTTGACACTTGACACATTAATATACAACTGAATGACACAGGTAAGCATAACCTATACTGTACATCGGTTTAGAGGCATAACTGTCAGTTTTATAATGATTCAACAATCTCAGGTCACGACCCCCAGGCCATGCTGAATCAAATTAGTTCTGAGCATACTTCACTTCTCATGAATATAATGTGCTCTGCCAACATCTGTGTTCTTCTTCCATGAACAGAAGATCGGATTGTAATAAGAACAAGGGAGATTTGATTCAATCCTGGTCTAAGCAGACAGCCTGGCATCCCAATCATGGCTCAATATCCTGCTGCTGATGTCGTATTTCCCTCCGGGCTTTGTTCCTATTCACAGAGTTGATCTGTGCTGCATCCGAACGCTAGCGCTCCAGAGATTAGTATGTGACTCACCTTAGCTTTCATTTCCTCCAAGTTTACTGTGGCGACTGTGCTGGCCTGTTGCTGCTGCTGGGTTTGCTTTTTGTCATCTCTCTGTGGCCTGAGCAAACGCTCCAACCTGTGTTTGATCACCTAGGAAAGTGGGGGGGAGTGAGGGTGAAGAGGGCAGCAGGGAAAGTAGGACAAATGAGGGCTATAAACAGTTTTGCATCGTCAGCATTTCTGCTGCTCAGCTCAGAGGTCCAGTCTTATCTGCTCTTATGGGAAATACTGCTCACAATGGAAAAAAAGCAATGCAGGAGAAGAGCTATTGGTTAAAAATGAATGATTGTGGAATAGGCAGAGGGCCAAAACAATGGAGGCTTACCTCATATACATAATCCAGAATCTCCAAGATGGTAAGAACGCTGGCTCCTATAAAAAGACCCATCTGCCCGCCAATGTCCCCTGAAAGCAAAAAAGACAAATACAATTTTTTTTTTCAATGTGAATTGCCATTTTCAGACCATTTTACTTTTTAATATGCTATCTTTCTGACCGAAGTAGTGTTGAGATTGTTCACTGAAACCATTAAAATGTTTTTACTCGGTAAAATAAAGCTGAAATAAAATAAAATGTAAATATTTGATGAAAAACTTGCACTGAAATGAAAATGAAAATTAGAAATGTAGCCTTGGCAAATAACTGAAATAAAATAAGGTAATGGCAAAGTGCTAAAATGATTAAAACTGTAAAATAAAAGACAAATAGAACAATTATTTAAAAAATAAACATAAAATGAAAGCTATATATATAGTTATATAATATCCAAATATTAATAAAAACTAAAATAGCATATAAATAATACTAAAATAACATTGGACTGAAACAAAAATGTTGAGTGATCTAATAGCCTGTTTGGCTTGAGTGAAAAAAAAGAGCAAGTAGAGAGAAGGAATTTATGAGAAGGAATTGTTCACAATAAGACCATGAATGTGCATTAATAAAGTAAATTTTAAGTTCATATTGCCTTTAAGCTCAGAAAAGCTCCAGTTCAGATGCACTGAAAATTACTAAACAAAGTTTATATAATGATGTGGTGAAATGAAGCATAAGAGACCCACCTAATAATCCTGCAACGTCATATGCTTTTTTCTGTTCTATTGTTTCATAATTTAGAGCTTCAAAGAAAATGTCCAAAACAAGGAAGTTGTCTCTAAAACAAAAGGACAGTAAAATAGGTATCTGTAAGTCATATATACTTTTTACATTCACAAACAATACAGCTTTAGGACTTTATCTCTTTAAGGTGGAAAGGTTGCCACACCTGATGTAGTCTTCTGACTTGTCGTATTTTCTAGATAGGTAGCGAGCCGAGCCCTTGCTGGGGATTTTAACCATGGACAGCTCTTTACCATAACGTGTCAGGTTACAGGGAGTTTCACAGAAGCATGTGTCACCTGAACTTTTCTGTAGCAGTGCTGCAAAAGAGGACACACATGTTAGTTTAGAGCAGGAGACAGGTGTGTGTGTGTGTGTGTGGGGGGGGGGGTATTCCCTACGTTATGGGGACCAAATGTCCCTACAGGTATAGCAATACTAGTACATTTTGATCTTGTGGGGACATTTTTTTTGGTCCCCATGAGGAAATAAGCTTATAAATCATACAGAATTATCTTTTTTGAAAATCTAAAATAGCAGCACATTTTCTGTGATGGGTAGGTTTAGGGTTGGAGTAGTGTAGGGGGACAGAATATACAGTTTGTACAGTATAAAAACCATTACGCCTACGGAATGTCCCCATAAAAAATGAAAACACAACATGTGTGTGTAGGTGTGTGTGTGTCGGAGAGAGAGAGAGAGAGAGAGCAGGTGCTCTAGCCCACACCTGCACACCCATTCTTCATTCATCAAACTAATGTGGAGAGATAACACCAGCGCTAAATAATCATCCATAAGATGCTTGAAACACACTCAGCATGTTGTTCAGATTTAATTTGGTTTCTGAAGGGCATCCAGAAGAGAAGCACACACACTCGACCTCCCTGAGAACAAGTATCATGAATGTCATGCTTATAAATTTTACGTACACTGAATGCTCCACGTATTTAGCATTAGTGCCTTCCATTTAGAACAAAATTTAGTAGACATGCCACAACATTGCCTATTTGATTTATATTATTATATGCAGTTAAGGAAGCTACTTTGCAATTTGTCAAGCCTCTCATAATTTAAAGTAGTTCAACTACAGTCAAGCTACCCTTTTAAAAAACTCTTGCCACACACATTTGATTCTACTAAAGCAGAACTATTGCAAGTATACTTTAGATAAACTATATCTTGCATTTAATATATATATATATATATTTTACTAAGGTGTATGTATATATGTATATATACATGCATACATACATGTAACTAGCATCATATTTCATTCATATTATATACGCAACTGTTAAAAATGTTGGGGTTGGTAATATTTTGTGTCGAGTTATCAGTTTAATATGAAATTAATTAATTAATTAATTAAAAAATAAAATTAATTCATTCTAAATTAATATGTTTTATTTTATGTAATGGCTGAATTTTCAGCATCATTACTCCAGTCTCAGTGTCACATGATCCTTCAGAAAACATATGCTGATTTGCTGCTCAAGAAATACTTATTATTAATATCAATGTTGTGCTGCTTAATGTTTTTGTGAAAAACCGTGGTACATTTGTTTCAATATTCTCATTCAATATTGTCTGAATAGAAAGTTCAAAAGAACAGCATTTAACTTCTGTAACATTATAAATGTCCTTACTGTCACTTTTGATCAATTTAATGCATCCTTGCTGAATAAAAGAGTTCATTTCTTTCAAAATATATAAAAAAAAAAATATAATGCTTTATATAAGAAAGTCTGTTTGATTAGAGATGTGTTTTTATGTGTGTTGTGGTGTTATGTGTGTGACACATGGACATGTTTGCGTATTAGGGTGAGAAAATAAATAAAAATCAAAAAGTAACCTTTCAAAGTAGAGATTTCAGTCAGAATATTTGAATAGGTCAATCCAGTGAATGCAAGTACAGTCCATTCTTTCACAATATAGCCTATCTGCATTTAGTTCAACTACCCATTAAATGGGGTCGGGTTTCCTTTTGACTGTGGGGATAATTAAATTTCTGGCTTATTAGATAAGGACTATCATAATTGTACCGATACATCTCTCATCATCAACTTTTCATGAGCCGCTCCATTTAGTGTCATAAAATCAGTAGAACAAGACACCTACAGCGAGCGATAACACCGTGAGGGTATCAGAGGGTAATGTAGTACAGGGATCTCCAGTTTAATGCTTCTCCGTAAAGGATGTCAAAGCACTGGAGAACATTCTCCTTCAGTCTCTCCCACCCCAGACCACGCACGGAATCGTCTGTTTATCTGGGATTTAATTATTTGTGCCCACAACCTCCAGAGATATTACACTCCAGGGCGTTAGCAAAAATGAAAAATGCTTGCTTACCAAGTGCTTTGTCCACACATTTGATATTGCTGGGAGTACAGATATCGGCATCTCCTGAGAAACAAAATACATAATGACTCTGATCAATCACAAGCAAAATGATTGCTGTTATTTCACCGCCAGCCAAGGAAGAAAAAGTGCACGCGGCAGAGAAAGAGACAGCGCGGCTCTGCTTTGTTATTCATCCTAAAATGATGGAAGGCAGCGTGCGACTGAGCGAGATGGGTTTCACCACGCCTCCCTCATGACCATCAGTCTAGGCCTAATTGCACCCAAAATGAACTGATCCAAACCCTCCCCAAAGGCACATTTATGAAGTCTTTAAAACCCAATCCTCATCAACACACAATACCGCAGGAGGTCCAACTCGCCCCCCGAATCCATCAAAAGCACAAGCGGTCTGAGGAAATATGTATGGCACCTAAGAGAAAATGGCCTTTGAGTTAATGCTTTTGGTCTCTCTTTTCAATTTGCATTATGGGAGATTGATTTGGAAACATTAAAAGAGAAAAGCAGAGAAGCAGAGCTTCCATTAGAGCCTGGCCTCCAACAGTCGCACGCTCTCTGAAAAGCCACACTGATAACAACTCAGGTGTGGTGGAGTTAATTAGAAAAGAGGTTTCTGGGGACAGAGAAAGTCCTCCAGTCCATACATCGTTGGTTTTCAAAAGAGAAAATAAATGTGTTTGCTTTTTTGCAGTTTGTCAAATGCTTCGAGTGGAACGTAACAAATCAGCAGGTCTGGTTTCATCGTCGCTGTCAGATTGCGATCGACTAGATTTTCCCTCCAGTCGCCCGAATGAACTACCCGAGCTTCTCGTATTGTGTGACTAGACAGTAAGTTAATTTAGAGACTTGCATTAAGCTTTCGGCTCCACTGCCTGGAGCAAATTAGATGAGAAGAGTTTATTCATTTAGTATTTTAGCAATTAACAGAATACATTAGCACGCTGATTAGGTTGAGTGGGAAATGAACGCGGCGGTGTAGCGTTACCCGGCATGTGCACCATCCTGCAGTTGCACTCACGCAGAACCTCAAGAGTCTCGCAGCGCAGGCGGCAGGCGCTGATACTGTAGGTATCGTAACCTGGGATCATCTGCTCACTGGTGGAGCGGCAGTTCCCCCAAGGCTGGGGCAGATAGGTCAACTACACACAGAGAGGTAGAGAAATGAGAACAAGTTAGATAAAGAGAGAGGGAGGCAGACAGAGAGATTGTAAGCGTAATAGAAAGACAGAAATTGCAAATTGAGTATGCAAATTTGCAGCGTTCTCACGCTGCGACCACAAATTTAGAGAGCGTAAAAACCTGAAGTGATTGACAAAAATGTAAGATTTTATTTATATGTGGCTTGACATTCAGAAGGCAAGCTTAATGAGTGGCCTGCCTTTGAAACAGAAATATTGCATTCAGCACTCACGATATTGATCACGCATCAGTCTGACAGAGGAGTTTCAGGTGCTTTTAGACAGATCCGACTTTTTAATATATTGCCCCACATTCCAAAACACACTGGAAAGTTTGGAGTTGTAGTACAAAAGTACGTTTAAATGCACTTCACCCAATCTATTTTCAAAAGTCATTGTGAAAGATTCATCCATGCATGTTTTTTTTTTTTTTTGTGAAGTATATCAGACTTCTCCAATCATCCAATAACTCCATAATTTCTTAAAATAGACTGAAGCTTGCATTTAGATCTGCCTTCATTCAATCAACAACCAATGGATAGAAAGGTCGCTACTTCCATTGCAAGTAAATAGTTTATTATTATTGGCAATTCAATATCATCCAGCTTAAAATAGGCCAACCTGATGTCATATGACACACAAATACAGTAGGTACAGTTAGAGTTGGGGTACTTGGACTCAGATGCACTCAGGTGGATTTGTACTCGAACTTGACTTGGACAATGAGTAACAACGTAAAATTAAGATGTCAAGAAATTAATAAACGTCTCCCACTAAAACTCGATTGGTTAGGGACTTGACTCTGACTCGACAAGGTGGACTCGGACCCAACACTAGGCACAGTAGGGCTGGAAATTGGAATCTCTTCGGACCTGGTAACACATGCATAATTTGAGGTTCAACTTTGCAAGAATGGTGGCCCTTCAACTGCCAGTCACTTTCTCAACACTGTGTTTCACACTTGCAAAGAAATCCTCCTCCACTAATTGCTTGCTTACAGGCTTGCTTTTATATTTATTTCTTTACTTCAATATAACAATGAATAACATTTCTTTCCCTGAAATGTTGTCTGGCAAGAGCTGCATAACACTAATTCTACTTTTGTGTTCACTTAAAAAAAAATAAAAAAAGCAATTGAGGGAATACTGATGGTGACTAGATGGTACTCTTCTTGGAAGGTCTGATTTTATCATAGGTGGTACTTGGCTTGAAAAGTTTAAGAATGATTCAAGGGAAGGGTTATACCCTTTGCTCTTGACAGGATACAAAGGTCTGGAATCCAGGAGAGACTCCAAAGCCCAGCTGATGGATGTAGGGCGGCTCATCCTGACTGTGGATCTGAACACGGATTCCTGCCTCTAAAGATGTTTCATCTGCAAAGAAAAAAAGAAAAAAAGCTAAGGTAAGAGAGCAGAACAGGCAATATGAACGGGAACACAAAGATAAGCCTCACCTATCCCCCTATCAATACAAATGGGAAAATAACATCACAAATAAACCTTGAATTTAAACATATTTATCTTAACAGCTTATCCCCACTTCTAAGAACCAGAAAATATGGGATGACTTTGCTACTTTCCTATCGGAAATCATCTGTGTGTGGCATTATAACTTACTTGTCTCTTTCCAGATAGGCAGATATTCATCCTGCTGGATATCCAACATAATCTCCAGCCCATTTCCCATCCCTCCTTGCTTTGTCTTCCTGGAGGTTGTTTTGTTGCCGTTGAAAGTATAGCATTTCCCGTATCTTGTGTAGACCTATGAAAAAAACACCAATGATTAATTAAAAATGTCATACTCTGACATCGGGGAGGCTTTAACAACAAAAAAGCTACAATCTTTGGAAGCCATAACCTTTGTTTCTATAAGATTTAATCCGTAAGATTTGATCCCTAAAAGATATGCCTTTTTAGATGCTTATGATTAATTGGGGAAAAGGCCACTTTAAAACAAAAGTGGTGAGGCAGAACAGTCAAAACAGACTGTAATTAAAAGTTTTACCATGTATCATTCTGTCAGTGGGCATTTGTATTCAGTGGCATAATAAACAATGTTTTCTCTGTCTCATTCCTGTCATATTCATTTTGATGAGAGAGTGAGACAGTCCTACAATCCGTACTACATTATAATCCAATGTGTTTGTTCCTCAAACAAGAGGAAAATGAATAGTCCACATCCTCAGAAACATATCTGCCTCCTCAATGAAATCATCACATCAAAATAATTGCTCCACACGGGTAATAATATTGATAAGTGTAGACTAAATCAAAAGCAATAACTTTTGAAATTGTACTTTATATCCTTCCATAAGCCCAAACCACTAAAAATAAATAAGCATGCAATTTGTTATTTATAGTCCCTGTCTCTCTTCAAACAAAAGTGACAAAAAAGACTATTATTCAGGTATATGCAGCCTGACGCACAGGACTCCATAATGAAATACTCAAGAATAAAAGACAAAACCACTGTAAAATAAACGTCAGAAGGGAATGGATCAACAAAAAGGACATGTGGATGAAGAATAACTCTAAGTGGGTGTCCTGTACCTCAAAATAAAATAAAAAAAACACAGACAAAAAAAAAAAAAAAAAAACATTTTCATGAAACAATTTCTCTTCACATCAGTCCTGGGAGCCCAATACTTTCTGACCTTTAGAAGGTTTTCAGTTCCCATCTTTAGCTAACATGCCAAATCGAACCACTTCCACAAATAAAAACAAAGCCTGATTGGTTGGATTAACTGAAAGCACAGACAAAGAAAGAAAGACTCTTGGCATTGCTGAAAGGTCCAGTATAGCTCTGGTCTGCAGCACATGTTGTGTTTTGGATGCTGGTCTCTGTTATTCAACCTCATATCATTTCAAACCTGTATGGCTTTCTTTTGTGAGACGTTTAGCAGTTGTCTGAGCCAATCTTGTCTATATAGTTGAAGTGGATTGTTTAAGGTGAAGTAGTATAATTACTGATAGAGAAATAAAATAAATTAAAGCCCAAAAGAAATAATAATAAAAAAAAACCTAATAAAAGTGACAAAAGCACACGAAGTTACTATGTTAGTTAACTTAAACTAAAATGTGCCTAGACTGCCGTGTTGAGAGAGGCTATTTTCACTAACTTCGCCCACCATTTTCTGATTGAGCCAGACACAATTATAAAAGAAAGCGATTACAGAATCAGTGGTGTAGAACAGTGGCTCTCAACTGGTTTGGCCATGGGATCCACATTTTCCCATGGTCATTAAGTCGCGACCCACTTTATTTTAGGGGGAAATATATATATATATATACACACACACACACACACACACACACACACACACACACACACACACGTGTATGAATATCCCTAATGAATAAATAGGCCTATAAGGTAAGGCAGTCTCACTAGTTTTTGTTAATACAATATAGTTGGTAGGCTGGCATGAGCCACCACAGTAATTAAAAAATATACAAAATAACACAAAGTGAAAATAAAGTGTCATTTTGGGTTTACAGAAATAAGTTACCATTGGAAATACACAATACCAACATGAACCATTAATGGAACATGGAAACTGTTGCTGATGAAAAGCATAGAAGAATTGCAAGCAAATCCTTCCCAGCTAACACACGACGTACCAGTTACGTGATTTTTTGGTACTTTACTTTTATTCCATGAATTACTAATTAACAATGTAACGTTGTCTTGCGCTTTATATATGAAGTGATATATTGCACATGCTATGAAAGAGTGCACGCTATGAGCACAGTATAACGTCTGACAGGACAAAATAAAGGGGTTGAGAAGGATTTTTTTATTTCGTGACAAGCTACGAAAATACAAGCCAGTTCAAAAAATGTAATAAAACACAATTCATAATAAATATAATGTGCACAACTCATGCACTAAATTGAAAGTAATTGAGTAAAAAGAGATGATCGGTTCACGAGCCGCTTGAAGGAGCTACAGCGATCTGTCACGACACATTAACGAGACACTAAACGCTATTTATTGTTTAAAGTCCTTTAAAAAATTACAATATTTTAAATATGAAACTGTTTCATATGTCTGTTGACGCGTTGTCAGTGTCCTCTTTGCTCCACGATGTATTTTTCACTGTGTGAGAACATGATGTGTGGCGTGAAAGAGCATGGCTTGTCGGACATAGCAACAGTAACTAAAGGGGGCGGGTTGTTGCCAAGGGTCAATTATGTTGGTCCACCAACTAGATTTACATTTATTCATTTGGCAGACGATTTTATCCAAAGCGACTCACAAGGGGAGCAATTAGGGCTTAGGTGCCTTGCTCAAAGACACTTTAGTCAAGGTATTGAAGGTGGAGAGAGTGCTGTTCATTTACAATCCACACCTTCAATTCCTGCCGGTGTGGGAATCGAACCAGCAACCTTCAGATTACAAGCCCGACTCTCTCACCCCTCATTAGGCCACCCACACCTAGACTAACTAGTCTGGCACCTACCCAGAACAAACCAGTCAACAAAGAAATTCATGCTGGTTTAAGACGATCTTTTAATCAGAGTGACTGACATTAAAAATGATTGTAATAAATCAACCAAATTTCTCCAGCAGCAAGGCTTGTTCTGATGAGAAAGAACCGTTAGGGGCCACACTTGTATGTAACACATGGCTGTTCATTTAGCAGCCTGCATGTGGAGTCTGATCTCAGCTGGCTCTGTGCTGAATCAAAGCAGGGCTCTCCGAGCAATACGGGCATGCAGTAATTGCCAGCTGCAGCTGTGGAGGCCGCACACCATACAGCTGTAATTAAGGCTGGAGACAGCCAGTGTTTTCACAAGCAGACGCTGGCCAAACGGGATAAAAGAACACGGACATAAACATCATTTTACATAATCAGACTGCAAATGGAAAACACACAAACACCACCAAAGCCATACTGTTTAGTATATATATATGTGTGTGTGTGTGTGTCAAATATATTGATGCAGCATGATAAAGTAAAGAGTAAAAGAACACTATTCTTAATATACCGTATAAGCCCATGAAAGAACATTTAAACAGGACAGAATCTTAAATAGACATTTTAGTCAGCATCAAAGCCAGGTTTTCAGCGTGATGGTGTGCAAACTGCCCTTTTGACTGACATGAACTATTAATGTGAGAAGAGGCAGTGGAGACCAGCAACAATCGATTCAGGCCTGTTTATTGACATGTTTAAGTTTCCATTGCTGCTCTAATCCAGTCCGATAGACAACCATGGGGACTGTATAAAAAGGAACGATAGCAAAGACCTCTCATTCCACAGTTCTGCTGTGAAACTTCAACTTTCAGGGGACGGTCCACTTTGTGTTCAAAAATTCATTTTGGGAGGGCAATGGAAGCTTTCCCATCATGCAGCAGTGGAGATGGCTGCTGGCACAGTCTCCTCTGCCTCATTTCTCAGCTTTAAAGCCCAGTGCCCAGAGCGCCTCTGATTGATGGACCATTTTCTCTTGTAACATCTTGCCCAAAGTCAGCAAAGGTAAACAGTCCAAGTTTTGTTTGTTCCCAGAAACAGCCATCCAGCCTAGTGTGTTACCAAATCCTCCAGGTGCACAACTGCATAAGTTATGGGCATTCAGATTACTTTTGTTAATCTAAATACGTTTTGTCAAAAGAAGTGTATTAGAAACCAATACAATGAATATTCTATTATATTTTTACTTTCATAGCCAAAGTATCTTTCAAATATGCTAAGGTGCAGTAAGCAATTTTTGAGAAACACTGCTGGTATTTGAAATCAACACAAACAAACACACCCTCTCTTCAATGCAATAGAGGATGTCTATTTACCATAGCTTTATCATAAAATTCAGTACACAAGAATACAAAATACCAGTGTCATTGGTACTAATGTTTATTGAAATTCAACTCACTGTATTTTGCTTGTTGTTGTTTTCGGGTTGGGGTGGTGGTCGGTCCAATCCACTTTCAACAGCATTTCTCAGAAATCACTTATAGCACCTTTAAGGTAATACTTTTTTTTTTTCTGACTGAAACATATATATATATATATATATATATTTTTGCTTAAATTCCAAAATGTACTTTGAGAAGCAAGAAAATGTTAAATCTATTAAAACTTATTTTGGACATATCATCTACATCTGCAAAAACTAACCTTTAATTTAATGAATTTTTCAGAAATTACATTCATACAGTTGTCTGGAGGTGGAGAGCATAATTTTGTTGTGACAAACACAATATTTCCTTACCTTTGAAACCATTTCACAGTGAACCTCTAAAACGCAAGCTTTCAGCCTGAAGCAAAGCATTTGCATAAATCTTCCCTTACCACTAACACCCAGCTTAATTGGGCTTAATATCTGGCCATTAACTGTCCTCAGCTACTATTTCCCCTCTAAATTGCTGTTGCTTTCCCTTTCCTCTCAGTTTGATGCGCATTTACTGTTTTCCTCTTCCTGCAATTCATTTCTGCACAAAGATGAAGTAAAACCCAAAGCCTCTCATTTGTGGCTGGCATCTGACAGATTCCACTGTTGGCTGTTCTTCAATTATCCAGGGAAGCTACATGAGAACTTCAATTTCTTAACATGCAGGATGTGAGTTGGTGGAAAGACTCTGAGTTTAAAAGAGTTTAAATTCAGCACTGGTGTTTGAAGGATTTGAGCTAACGGCCTCATAAGAAATTTGTAAGGATCAGAGTGCTTGAGAGCGTAAAATTTATCCGTCGTTCTCTGGTCCTAAAAAAATATGGCGCTTTGATTGACAGGATGGTGATTTAACCATTAACCCCAGAGATATATCCAAAACGTACAATTTCTCAATGCTAAATTAGTTGAATTTAAGGGTGCAATTGCACATGTAATCTGGGGAGCAATTGACAATTCTTATTTTTTTATGGAATATCGCAGTATTTATTATAAATGATTTATCCATGCACATGCATTTTTTAAGAAATGAAAATTGTAATCTTAAACCAAAATAACTTCCCCTCCCTCTTGTAGGGACATCTCTTCTCTGATGATGCGTTTACTGGCGTGGGGGCGGGACAACCTGTCACTCACATTACATCACAGCAGTTACAAACGACAATGATCCAATCAATTATTGATGGACAAAATAAGTCCCACCTTACATTTTTTCTTGCTCGAGAAGCTGTTTCACTTGGACATACGTCACAATAGGGAAGAAAAGATGATAGAAACATCCATTCAATGCCGACTTTGATCAGAGAGTTACGTCACGGCACAGAAAACGCACCCCTGAGCACCAGTGGTTCATTTATTCAGTAGTTCTACCCAGAACAGGTAAACATGTTTTTCCACATATAAATAGAAACAGAAAAAAGAAGTCATGTCTCTTATATTTGCCAAAACATAATGAGGCAAAAGCAAAAATGTGTATTCCGGGATTGTTATAATGAATTCATGCAGTGCTACCTTAAAAATGTGCTGAAAACTAGGTGTTTTAAGCATCCTCAATAAATGTGCTGAAAACTCGTCTTGCAATTGATTTTCACAACAACATGTTAATACATTAAAAAAAAACAAAAAAACAATGCATAAATATTTTGTGAAATAGTCTAACTATTAAATATTTCGTATTAAAATACTGCCTATTGGCAGCTCACTAGGTTTTACAACAGAGCACTAGTCTTTCTTTTAGCTAACATATCAAAATCTTCAGAGTAAACGGTGGAGACTTTTAAACAGCCAGACTAAACAGTTGAGCCAGAAAGTGCCGTGCAGCATTACGCTCCATTAGTTCAGCTCTCGTGGGCAGCCGCTCAACTCTGCATCTACGGTATCTCTTTGGCAGGCTATCAAACATGTTACATTTATTGTATAAATTCTTAACTTCATTAAACAACTGACTGGCAGTATCTTTTCCTAAGCAGCTTATCCCTCATGCACACCATGCAGAAAAATGGGCCATGTCTCGAGGACTCATCGACACCATTTTACACTTGTTCTGAGAGGATTATCGCAGTTCTTTATCTTTCTGCATCAATCTGAGGTAGGAATGCTCACAGATCCGACACAGTCTGACACTCAGATGGGATGTATCAACACAAAAGCATGTCCCTCTCCATTGAGAAGAGCGCCTCTATTGTGACTGTTCATAAACGGAAAAATACATCAAGTAATCACGGTAAAGAGGACTATCAGCCAAACATTTCAAGGTCTAAGGGAGCATGGGAGTGTAATAATATAATGGGGAAATCCCTTCAAGATAGCATCAAAGCTTTCCAATTCAATGCTACAAACTGAGAACACTTGCAGAAACATTGCGGAATATTTCAGGTTCAAAACAAGTTAAAGGTATAGTTCACCAAAAATTAAATTTCTGTCATTAGTTACACACCCTTTGTTCATCTTCGGAACACAAATTAAGATATTTTTGATGAAATCCCACCACCATTGAAAGCAATGCAATTACCACATTCGCAGTCCAGATAAGTATTAAAGATATAGTTAAAATAGTCTGCAGTGGTTCAACCTTAATTTTATGAAGCGACAAGAATACTTTTTATGAAGACATTGTCGAATAAAGTTGTTACTTTTGTTTTGTTTTTGTGAACAAAAAGTATTCTTGTCGCTCCATAACATTAAGGTTAAACCACTGCAGTCAAGTGGACTATTTTAACAATGTCTTTACTACTTTTCTGGGGATCAGAAACCTCTCAGATTTCATCAAAAATATCTTAATTTGTGTTCCAAAGATGAACGAAGGTCTTACGGGTGTGGAATGATATGAGGGTGAATAATTATTGACATACATTTCGTTTTTGGGTGAAATATACCTTTAAGCTCTATCGAAAGCATCTGTGGTATACTGTTCTCACTCTTTGCACAATATGTGAAAATAAAAATCATGCACTTACAATGCGTTTACATGTTTTTATGGAGTCTTTAGGTAAATACAAATGCCAAGCAAATGTGTTTGGTTCATAGCTAGCAGATATACCTATCATAGACTTGATGTGTGGATGTATTTGACTCCTGCACTTTTCTTCAAGGTGAGATGTCACCACAGCTTATTCTCAAACTGTCGCTGTCCTACTCAACACTATCACTCAGACCTCCAGAGAGACTGAAAAGTGAAGAGGATAAAATGCTGAAGCATCCCTCTGTGCTGCTGTACCATTGAAATCTACTGATAATCTCCAGGGACCCCCAGGTAAGCTTCCTTCCTTCCTCTGTCTACATGTTGGAACATGAACAGCGGATGGCCGCGACTCTTCTGACCCCGACTGAAGTACCTCTCTCTGAACTCTAGAGAGAAACATACACTATTGTTCAAAAGTTTGGGGTCAATAAGACTTTTTTTTTTTTTTAAGAAATTAATTTTATTCAGCAAGGATGCAAACTGACCAAAAGTGAGATTTATAATTTATAATATTTATAAGATTTTATAAGATATAAGATTTACATTTATAATGTAATAAATAATTTCTGTTTTTCATAAATGCTGTTCTTTTTTCACATAAATGCAGTTCTTTGATGAAACTTTGTATTCATCAAAGAATCTTGAAAAAAATGTATTAAGGTTTCAACAAAAATATTAAGCAGCACAACTGTTTTTAACACAGATAATAATCAGAAATGTTACTTGAGCACCAAAGCATCATATTAATATGATTTCTGAAGGATCATGTGACACTGAACAACACTGTAGTAATGATGCTGAAAATACATTTTAAAAATTTGAAAAAATACATTTTAAAATATATTAAAATAGAAAGATATTCCTGTTTTAATATATTTCAAATTAAATAAATTCAGCCTTGGTGAGCAACAGAAGAGGCTTTTTGCAAGAACATTAAAAATCTTACTGACCCCAAACTTTTGAATAGTCATATATATATATATTAGTTCTGATATATAACGTAAAGGGTTATCCATTCCAAATAGACCTATTTTTTCTATCACATGTGTCATCTGTTTACTGTACACACAGTGCTGCACTAAGTATTTTTGAGACTTGATGATACACTGCCTGAGGGTGGTCAGATAAACCATTTTACTTGAACTCTGATAGCCTGAACCGGAGCTCAGCTGAGCGGGGAAATTTGCAGCTGTGCAGGTAGTGCAGCTCTGCAGACCTTTTTTTTTTTTATTATTAACCATCTGCCATATGGGCCAATTTTGAATTCACTTGTCCTCTTTTCTCCACACTTTTACTTTGCCGCTGGGTGATTGTTGACTGTGTCTGCAAATAAGCAAACACCTTGCCAGCATTATCAGTCGTGCTGTCGCCTATGTTTTTGAGATGTACTTTGTTTCCTTCCCCTCAAATTAAGGTGCCTTTCTTATTAACATAAGCCCGCATTTTACCTGCTTTCAGTTTCTTACCAAGGCTCTGACAAATACCAATCCACTCTAAGACTACAGAGCAGCTCTTTCACTGTTTACTAACGCTGAGACACAGCTGAAAAGGAAAGCAAAATAACTTTCTTAGGTTCTATCAGCATGACACCTTGCTCATATTAAAATGGTAGACAAATATATCAGTACTAAGTACCCTAGATGTTCGTGTTTTTACAAACTCTGGAATCAGACTGCATGGTTTAAGATGTTTTAAAAGTGTTGAGAATGTAAAGTGTGTGCGCCAGAGTAATGAATGTCACTCCTCTCATGTAAATAAGACATGCAACACTTGATTTATTCACAAGGTGGTGCAATAGCCACAAAATAATATACTGTATAAGCAAAAAAATAAGTATTTGGGAACACGAAAAGTTCAGATTGTTTTATGTAATGAAATAAAATGGAAACCGCGAAAGCTTGACTTGATGTGATACAACCTTAAGAAATATGAATATCAGCCTGTCCGTGCAGAGCTTTCACAACTCCATTATGGGACTTTGCCTGCATTTCTCTCTCTCTTCTAAATGAAGAGATGTATCTGATGGTGTGCTATTAGTGGTGTGGAGCAGGGCCATCCTCGCAGATGTTCGGCATGTGGACTCCATGCTTGCCAAATTGGGATCACAAGATGGCAAGGTACTCCAGCGAGGCCACTCTGTCTCCCCAGCATCAGGGTCAAATAGATGGTCAATATTCTCCATCCATAAAGAGCAACTAATAAGCTTAGCTTTCTCAAATACACGTCTAAAAAAGTTTCACACTGCTGACTCGCAGCTGCTTGATTTGCAAGTTTATCTGGCAAACATGTCTTAGTTTTTTTCTCTCATTCCCTGCTGAATGAGTGACAGATGTTTTTCGGATGCATTGTATGGCAAAAGCACAAGATTCTACATCAGAGCCTCTTACAAGCTTACAAGTGATTCCTGGAGTCCTGAGTGTAGCAGACAAAATGGAAGCAGAATAGACATTTGAAATATGTTTACTATATTCTCTGTCTTACATTTAACTTTCTTAAAACATCTTTTGAACTTTCTATTCATTAACTTTAGATTTTCAAGTTGTTGGAAATAAGTTGTTGTTTTTTTTTTACATATTTTGTTTTTTTTTTTTTTTTTCTTTTTATTCAGTGACTTTGCATTGTTTTATCATCAAAGTTTACACATGCTTAGTTCTACATTTTTGTCATATGCAAACAAAATTTAACAAACTACTGTTATTGTTCGCTGGTGTATTGCCCAACAATACCACACACAAATCAAAAGTAAGCAAACTATGTAATAATCAATTTTTTTTATTTATTTTTTTAATTATAATTATTTTTCTCCAAAAAAAAGCTAAAATAAAAGGTTAAAAAAATTTATTTTCCACATGAAAATGTTACAATTTGTGTGTGAAGTGCATCACCAATGAACCACATGTCAGATCACACTCACTTCACGAAATGAGTTTACAAAATGATTTACAAAACAAAAAAACAAACAAACAAAAACATATTTTTACCATTTTTACATTTTTTTTATATACAGCTAGTTTTAAAAGTTCAGTTAAAAAAAAAAAAAAAAAAAAAAAAAAAAAAAAATAAAAAAAATTATATATTTAAAAAATGTTTTTTTTTCAATTTTAATTTTCAAAATTCAAAAAAAAAAAAATGGTTAAAAAAAAAAAACAAAAAACATTTTCAATTATATATTATATATTTTTTATTTATTTTAATGTTGATTGGAAAAGTTTTTATTACTATTGAATCCAATTAAAATCCAATTTGAGTGCTCACTCCTGCTCAGAAATCGAAAACTACACAGAAATCGAACAGCGCATAAGGGTTAAATAATCCTGAAGAAAATGCATCACAGTTTCCACAAAAAATTATTAAGCAGCACAACTGTGTTCAACATTGATAATACCATGGATTGAGCACCAAATCAACATATCAGAATGATTTCTGAAGGATCATGTGACACTGAGGACTGGAGTAATGATGCTGAAAATATAGCTTTGTCATCACAGGAATAAACTATTTTAAAATATATTCAAATAGAAAAAAAAGTTATTTTAAATTGTAATAATATTTCACAATATTGCTGTTTTGCAGCCGTGGAGAGAATATGTGTAGCTTTGAGCAGATAAGTGCATTCAAAATGTACAGCCTTTCTTTTCTAGGACGAGAGACCAGAAATATTGATGACTCATCTTGCGCTACATTTTTTTTCTTCATTCAATCAAAGGCTTTTAAAGAAGTTTGTTTCAGCCTCAGAGTAAAAAAAAAAACAAAAAAACAAGTTAATTATGAGATAAAGTTTCAGATAAGAAACTAACAAAATGATACATTACTTTTTTGCTAGATACAAAGACATTATTGTAATGTCATAATTAATTGATATGCAGCCTACCCTTTGTGTTTCAATAGGAAATACAACAAAGGACAGAAAACGTTTTCAAACAAACAAACAAGCCTCTTTTGGTGTCAACAAAAATGAAGGTAAATACCAATCTCCCAGCATTTACCACTGTAAAAACTGTCTCTCCTCTAGTCAAATTCATTTGTTATTAATATGCGTCAATAGCGTTGAACTATTCCTAGCCGAGAGGGTGTCAAATAATGTGCATCTGAAAAAATTGCCTGTTGCTTGGCATTTGCATTCGGCGCAAACATCATTTGAATTTTTCATTTTCTAAAGGTTCTTTATGATTTTGCAAATGCAGTCGCAATGACGCATGCTGGTTAGCCCTGATTCCACCTGTGCGCTGTGCCATCTGGAGGGGTGTAAGTGACACGGATGCCCTCGCTGATAGCATAAACTCCATTCTGGGAATTATTTTTTTACATTCAAAGACTGACATGAGAGGGAAGTTAATTGATTGATTCACCTTATGAGCCCCAGACGGCCCTGAGCCGAGTGAGCCGAGCGACATGCTTCCAATATCTTCCCCTTCATTTGGACCGAATGAAATTAAGATTTTGTTCAATTAATCTGATGCGCCACTCAAATTCATAATGGAGCCGTGAACTCTGAGCAGGGAGAGCCAGAGTCATGTACGATGTTGAATTCCGGAGAGTTTGATCTTGTTTTGATTATTTTTTCAATCAAATCTCAAGGTCGTGAAACAGGGGACCAGAGAAATGGAAATCTATCTGCTGGTATCCACCACAGCAGCTGACAGATTTTCACTTACCTAGTCGCGCAGCTGAACCTAATCACAGCAGAATACAAAATATTGCGTTTCATCACTGAATGCATTAACAATTCCCAATTGCACACATTATATGTGTAAACAGCAAAGCGTGTTGGCGGTGAGATAAGAAAATGCTGTGAGTTAATGCTTTGAGATGGTAATCTTGATACACAGTTCCATTACATGTAAACAGTGAGGGCATGAGTTTGTAAGTCATTTTAAAATGTTTAACTGCGTCAATTAGTCTCTGGAAAAATTATTTTCAGCAATAACCTGAATCTATTTCGACTGGCGAATAAACAAAGGACAGAGGTCCGGATATCCATAAAAATTTGATTTAGAAAGCGAGACAAAATAAATTACCAAGCTGTCAGACAGATGCGAGCTTTTCTCTCTCTCTCACTGTCTATCTCTGTCTCTTGATGTGGACATACTGTCCTGTAAAAGGGGAGCTGACAGAATTTTATGTGACTGCTTGGTGGCTGAGATGAAGGGACAGAATTAATCACGGTCTAGAGGTCTACTATAGCATTCAATTCAGGGTTTAATGAATCAGCTTTCATGTCCTTAAGTTCACCTTGCATGTTTTAACATTTGCTATGAGTACTTATTTACCTTGAGCTTTAATTGTATGTTTAGTTTAAGTTTTAGTCATTTTATTATGTGCTTCTGTCACTTTCATCATTTTTTTAATTCAGTCTTAGTTTATATCAAGAAAGAAAACAAATTTTAATAGATTTAGTTAACAATAACAACAACTAACACTGCCTGACAAAGCAACATTGGCATGACAGTAATCCATGCTGTGAATCACTGAATGAAAACTAAACATTTTTGTGAACTGAAATAAAAAAAATATGCAATTAGAAACATTGAAACTAAACTATATTTTCATGACTACAAATCTTTAAAATTAAAAATTAAGAATTAAAATTGAGCTTTTGAAACAGAATGGAGTGTATAGGTTATAAATAACACGCTGACAATCAGAAATGAAAATGTCACTAGATAATGTCGCTATCAATAAGACTAGATGGCACTAATTTACCACTTTGGCGGCACAAAAATATACACGAAACTAAAGCAGAAAAAGCTAAAATTTTAAAGAGAAAGCACAATCTGAAAAATAATATTTAAATAATAATAATAAAATAAATTCAAAAGTTGTTGTTTTTTTTTTCTGGCATAAGTTTTGGACATCAGTTTAAGCTGCCAATTGCAGATGGGAGAAGTATTTGTGAAACCTGTTTGAAAACAGGCATTATATTTCCAGTTCTGTTTAGTGATGCTAGTGGTGCAGAAACAACACACTTCACCTTTAAAACTGACAATCATCTAGACTGTCATGGCATCCCTGAGGTGAAATGCACAGCAATCAATCTACCTCAATGAAACTTCAAGGTCTAGGCTACACCTTGAGGTTTACACACACACAGTGCACATTTTTAGAGGGTATGCACCTCTATTGATGTGTTTGTGTGTGTTGCAGTTGGAGTTGGTTGTGGGGGACAGTGAATATATAGATCAATGAGGTTAGATTCCCTGAGTTGCTCTTTGTCTGGTGGTAATGCTTTGTGCAGAGGTGGCAACTCCAGGCTTGCTCCCACCCAGGGGGGTAAAGTCAGACATCTGATACTGATGTCCAGGAGTTTGTGCTGAACCCAGGGATGCCTGTGCAAGAGCTAGAAGATTTCTCATGCAGCCATGTCCACCTCCACCAGCCCACCACCAGCAGCCACCCTCTGGTTTGCTTGATGGGTCATTTTTAAACACAGCAGGGCCCAAAAAACACGAGCGAGACTACTGTTTCTTCATCTATCATTCCCGCACTTCTCTGTTTTAGCTATAAATCTTATACCTCTTAACTGACAATTTAGAGTTTATCTTAATTATTATGTATCTGTTATCATAGCTATTATTTTGTAAAGGTTGTTTTCTTTATAGCTTTTTTTGCATTGTTAATCTCATCAAACAAAATATTGTTTGCTAACAAAGGGTTTTAATAAAAAAAAATGTGAATTTTGTACTCATTATAATGTTATTTTCTTGCTTTTCACAACAAGGACAGCTTTGAAGTTGTTTTATTGAATTTTAATAAATGTTTACCATAACATTTGAATATTTGGAAAAACAAAAAGTTGTTTTTCTTGACTAAAATCATGCCATTTTAAAATAAGAATTTGTTTCAGAGTAAAATTAAGGGATGTGAAATGAGAAAATAGTGACAAAATTGTCAAAAGACAAACACACACACACACACACACAAAAGATTATAAATTAAGTATTTTTGTGACTGAAAAATTCACAAAATGCCAAATGTAATGCTCATGCTGGTAATAGATAAAAAAAAGGTTCTTTCTTTTTAAAGCTTATTATCATAAATCAATTATGATCGCCACAATAACCTAAACCTTACACCTTTCATTGTACAAACTACAGAAAGAGTTGCATCAGTCAAAATTGAAATGAAGTTTGACCCTTCCAGGGAAATCTCCAGACAGGAAATTAACAGGTGTGTGCCCGTTTCTTTCCTCTTTTGTATGTCTTGAAGTTCTCTGTAGGATATCAAAGAATGTGAGTAGTAAATTAAATCAAAGATATCGGACAGCCTGAATCCTTGTGGCTCCTTTGTCCGCTGTAGACACAGTGAAGCCTAACTTGAACAGAATTTCAGCCATGAATCTCATTATCACTCCAGAACATATAGAGCATTATCCAAACCACAAAGCGGATTTATTTCAGCAGTTTGTATTTTGGCAATTTACACTGAATGTAACAGATTGTGATCTGCAGTTAGTGAGGAAATGTCTAATCTTGTGTGCTGCTCATTTCTCAGTGACCTATAACCCCACACATTAGCTGTGTAGTGTATAATGCTTCATAAACAGATCAACAAACTCACCCTTTCAAAATCCCAGTTTAATTAAAACCCAGTCTGTCATATAGTAATTCAGGGTCTCCTTTATTAAAAAAAAATATAATAATGAAAAAAATTAAAAAGTGTCCTCTCCAGAGAGTCCTCCAGTCAGTGGGAAACAGTTCGCAACAATACAGCTTAATTTCCCATGAGACCTCGGGCATAGCAAGTATTTAACAATGGGTGGGACAAGCCCACAGTGTGTAAGCAAAAGGTAAGGTCTTTTTTTCCACCCCAACGTCACCTGAGAGCCATCTCAGTATATTACTGCAGGATTGCACTTTTCATGACACCTGACCATAAAAAAACTCTTTGGTACAATACACACCATGTCCCAACTCTGATCTAATAAGACCCTTTTGTGTTGGGGCGCAGAGTACAAAATCAATCTGTTCTGCCTTCTAAAACATGCACAGTGTGCAAATATGCTAATGCAGGTGTGGAATCACCTCCACAGTACACAGGACCAACCCCTACGTGGTCAGAGTAAATATAGCCTTTATGTGGGAAAATGCGACACGGGTTTGGCGAAACGGGTTCCTCGCGAATGCATAAACTGTGCAGCAATGCTTTGCACCTCAAGCACAATAGATCCTTTGAAGAGCTTTGCAGTCAGAGCCTGGCTGAGATTTGGTGCTGAGGGAATAGACTCCACTGGTGCAAGCCTGGGTGCCTTTGTACGCAATGGCAGCATGCAGAACAAACTCTTAGAGCTCTGTACGAAATAAATAAATAAATAAATTTATGAGTATAATTTATATTGTGGGTGGTATTGTTCTCTCAATCTCCTCTACCAGAGGCTTAAGAGCTTCAAGACTTGGCACTGCTCAGTATTTTGGATTGTGGATCTCATTGTTTTTTCATGGAATCTGTAGAAGACGTTCCTCCAGCTGGGGTTTCGAAGTCACAAATGGATCTACCTTGACATACTCTTTCTTACTCTTCCTTCAGCACCTGGTATATTCAGTTTCTAATACATCTTCTATTCAATGTTACTGTCAGTTGGGCCACCACATCTATCATTTATGTCCTGCTACTATGATCACTATGTTGGGTTGGTTTGCAAGTACTTGCTTGAGACTGGATGTTGAAGTCCCACCGGATCTCAGCCTTGTCATTTTGGACTTGGTAGTTTTCAGCAAGTATTTGGGACTGACGTGTGCCAGGGACTTGTTTGTGCTGTTCACTGTATATGTTGTTGCCACCTGCATCTATTTTCCTGTTGTAAGGCACTGGATGGTCTCTGGGGGCTTTTGTTGCACAGTCTGGGGTCTTTTGTGGCATTGTAGACCCTTGTCACTATTGATTTCGTGCTGAGAGCTCATGATTAGTGCCTCTGCTCTTTCCCAGTTTGGCCATTTCCAGTAACAGAAGGTATTTTAGTTACCTTTATCATCTAGGTCATGCCATGGCACGTCCTGTGCTCCCTTCTCCTGCAAATCTGTATTAAATACATTCATTGGCTTTACCAATTACTAGATAGATGAAGAGAAACTCTTTCTGAAATGTACATCGATAATCCAGTTGGTTGAGTCATTTGTTCCATTCACTTAATGGACTCATTCAAAAACACTGATTCATTCATTCATTCATTCATTCATTCAAACAAAAAAAAAATCTGTCTTTATAAGTGAGTCATTTGAATTATTCACTCAACTGAATTGTTTAACAACACTGACTCATTCAGGGTCAAAACAAGCGACCGTCTTTAAAGTGAGTCATTTGAATCATTCCCTGAACTGATTTGTTGATTTATTCAGGACACGTCTACTGTGGTCTACATGTACTAAACACAATATGGTTGATTCTTACTTGACTTTGTTTGAAACTATTTTGTTGGTACAGCCCTTTGCTTTTAATATTGCTTACATTTTTATTATTTTGGGAAAAAAAATGCTGTTTTCTTCTAAAAAATCTGATTCTGTTAAATAAGACAATAATAAAATAAATAAATCACACGAAGCGTGACATCTGACATTCAGTCTGGCTTTCATCACAAATCACACTGATTTATTTCAAATAACAGCTGAAGTGCTGTGATCTTCCCAATGTAAATGTAGCATAAAGAAAGCTAAAAGTCCCATAACTAATCTCTGTAATTACAACCTTCACAATGACTGAACCTTGAATGTCCTTTACCATGAGGAAAAAATTTAATGCTCAAGGGAAGAGGGTTATTTAGGGTTTTACTCAGATTTGAAATCCATCTTCACTCGCAAAACTTCTGGTTAGATAGAACACCAAGTTGAATGCAATATCGGCCCTTCAGGAGAAATATTGTTTTACTCAGAGCAGCTAGAGCTCTTTGTTTGATGCATGTATTTCATGAAGAGCGTTTGACTCCTCTGGGCTTTACGTTGCTGCTGTAGAAAAGAACGGTCAATTACGAAGGGCCTGGTGCATTTTTTATTAATGCACAGAAGTAAATATCATACTAAATCGATCACAAGACTTGTGTCAAATGCAAACAGTGTTCCATAGATAGAGCTGATTGAAGAATTCATGTGGGGATTGAGGTCTGAGATGTTTGAATGATATGTATACAAGCTGAAATTCATGCAATTCACAGAGGAAAGCTTAGTCGTTCCAAATCTTTGCTTTTCATGCAGCTTGTGTTCTGACTGAAGCTTTCTATTCTATTGACAAACAGCATATACAGAAGAAGATTTCATGCAATTCACCCACTCAGTATGGATCTTTTTGAGGAGATCAGGGGATTAAGGCAATAACTTGCAGGGGAAAAAAGCGGATGATCTTACATTGCAAAATATGTAAGATATCTTAAAAAAAAACTCTTTTACCTAGGAAGAACTTGAGAGAAACTTTATCTTGAGCAATGGGATATTCCTCTACAGTTGTGGAAAAATATGAAAACCAGCAGTGAATAAAAAAGAGGATGGATTCTTTAATGTTGCAGAAAAACTGATTAATACATTTGTTTTGTCAGGCATTGATTATTGCAATGTTTTGCTCGCAGGGGTTTCGGGGAAAAAAAAACCTTTAATAAACTACAATATGTCCAAAATTCAGCTGCTTGAATCCTTACAAGGACAAGAACTAGAGAGCATATCACTCCACTTTTGGAGTCTCTACATTGGCTTCCTGTCAGGTTTCATATAGATTCTAAAATTCTTATGCTTACATATAAGGCCTTACATGGCTTTTTGCTCCAAACCTCTGGAACTCTCTTCCCTGTGATATTAGACATGCTAAATCTTTTAGTGCTTTTAAAGCATCTCTTCAAACTTACTTTTTTTTTTAGATTGGCTTATATGTGATTTCTCAGATTAGATATGGTTTTTGATGTCTTTTATTTCTCTTATCATTATTGTATTTAATTGGTACCTTTTAACTTTGTACTCTTTTCTGCTTAAAGCGCTTTGAGAATAACATTTAAAGGTGCAATATAAAATCAACTTTATCATTAGTAGTAGTATTATGAGGGTAAAATTTAGTCAATTTTAATATGTATTTCACCCAAAAGTACAAAAAACTATGTATTTCTATTTAGGTTTGTTTTGCTATCAAAGTGAGGACATTTCATAGGCGTAATGGTTTTTATACTGTACAAACTGTACATTCTCTCCCCCTACACCTACCCATCACAAAAAACATTCTGCATTTTTACATTTTTAATATTCATTGTTTAGTATGTTTTTAAAGCTATTTGAAATACGACGCATGGAATGTCGTCATATTTCACATTTAAGTTGTAATACCAGTGTCATACCCATGTCATTATATAAATTTGTGTCTTCATAAATCATGAAAACACACACACAAATACTCTCACACACACACACACACACACACACACAACTGACACACAAACACATAGGGCTTCCTTAAGACAGATTATTCAACTAGTCATCCACATAACCCACATACTGGTACATTTTGATATTATGCAGGTTTTTGTACATCCCTAGGATTGGGTAAATTACAAAGCTTAAACAAATAATAAACCCTGAAGTACCAGCCTGTATTTTTGGTCATTGGCAGATAATGTCTTAATCTATGTGTAATACACTGCATGCTGTTAGCGATGACACTAATCAATAGGCTCTTATAGGACATTCTAATCCTTAAATATCCAGTGGGGCATTCTTTTATCCCTCCAGTTTGCTCCTCACTGCCGTGTGCCGAGTGGCAATAGAGTGGACGTCTCACTCCCATCAGCTGTAAAGAGGGATTAAGTGATAGATTTAGAGCCCTAGTCTCTACAAAACCATCCAGAGGATCTGGTGTGAAACAAGACAAGACCAGTTTGGTACTGAGAGAACACTGGCATTTACAAAAACAACATAAAGACCAATAAAAATAGGTGGGGATGGTGGGGGCCATATTGTATTAAAAGATTGTGTTAAAACATGGTTTTAGTAAAATTCAGAAATACAATTTAATATGACTGAATCAACCTGACTAAAATAGCTTGCAAAGACAGAAAACATTTTATGGATTAGAGCCAATGGAAATTAATTCTTGAGGTAACAATTGCACCAATCTTACAGTAAATCAAACTGGCAGATGAAAGCCATCTGTTATACTTAATGCTGACATTTTTCTAATTGTGAATATGTAAAAGGATTCACTGGGTGGGGAACTACTCCTGTGTACCTGAATAAATGACAATCTGGTGGGGGATGGGTATAAGCAAAGCATCTGTCTTTGATTCCTGCCTCAGTAGAACTAACATATGTATCTTTATCTACTGTACAACAGTTAATATATGACTCTCACGCAAACTATATACCTGTCACACCTTGGTTTAGATGAGGATAAGTGGATATATGAGGGTATGTACATTCATGCATGATATATATATATATATATATATATATATATATATGTAAATATGTAACTAGTAAAACTCCTGAATAAGTACTCTTACTATTGTGCTTGTAATGTTCAAGGTACAAGAGGGTTATTGTACATCTATGATTTAGCTTCTCCACAACTGGGATTCTACAGTCTCCTTTAAACTGTGAGGTGAAGCATTTCTCAAGGAAACATGAGGTGAGTGGTTTGGGATATTGTTGGGGAGAAAAAAAGGCAAAATGTGTCTAAAAATTTCATTTTTCTGAGTGTACTCTGTAATGGACAGGGTATGATGAAAAGGTAGGTTTTTCCTAGATGGATGTGGCTTGAGTTGGGCATTACAACCCACTCAGTTTGCATCAGTAATCCTCTTAGGAGCACTTATGCCACATTAGCCCTGTTTTCAGCCCAGGAAACCCAGCTCACCAGCACCCCCATTTCCCTTCTATTTTAGGAGACCCTAAATGGGCAAAAAAAACAAAAAAAAAAAACTAGCGACATTGAATTATTTCTCCAGCAGAACACTGCGCGCAACTCAACATAGAACTAACGGCACATCTGAGGAGAGAGATGGCATATAATTGAATCGAAAAGCACAAAGCCTCTGCAGATCGCATTGAAAAGTACTCCAAGCCTGCAAATTTGCAAGCAAGTCACGACCCCGGCGAACCCTAAGTGCAATTCTACGTCAAATCTTGCTCGTCTGCTTGTGTGTCTCTCTGTCACAGGCAATCCAAATTCCCCCATCAGCTGGGTGGCAGAAAACACGATCCCTGACAACTTTTCACATCAGCCAGGGATTAAGGAAGAGGGGTTTACGCTGGCCTTGCCAAAATCAGGGATAACATTTTTTGATTCAGCAATTTAAACTAATTTCAAGGCTGGCTCCGCAGCAATTTTCTGGATCAATGGAATGTCATAGTTGGCTTGGTCACCAGCCCTCTTATCGCAGGTGGCTGCAAGAGAACGTGCCTATGCTAATAGCTGACGTTTGGATGGTGGAGTGTGGTGTATTTAGCGCATCAAAAATTGTTCTGATCCGAAGAGGCAGAAGTTTTTATAAATGATGTTGGAAAAAAATATTACTTGAGAGTTTATTGAGGAAAATAGCTCGAGCCGTTTTCACCGAAACATGCTAAAAAGGAATCCTATACGCAGCTGTGATCTGATTTTCAGTTTCTTTGATTGCTGTTTTGAAACTAATTACATATTAACATCACAGCATCATTTTGCAGAATTAAGCTGTCTGTTAAACTGCTAAAGTGGTCCACAAGCTGCTCTAAAATGTCCAAGTGATTCCCTCATTAAACCGTAAGGATTGTGAAGCTATGTGAGTCACAAAGTCTTCACTGATGAAAGTAAAAGAAACCTGCAGAGTAAAAAGTGGGAAAACGACTGATATATAGAATTGATCTTGTCGTTGCTATTTCAATTTTTTCAGGTAGCATATATTATAAAATGCAAATAAAAATAGTAAATACTAAATAATGTAGAAAATATAAAAATATGTATACTTTTGAGTTCACATTTTTAGGAAGTGGCTAATGCATCTCAGTGCAGCTTTTCTGCTAAAATATACCAAAAATAAATAAATACAAATTATTCAAGTTTAAGTTTTAGGTACATAGCACACACACAATAAATAGATACTTATTTTCATATACGCTTTCAGCATTGTTTACTTGATTGAAGAATTTTTTTAAAGGAACTTACACTTGTTTATTTTTTTCAGCTGCGTTTGCCCTCTTCACTGGGGCTTGAATTAAATCCGTTGAATTGTTAGACCATTTGCCAGTTTTATTTACACTGTTGTTGTTTAATCATAACATACAGTGAATTATTGTCCTGTGAATTTAGGCCGTTCCATTAGTTCATTGTTACCCTTGTTTTTTTAACGAAGCATGGGATCCAAGAAACACTGGACTCTATTGACTTTCATTGTATTGAGAAAAAAAAAGAAGGTAATAGTTATTTTGGTTTCCCTTTATTTTACAGTACATGTACTTACAGTGTACTTACCTAAGAAAATATTGGGTAATATAAGGTAACTACATGGGTTACGGTTAGGTTTAGGGGTAGGTTCTTATATATAAAAGGAAAACTCTGTCATCATTTACTCACTCCTGTTGCACCAAACCTCTATTACTTTCTGTGTACACAAACACAAAGTTTTCATTTGTGGGATAAACGATCCCTTTTAAAATGTCCCAATACTGTTCCTATTTTTGTTTTGGAGGTCTCCTACAACAGGTTTACATGCACCCAAGGATCTGAATTTCAGCTCCGGAGACATCCTCATAACTTGATATACAGTGATACAAAGTGTAAAGATGGCATAGTTTTTGGCATAGTGAGTCCATGAGTCTTCATTCTTTTGAAATGCATGTGAAATGGATTCGAAAGGCTGAAAACAGTGTCTTCTCGACATCACAACCACATTAACCCAGCTTTTCCAGGCCTCAACTACATCTACAGTGTTTGAGGGTGGGTTTATGCATAGGCTGGCATTATGCAAATTTGTTGCAAATTTATGTAGGTATGTAACAGGAAGTGAGACTGGAATTCATTCTCAATGTTAAAACTAGGAACATGTGATTTTATTGTTTTACACACCAAACACAGCATGCCACTGTATCTGTTCATGATAGCAGCACAAACCACCTCAGGCTACATCATAAACAGAACTATGTAAATAACAATAACTTCATTTCAGTGAATTCACTTCTGATAACATTTTGCACAGCAGACATGAGAGTGAATATTTTTTAAAAAGGGCAGTCAGACTCTTTGGTTAAGGGTATGGCGGAGAGCCTTGAGGCTGTAAAATAAATAAATATCTACAAATCATTTCAGTCGAGTGGCTTGAGGGTGGTACTGCTGAGGACAGTGTTATAACATTCTCAATTTACTGGAGCTGCCGGCACCTTCATTACTTTGAACATGAATAACTCAAATGGGCGTTGGAATCCTCAAAGTTATTGCATTTTGTGAATATGGCAAAAAAAAAAAAAAAAAAAAAAAAATAGATATCACTATTGTAATTCAGTAAATGTGTCATTTTAGATACATCCAGTGTCGAGTTCTGCTTGAAGTCAGTTTTTCCTTAGAAGTTAAAAACATTTTATTGTGCTTAGAATGTAGATATGTGCTAATTGTGGGTTGCTATTAATTTATATAATTAATAATTTAATAAATGTAATGCCTATTATAATTAATTATATTAATATGTATTATATTCATGTTTAATTGGAAGTCAATGTACTTTAAAGTCGGCATGAAATGGAAGTTGTGATAGTCTTTACTTCCCTATTGAGAGGTTGTGACATATATCCTAATGAAACGGCTTCTCAAACAAGAAAAAATGTAGGGTGGAACTTGATTTTGTCCATCAGGTATAGATTGGATTGTTGTGGTTTGCTACTGCTGTGATCTAATGTGACTGACAGGTTGTCCCGCCCTCGCGCCAGTAAACACATCATCCGTTGTTAATTGTTAGTTCATGTTAACTAATGTAAAAAAATGACACTTTACTGAAAAGTGCAAAACATGTAGACTAATGGAAGTCTTTTTTCCTGTTTCAAATCCAAGTTATCCTGTGTCAAAAAGCATCATTATGCTTGCGTGACATATTTTTAAATGTATGGTGGCAAATGTTGGTGGAGACGGAGAGGTGGGGTGGGGGTGGCGCCAGATAAGGACTGGTGGAGGAAGGAGAGGGAGAGGTTAATCCCCCTGTTTAATCTGTAAGGGTATGGGAAGCCCTTATCTCTCTCTTTCTGGTGCCGACACACACTTTCTGCTCACCGAGGCTGACTGGCCGAGATCACTGAGCGGAGGGGCAGGGGAGGGCTGACAGCCAACCCTCATGATAGTCCCTCCGCCTTAGCCAGGCCCCAGACCAAGGCACGAACAACCGCACCGCTGATGGTATCGGCTGCCCTGCGGGCTAAAAGCATGGTGTTTCTCCCTCAGGCTGTTTGTTTTTCTGTAGGAATGATGAGGGAGTATCTCTGGAGGCCCAAGGCTCACCATCAGCTCAAACATGGGCTCCAACAGACTGAAATCAGAACAGAGAAATAAGCAGCACCCACTGAATAACAGGCTGAGTGCCTTTCCGAGACAGTACAGCTTGTCAATGCAAAGTCTTCAGGATGTCGCTATCAGTACATCAGCACATTTAAAAGGTGTTTCACGGCCTCTAATGAACCTTTCTGCTCAAAGTGTTAATGGTAATGCCAACAAAAGGTGTTTGAACATTTTTTCTTTGGCTTTTTTTTTTCTGGAGGAGGAGCGGGAGGATATATCCATCTCCCTTGTGAGATAAGAACAAAGTTTGTGCTGGAAAAGAAAAACTCAGTGGGTGGAAAAATGAGACTCAATGCGCTGTGTACCTGTTCATTTGTTTTCATGTAAGGTAAGCATTCCACACTGCCATTAACCTCACAACTCTTATTAGTGAATGAGTATGAAATATGAGGGTAGAGATGAGAGAGGGCGTTGGAAAGAAAAGGAAGAAACGAAGAAGGAAAAAGAAAAAGTGTGTGTGCTTGGCTCGCTCATCAGGATAATGCTGTGGATTGCCCAGGGAAGAAATGTCACATCAGCTCTCTGTTAAAAGACCAACACCATCCGGTCATTACCAAGGACAATGAACAAATGATTTCAAAAAGTTTCTTTAGCCACTTTTCCACTGTTGAGCCGAACGGTAATGGACAGTTATATTTCCACTTGAGCTTGGTTCGGCACAGCGTGATTACAAACCAAAACTCGGATTTAACGGATTCACAGATTTTTAACTGGAAATGGACACTGCTCTTAGAATATCAGAAATTACTATAAACATTACACTATATACCGTATGTATGTCTGATAATTAGCGCATTTAAACGATAGGTCCTCTTAATTGCTGGTGTTTTCATCCAAACATGGCACGAATTTCTGAAAATCGACTAAAGAGAATGCAAAACGGAGCTATGTTCATTATGTTCATGCAAAAATCCAGAAAATGCACCTCAGCCTGGTGCAGAAACTTTCTTGTGAATTTTGAGACTTTCTGCACATATCAAATATTTCCATTCAAGATGTCTTAAGCACAAATTCAAAATTCGCATATGGAAACCCAGCTAATAAAATGAAAGAATGGTGAGGAAAATATTGATGTGTTCCAAGCAAGCCACCTGCTTTGTGAAAATGCAAACAGCGAGCAAATCACGTTTGGATTTGGTTGGATGCTAATGAATTTTGATAATGAATTACTAGCTATGCTCGGCAGCTCTTTTAAATGGGTTGAGAAGATTGTTTCCAGTTAAGCTGAAATGACACAGTGTTAAGTCCAAATGGGAAATGTTCCCTGATTCCATTTTTGCTACAACAGAATAAAACCATCGCCTAAACCATATGGGAACTCTGACCTAAAGCTACAAAAACATAAAGCATTTCTCTCCATTTACATTACATTTATTCAATAGGGAGTCTATTCGTCTGCACAATAATGGCACATTTATGTTACTATTATGCGCATATGATTGACAATATACAACGCACATGCACAAGTTTCCCCAGTTGTGTTTTAAACTTCATGCCAGAGAGTAAAATTCCTCTGTATTCTTCAAGAGTCCTAGGCAATTTATAGTGGTTAACACACCCACAAAGGCTAATGGCTGACATATTAAGTGATCATAAGCTTTTAATGGCCATTAAGTCTCAAACACTTGGAGAGATCATCTATTTAAAATGAGCAGCTGAAAATAGCCCATACAGCTGTCATCTTGTCAGTCTGGGAGACGGCTTTGAACCTCCAAGACCAACTCTCTGCAACTCTTCAACACTTTTCTAAATGAATACCAATCCGAAATAGCGTAGTTTTTGTTTGAAATGAAAGGCACTAGTGAAAAGAGCCATTAGCTTAACATTGGGTAACAACACTTAGGCCTACATTTGAAATAGTTTGTGACAGGAGTTGTCAAAGTTTTGGAGAACGTGACAAACAAGAAACACTCTTGAACAAAAAACAGATGCTAAAATGAGAATCATTAGTGCTAAACGGCGAGTTTACATTTATGGTGGCGGTGAACATATACTGCCAGCCGAGCACTTGTTCCTGTCTCCTCCTGTGACAGAGAACACTTCCTGCATCTCAAAGGGCTTCGGATGAAGAGTCTCAAACTGATCACACGCCCACATAGTGTAAGTTCAGCACCCCCTGCTGAGAGCTCTGTAGATTACTCTCTCACTGATCGCTACCCATCGTGCAATGCGACAGTCTTCGATACTTCTGCCTAGTGCGTCTGTGATGGAGTATGTTTTATTCAACACTGGTAATAGTTGCCCTAATACATCTGGAATTAAAGTGAGTTAAGATGTTATGTCACCTTATTTATTTCGACATTGTTTTGGTTCTTTTCTTGTGATTGCAGTGAATCGTGAAATCTGAAACAAGGTCAAGATTTGATCTGATTATTTTGCAACGATTCATTCGTTTCTAGAAAAAACACAACAAATCGCATGCTAGTCAAATACTGACAAAATAATACACTAAAAAATCTTACCAACTCCAAACTTTTGAACGATAATGGTTTTAAAAGGAGTCTCTTATGTTCACCAAGGTTGAGTTTATTTGATCAAAAATACATTAAAAGCAGTAATAATTTGAAATATTACAATTTATAATAACACTTTTCCAATTGAATACATTTTCAAAAGTAATTTATTCCTGTGATGGCAAAGCTGAATTTTCAATGCATTACTCCAGTCTTCAGTGTCGCATGATCCTTCAGAAATCATTCTGATATGCTGATAAGAAACACTTCTTATTGTTAACAATATTGAAAACCGTTGTGATGCAGAATATTTCTGTAATACATTTGTTCTTTGATAATCAGAGGGCCATTTATTTGAAATTGCCGAATGAATCGAAACAAAAAATCGTATTACCAACAAACTGGGGAAGTGTATTTTTGTTACATTTACAGTATCATTTATTATTGATCCAAATAATAAAAAAGGATAATATTATGTCTGCAAACAAAAATAGATATATATATATATATATCTATATATATTTGCATTTCACGTGACTTTCAATGAAGTCTGTCATGTAATAATGTCCGTTTAAATCAAGCATGGTCATAAAATCAACAAATAATGCAGTCAATGTGTGTTAAACCACATATTCTCCAAATATTCCAGAATATGTATCATAAGGTGCAAAAGGAACAGTTAACTTACTTCGCTCAAATGGATGCAAGGAATTATAAAGATGAAGAAATCTGAACTCGGCAGGATGATTTTTCCCTTTAAAGAGCATTTGTTTCCTGTCGTATTCCATACCTGTGTGGTATGAGACACATTGGTATTATTACAGTCATCATAATCGATTATTACATTATACAATCAATGCATTTTTACACCGCTAAGAGCAAGACTGTTTGTGTATTCAAGGCAAAGAAGCATTTTTCTGACTCATTTGCCATTAGTATCTGTTAGGGAGACCTGCTCAGCACCAGCAGGCCTTCTGAGGCAGACAGAAGCTGTGCAGACAGCCATACAAGAAGCACATCTTGTGACTTTCAGCTGTCAATATGCTTACTTTCCTGGATCAATTCATTTCCTTTTTCTTGGCCACTTCACACATTTCATCAAGCCTCATTTTAAATGCCAGTGGTTTCATTGATTTCCAATAGGGTGACTCATGTCTCTTGGCCAGAGCCGGGGCAGGGAAATTTTAACATTCACTCCTAACACACTCCATTGCACTCAGATATGCCGCAACTGTACACAGCCCTAGCGAGAGGGTGTAAAATGTGTTTAATTCAACCGTTACACGCCGTCCGATTTCAAAAAATATCCCACAGACCACCTCGTGAAAATTAGACGGTTGAGTGTGAAGGAGGTTCAACCTTCTTGGTGTTCCAATATCTTTTCCTGTCAATGAAACATTGCCCTTCAACCTCCCGAAGCTGTCGGGATGGAGTGGACACCATAAGAAACGTGGAGTGCGGGGTCAATCTCTTGACGAGTGCTCGACATAGAAGCGCACCCAACAGCACTCAGAGCGGAGGCTCTGTCCAGGGGACATACTTGGATGTCACATCGTATCACATCACAGCAAGTAGGAGAAGGTCAGTCAGTGCGCGAGCGCCTCAATGTAAGTCTCGGAGCTAATGGGGGGAGGGGGCTCTGCGCCTGGACTAAGCCAAAACAATCAGTCCCTTGATGATTAGAGAGTGTGAAAATAGCCCTCAGATCACACCCTGAATCCATCAGACCCTTAGCAGGGAGACTTTGTGCCGCTGCCGCTACCAGACAGACAAAGCTGCCCACACCATTAGTGTAATTGTCAGATTGAAAGCTTTACCGTAATTGGCCGGCTGGCTGCTAATCTCCAAGAGAGTCATCAGAGCTGCTGATTAATGTGTCATGGTCAAAATGTCGCCATGGACGATGAACATAGGAAACATGGTCTTGATGCGGTCTCCATGGTAACTCACAAATGTTAATATGGTTCATCTCATTGTCAGGTCCTTCTGTACTGAAGTTGCTCATTTTCATTGCTTATTTGAGTAATCCTAATTGCCCATTATTTCCAATTACTTTACATGGCTTCTTACTGTAGTTTAACAATTGGTAATGTAAAATAAAAAAATAAAAAACTATGCCAACTGAATCAGTCTTGTGCTGATACAATCTAATTAACATACACTACCGTTCAAACAAAAGTTTGGTGCCAGTAACACTTTGGTGTTATTTATTTATATATTTTATTTTAAGAAAATGAATACTTTTAAGCAAGATGCTTTCAACTGAGCAAAAGTGACAGTAAAAACATGTTATAATGTTACAAAAGATTTCTGTTTCAAATAAGTGCTGTTATTTTGAACTTTCTATTCATCAAAGACTGTTGAAAATCCAGCTTTGCCATCACAGGAATAAATTACATTTTAAAATACATTCAAATAGAAAACAGTTGAATTGTAGTTATTTTACACAGTATTACTGTCTTTTACTATCAAATAAATGCAGCCTTGGTGAGCATAAGATGTCTTTGAAAAACATTAAAAAAAAAAATTAACAACTAAACATAACATTTTTCATTTATTTATGCGTTCATTCCTATATTTCTTACACCCAGTTAATGAAGAAGCCTGTATCAACGGTGACACCTTAATTTCTTAGTGTGCTCAGAGAAACTTCTACAAGACCTGGACAAAAAAAAAAACCTGCTTCTAAGTTTGCATTGTGGTTGCAAACATTTATTTTCATTCAGTTGCTGCTTTCAAATCACGAAATGAGAACATTCGATTCAATCACTGAAACGCAACAAAATAATTTTCATTCAATTTAGACAGTTAGCTCAAAAGCAAACAATGAAATTTACACATTTTAAGAGGTCGCGAATGCAATATGTTGATTTATTGTAATAAACAGTCACCCCAATAATGAAAATGCTTATGTTACCAAACCAAACTGACATAAAACCCATAACACCGTGACGTCTATCCACGTGTCATCAAAAGGTTAAATAACAAATATAAGCCTGAAGAATTCTGTTAATTACGACAGTACCATCATCAATATGGTAAATAATGTGCAACAACTGGGTATAAAGTTGAACTAATGTACTCTAATCCATTTATGGTTTACCACTGCACTGTACTGCATAGAGACTTGACAGTATGTTCTTACAGAATGACTGACTTGATGCTGCAGTTGACCTTTTTAGACAGGGTTGAGTTACAGTAATTTGGTGGCCCCTGCCATGGTAAGACCTTTGTTTATCACATGACGGACAGTTACGGCTGGGACTTCATTTGACACAACTGTTCCCTGCTTTCTACCTCACTCTCTTTCATGCCTGTCTCTTTCATAGCCCACCTCTCTGACCTCTCTGATGGGCCTCTTGTACAAAATAGTCATTGATTGGCTCTTCAGCCTGGAAGAAGTCACATTCTTGATGAATACGGTCAACAGCTGTAGTACCATTTGAGATAAATTGCTGATACTTTAACAAAAATTCAGTAGGTATACTTGTATTTTTTTTTTTTCAAACAAAATGTAGCTATTGATACAACACAAAAACGAATGAAAAACGAATGAAAGCCAAGTCTTTGTTTATTGGTTCACGTTTATTTGGAATAAAGCTGCATGGGTTCTTAACAACTTGCCTTCAGTGGATATTTATTACTACAGTATTTGTGAAAATGGTACCAAACCAAATTAAATATACTGTATTTTCCATTAAAGCAAATAAAACATCAATCAAATTACACATAGGTTAAAAAAGCGACAATTACTCACACGGTTGACTTTATGAGACATAATGGGTCTAGAGGGGGGTGATATGTACAATACAATGCAGTATTCCTTAGCAAAATTACCCAATAAACTCACATTAGAGAGCGCAGGGCTTAAGCTACATTTATACAATCAGTGTTAATCTCTATCAGTGTCTAATCTCTATCTGATCTTCCTGCGTTAAGCATTGAAAATTACAGTCATGTAATGCATACACTAAATAAGCAATGCACCTGCAGAACTATGATGATCATACCCGATGTCTTAAAATGCTCTGACTGTACCTAACAACAAAGCACCTGCCATGTCAATGTGAAATTCCCGTAGACAGATTTAGCTTACTTATGCACTGCTATGACCACTCAGGTGACACTGATGATGCCCTGAAGATGAGGAGATCAAGGCAAACCTCATCAAGGTCTTGCCTAAAAAAGCAACGGCATTAACAGCACCTTGCTCTCGTCAGCAAAAAGCGGCCAATTCTAACACAATGTTAGCTAACCCAGCACTCTGTGAGGCTGGATGGATAGCAAGCCTTCTCTCAGAGTCAGCTCGTTCATGTTATGATATGTTTGGGGAATAATTTTGTGAAAGGTAAAGACTATGAGTTGATAATGTGGAGGAATGAGAGCTCCTGCTGCAACTGATGAATTATTATTGATTTTACAATCATAAACACAGACAGAGAGGATCAGAGATTGTACACAAGCACAGGTGCTTCTGATTATGTGTTCCCTTGACAATTTCAAGATAAAATATATATTTGACACATGCTTGCACACAAAAGATAGAAAATGCCCTCCTGAGGAGGATTTTTAAAATATTGTATACTCTATTTTATTGCTTTGTTACATAATGGAGATAAAGTTAATTGTCCGTGGTGATGGATAAATGCCATTTTGGTTATAGTGCCTTATAGTTAATTAAAGAAAAAAGAATATTTTGTCCTCATTTAGTCACCCTTATATTGTTCCAAAACCATTCGACATCTGTTCATTTTCAAAACACAAATGAACATACGCCGACGAGCTAAAACATTATGACCAGTCACGGGTGAAGCGAATGTTGTTGATTATCTCCAAACAAGGCTACATATTAAGGTCTGTGTAGATTAGATAGTAAGCAAGAAATCAGCTTTTGCAATCCACGTGTTGGATGCAGGAGAAATGGGCAGGAATATTGCCATTTACAGGGGCCAAATTGTAGTTAAAGTATTTCTGAATCTGCATTGCATTGTATTGCACTTTGCTGTGAATTGGGCTATAATGCCTATCAGAGTGCCTATAATGACCCCTATCCACCGTCGAAAGTACCATCAATGGGCAAGCGAGCATCGGAACTGGTCCTTGGTGCAGTGGAAGAAGGTCGCCTGGTCCAATGAGTCCCATTTTCTTTTAAATCATGTGGATTGCTGTGTAAGTGTACGTTTACCTGGGGATGTGATGGCATCAGGAAGCACTGTGGGATGACGACAAGCCGGTGGAGGAAGTGTAATGCCCTGGGCAATGTTCTGGTGGGAAACCCTGGGTCCGGCCATTCAGGTGGACATAAATTTGACACGTGCTACCAACCTAAACATTGTTGCAGACCAGGTACACCTCTTCATGACAATGGTGATCCCTGGTTGAAGTTGACTCTTTCAGCAGGATAATGCACCCTGCCTCACTGCACACATTGTTCAGGAATGGTTTGAGGACATGATGTAGACTGTTAACCTGGGCTCCAAATTCCTGGGATCTCTAATTGAGCATCTGTGCGATGTGCTGGACCAGCAAGTTCAATCAATGGCGGCTCCGCCTTGTAACCTACAGGACTTGAGGGATCTGCTGCTAATGCCATGGTGCCAGATACATGACAATGTTTAGTCTTGTAGAGTCCATTCCTTGGTGGGAAGGTGCTGTTTTGGCAGCATGCGGATGACCAACAACATATTAGATAGGTGGTTTTACTAATCTGCGTATTTTTAATATTCTTTCATATTTTTTGTTCCTCCATTGAAAGTCCATGCAAACACATTTTCCAAGTTTCAAAAATTACAAAAAGACATTGTAAAAATAATCCATAAGAATCAAGTGGTTTAATCCACAAACAGTCATGTGAAAAAATTAGGACACCCAATGAAAGCCTTCTTTTTAACATAGTTAAACATGTATATTTGATCTTCATTTTAACAATATTGGGAGTTTAAAGTAATATAACTTGACAAATAAAAGTCTTTTTAAAACAATCTGTAAAATGTACTAAAAAAATGCAATTTCTTATGAGGAAAAAGTTAGGACACCCCAACACCTCATTTGTACTTAAAATGGATAAAAAGACCTACAGATCTACCAAATTAGGTGCAAATGATTAGAACATCGTGACAGAGCATTTTGAAGGAGGCTTGCCTTATTTAAACCTCAGACATTTAGTTTGGTTTGCTCTTAAATGTTGGAGTGAGAGGTCTCACTATGGGAAAATGCAAAGAAAGATGATTGTAAATGCTTATGAGTCTGGTAAGGGATATAAAATTATTTCAAAAGATTCATCATTCACAAAAATCTAATTTACAAACAAAACAACAACTGCCCACATGGCCAGGTCAGACTGTCTAATCAAATTCACCCGAAGAGCAGACAGCAAAATGCTAAAAGAAGTCTCCAAAAACCCTAAAAAGTCATCACGGGACCTACAGCAAGCTCTTGGTAGAGTTGATGTCAAAGTGCATGCATCTACAACCAGAAAGAGGTTGCACAACTTTAATTATCATGGGAGGTGTGCAAGAGGAAACCTTTGCTCTCTAAGAAAAGCATTTGGGCAAGACTGAAGTTTAGCAAAGAACACATACAAAGGCCAGGACTTCTGGAATAATGTGCTGTGGACAGATGAGTCTAAAATTGAATTATTTGGACACCGTAACAGAGGGCACGTTTGGTATAAACAAAATACAGAATTTCAGCAGAAGTACCTCATACCAACTGTAAAGCATGGAGGTGGAAGTGTCATGGTTTGGGGGTGATTTGCTGCAGCAGGACCTGGCCAGCTCAAAATCATAGAATCCACTGTGAATTCTACATTGGATCAGAAGGTGCTTGAAGAACATGTGAGGTCATCTGTCAAAAAATTGAAGCTGAAGCAGAACTGGACCTTGCAACACGACAATGACCCAAAACATACCAGTAAGGCAACATATCCACCAAGGACTGTCTGAAAAGTAAAAAAAAAATGTTATAGAACGGCCATGTCAAAACCCTGATCTAAATCCTATTGAGATGCTTGGGGGTGATTTGAAAGAGACAAACAAACATCACGCAGCTGAAAGAATTCTGTATTGAGGAGTGGGTGAAACTTTCTTCTAGTTGATGTCAGAGACGGGAAGATGGCTACAAGAGACGTCTCATTGAGGTTATCTCTGCCAAAGGGAGAAACATTAGCTATTAGGGCATAGGGTGTCCTAACTTTTCGTCCGTTGAAATACGCTTTTTCGTTGATTTTTTTTTTTTTTTGATTTTTTTTTTTTGCTGTTTGCGTACAATTACACCACTTCCATCTACAGGTACAAATTAAAGCAAAATCAGAAATCGATGTGTTGACATTTCTTAATAAAGAACTGAATATTTAAAGGGGTGTCCTAATTTTTTCACATGATTGTATATAGAGAACAAACGTCACTGGTTCTTGAGCATCAAGTAAGCCCAGTTTAGAATCAATATTTATGTGAATAAAAGTTTCAATCAAATCTGTTCATCAGAAAGTGATCGTGTCTCTTCAGAAGATTCAGCTTAAATCGCTTGCTTATGTTATATAGATTACATTTACATTGTCTTTTTGTACTTTTTGAAGCACAGAATGTTGGTTTGCATGGATGTCTTCAATGGATGGACACAAATATCTTCATTTGTGTTTCAAGACGAATGAAAGTCTTAGGATTTTTGGAACGAAGGTGAGTAAGTCATGACAGAATATTAATTGTAAAATGATGAAACATCATAATTTACTCTCTCTTTCTTCCAAGCCATATGACATTTAACAGGTAACATGCAAGAATCACTGAGGACTGATGTTAGTTGATGTTTTCGGTTTGCATCACAATCTTAGATTAGGTCTGTGATTGCGAGTTTTGATAAATGTTTGAAAACTTACTTTGAGATTGAATAAAGGCTTACATTTCATTTGCTCATCACAGAAATCACACCATCAGCAATCATGTCGCTTCTGAATATACCAATTATATGGATTAATTTCACAATCCCATGAGTCTTTTATTTCTTAAGCTTCAAAGTTTTGGACCCCAATGAAATTCATAATATGAACAAACTAATTTCCAATAATGTCAATATCATTGTGGCAGTTTGTGGTTGATATATGAAATGAAAGGAAACTCCATTATAATGCTGATTACTTTGCAATTTTGATGAGAAATGCATTTTGAGATGGCAAACAGATTATAAACATCATTTTGACATGATGAACAGATGTATCCAAAATTAGGCACATACTTCATTACAGTAAATGATTTTACAAATATCACCATTAGAGTAATTTTGGAGTTTGGGCAATAGGCCAAAACGTCACTAAAGATCATTACGCTGTTGAACTTTTCAGGGAGGTTCTACATTTGAGCTTCATTTGAAATGAAAATACTACCAGACAATAAACAATCCTCTTAGGTTTACATTAGGGAAAAGAGACTATTTATATGTTCTGATGAAGCAGCTGGTCAATGTTATAAAGGAGGGGTTGGGAACTCGGCGTGCAGTTTGCGGTTGTACTCATGAGGCATTTCAATGGCTCTCTTGCTGTTCACAGATCCCTTTGCTGAATATAGCAGCCAGTGGAAGCAAATGTTAATTAGCGCTTGTCAGCAGAGCCTTGCCTTTAAAAGGGGCCGTGGAAAAGGTCAATGTATTACATTATTATTTCTTCTGCTTTGTGACACAGGAACTTTCCTCCCAAGTTTACGAGTTAGTAATGATCTAGTGAGCCACACCAGAATTGTGCTGTCCAATTAGCAAAACTCACAAAGCCATATGGCACCTGGCTATTAGAGCTTCACAGAAGTCATCTCCGGGTGTTAAGAGTTATGAGTCTTCGTTGATGTTTTATTTTAAATTTGGCAACAACAGTTCTCTAAGATAAATCAAATGGACAATTTTATCTTCTACTTTTAGTTGACCTTTGGAAGTCTCTCTTGTGGGCTGAAAATCAAAAGTGAGCTGTTTCAAAATCAGCCTCAGTAATCTCTCTCTGTGTGTGTGTGTGTGTGTGTGTGTGTGTGAGAGAGAGAGAGAGAGAGAGAGAGAGAGAGAGAGTGCGCGATACCCTCAGCTCCATTAAGATAAGATCGTCCCAGCTGCATTAGAGTCACAACAAAATTAGATCCATAAGAAACAGGTGTTCAAAATCAGCACAGTGCCGAACAGATTGAGGAGAAAGCGTGCGCCTTAATGTATTTATTGGTTTTACAAAGCAGTCGGGGTCTTAACGCTTCCAAGTCGCTACATTAACAAGATTTCATAACTGTCAAATGAGTTTCACGTAAGTCTCCCGATACCAAATCTTTTCCTTTCGAATTCATAACATTATTTTATCATTTAAATCCTCTGCCATATTCAGTGATAACAGAAACGAACAGTCGCTACTGCCAGAGCTGCATCACTAGGTGTGATTGCTTACGCCTCACTCTTTAGAGGAAAAATCCTCATCCAGGTTAGAGTCTTTACTCCGGAGCGGGTCATTAATCAGGTATCATTCTCGTTCAATACCAGGCGAACGGGAGGGCAGAGATTATGCAGTATTATCGTCTCCACCTTCATCATCATGACATTTGTTACGCCTCACCAAAGAGGGGCAAATATTCCTCTGATGCGATGCAATGTTTCAAAATCATCTTGGGCAAAGAGACAAAGGCTCAGAAACCATTGAAGGGCGGTGGACGCGGAGTCGTGCTAGCTCTTTTTAAAGATGTCTGTCCACTGACAGAGGTGGGGGTGGTGGTTTATTACCATGTCAATGGCAACCAAAACAGCCATGCTTTATATTCACCGCATCCACTCGGCCCTGGCGCAGATCTCCTGCACTCTCCCTGTAAACGGTCCACACACTGGTCCAATCACAGGCCATATATCCACAAACACAGTTAGACTTTTGAAAATGACATTTCTAATCTGCAGCCTCAAGCCAGGTGGGATGATGTACAGCAGTTTACATCTTGGCATATAAAACATAAATCTGACTGGCTCGTAACTTACGAACATTATAATACATAGACTCATGTGACTCATTCGGTGGAGCATCTCTGCCAGGTAGAGGAGCATCTTACAGTTCACTTTACAAAGTTTACAGCTGTCCATTTTTTTTACCCGGGAGTTGTGTGGACCATAGGGGAGACCGGCGATCGTTGTCAAATGAGGAACTTGTCACAAGGTCTACAATATATCACAGTACAGCATCAAAATGTGTTTTAATTTTAAAAATAAAATGTTGTCAGTTTTTCCTGGGTAATATTGATTGTTTTTTTTTTTTTCAAATACACTGTATTTTGCTAATACAATGTTCTATGTATAGAAATTGAATTAAAAATGAGTAAAAAGTGGAGTAAAATGTGTGAAAACTAACCCCAGTCTACTGTATCAATGTTATTTTAGTATATTTAACATATTAATTTTTTTAAAATAATATTTGGAATTAGTTTATATTTTTATATTTTCTGTTTTCAGTTTAATTTTAGTAGTGTTTTTACTATTTGTATTAGTATTTTTTTTTTGTTATTTGAATTAGTTTTGTTAGTACATCAAGTTAAACGAAATGAAAATGTAACATGCTGCCACTACAGTATCGGAAATAAAAATAAGTTTGCATTCTTTCATATATTATATTTTAGTAAAAAAAAAAAATATTTTTTAATGGTTGTAGTTTTACTATAATAACCCTGCCCATTATTATCATAAATACTGTATAATATGGGAAATTCTATTTAATAATGTCAAAAGTAAACAATCTCGATAAAATAATGACAATAAAGACTGGTGACACTATAATTAGATGGAAATATTTTTCTTTGAAAAAACATATAAATCATGAAAATTAATCCTTAAAAACATACAGTTTCAGCTAATGGCATGTTTCTTGAAGGAGTGAAAAGCCCTTTAATAATAGCTTACACACTGTGGGTCAATTAATTTCACTTCCATTTGATTTTCTTGACAGGGTTCAGGCTTATGAATTTATTTTAGTCTGAAATGTTTAATCAACCTTGTACGCTTTAATTTAATAATTGCATACTTGCATGAACGGACAACAAGGTGTAGAAATTAGATGCTTCCATAGACCAAACCAGCTCATTAGCTTTAAAGAGGTTGAGAATTTGTCTTGACTAGAAAGCTTTATCTTAATCTTAGTTTAGTTTTAGTTTTCGCATTACTCAAATAAATTGTTCATAGCTGCATCATGTTGTTAGCTACACCAGCTCACATCATTTCCTGATCTTGCTCCCCCTCTCCCCATCATTTCTCTATACTTAAAATTCAAGTCAAAAGTGGCTAACTCGCTGTACACCTTTAAGCACTCTAGATTCCTTTTCGGCCAGTTAGTCATCAGAGGGAGCAGATGGCTAATTTGAGGCACTTGCTGTGTGTGTTTTAGAGGATGTCACGGCTCACGTGTACACGGTAAGATCAAGAGGGTGACTGTGGTGTTTTAGGTTCATGCTGTTACATGGAGCCCAGGCATACTTGAGCTCCCTTGTGGCTCAACATGAAAGTCATTTACACTTCCACCATGCTCAGTGTCACACAGAGGACTGGCACTATACACACATACTGCATTAGGGCGTAAAGTTACAGCTGCTGTAGACCTCTCCATACCACTCACCCCACAGAAGACAAGTGGTTCTAGGATCAGTCAATAGCCGGGGATTCCTTAAATCTATACGGGGACATCCTTTGAATAAATATTAGAATATGTTACACTTTATGAAGTAATTCTCTGAGTATTTTTAGAACTAAAAAGGTCCAACTAACTTTAGCCTCAGGCTTGACCGAAGATAAAGAACCTGGCATCATTTAAAACACTGTAGTTATGAGGAAACTACCTTTCAATAAACTGATACCATCTGCGTGATTTCTAAATGAAAATATATATAGTTGATGGATAATTCTTACTTGGTGGAGAGTTTCTGAAAGCACGCTGCAGACTGCTAACAGCAAACAATGCCTCTTTGGCCACTGATACCACAGCAACCAATCGGCTGCACTGTGTAGATAATGATGTGATCGCTACCAAATGAGTTAAGGTCATATCAGCGAATCTAGAGTTTCATGCCAGAACTATGTATTTGGTTTAACAATCATTATTTGTATTAAATAAAATATATTACTTAAATGATACAATTAATCTAAATGATTTTTTAATGCGTTTATTTTAATGATATAAAGCACTGTTCAAAAGTCAACAATAAGAGTTTTTCTTTATAAATAAATGACCACTTTTATTCTGCAAAGACATTCAATTGGTCAAAAGTGACAGTAAAGACATTTACAAAATATTTCTATTTAATATAAATGCTGTTTTTTTTACATCAAAGAATCCTGAAAAAAATTATGTTTCCTCAACAATATTTAGCAGCGCAACTATTTTCAACATGTATAAATGTAGTATGCTGAAAGTTCAGCTTCAACTGAAAATAGTTATTTTAACCAATCATTTGAACAAGAGTGTAACAGTGTCATTAAAGATGAATATTTAAAGGAAAATACAACACACAAAAAATATTTTCAATTAACAGCATTAACTCCAAAATATTGGTTTATATAACACGTAAATAACATTTATTTTTATTTATATAGAATTTGTAGAGAATTTATGCAAACTTCTAAAAATAGTCAAACCTTTATAAGTTATACTAGTAAATAAATAAATAAAAGGCAAAAACCACTCCTAGCACCATCTAAACAAGCTGCACAGCTGCAATGACTGGATGCACCGTTAGCTGCTTACAAAAACTCTGCAGCCACCCAAGGAAGATCTGCCTTGACCAGAATCTACATCATCCAATATAAACCAAAGCAGCTGTGGTAAAATGGCTATCAGGTTGCTGAGGCACATGTAGCTGCTCCAGGTTGGAAGTGTGTGGAGGTTTTGCAGTGATCTGTTCTACAGTACCAGACTACCAGTAAAGGTCAGGCGTGTTTGTGATGTGCTCTTTATCTGTCTCACAGGCCGGCTTTTCCTAAATTACCTCATTATGCTCATGACAATATCAAGTGCGCCCAGGAGGCCCATGTTCTGTACTACAGATGATGTCGCCACCTTGCTTATGCATAGTCACACGCTCCCGCCTGCTGTGCATTACAGCCGATAAGCCAGCCGGGTCACGGGGCCTGTAACCGGCAGCAACATGAGTGTCTTATAATCGCTGCCATTTACATGATCCCTGTTTTAATTCACGGGGTGTGTACATAAGACAGGACTTCCCAAGGGTAGAAAGGTTATACAGCTGTTTTAAACTTCACACCTTTGGGGGAAAATATCATTTGAAATATGTATATATTTTAATTACTGAACAGTAGGAAATGCAAATCCTGCTGGCCTCCTGTGAACCACAAGACCGGGCCAAAAACTAGGCTAAAGGCTATACCAAACATCATACATTGCATTATAACAAAATTGAAATATACAAGCCTAGCAGGAAAACAGCTCCTGCATTGCTGTGGAAGTAATTTCCCCAACTGATATCGTGTCTATTAGGGACATTTTCAGTGTCTTGCTTATGGTCTCAAAGCGTCCGGGAGTCAAGATTTAAAAAATATCAATATAGAAGTCATTGATTTTTTTTTTTTTTTCTGAGGGAAAATTGGCTCAATTATTTCTTCTGCAATTCAAGCCTATTTTGTTTGCAGCCAAGTTTGTTTATGCCTTAAGAGGTGAACAACATTAGTGCAGTCGACCCAAACACAAAGAGATCTGGCAAACACAGAGGATGAGCAATAATTACAGAGAAACCAGATCAGTGAGCGATGACAACTACCTCAACCACTTATCCAATGATTAGCCTCTCAATGACCCCCATCCAGTACCACAATCCAGGGGATTCTGGGGGATTAACAACATATTTGCATAATTAGGGTCAGAAACTGAGAAAAATCATCCAGCAAAAATGTTGCAATAAAGGTTTAAAATAAGTAAAGGAGAGAATGCAATATGCATCTTTACTGCTCAAATACACTTTGGGCCACATAAACAATCAGATCCTTTGATCATTGATCATTGAGGTTTGGAAATTAAGCACCAGCGTCTGTGCAATCCTTTGTGAAGAAGTTCATTATTAAAACAGGTGCTCATGATCCATAAGGTCTACCCTTCAGAGAATCTTGACAGATCCCAATATAGTGATGTTACTTGAAATACATAATTGCTGTAAACTTTATTACATGAATTTAAAGCACAATTAAAATATTATTAAATGTAAATTGCATTAACACTTAGAAAATAAACTGCATTTATTATATAGTTATTTGGCTATTGGTTCAATAGCTTGTGTAGCTTATATGACAAAAGTAAAAAAGAACAAATGGACCAATTATTTATATATAAACTCCTGATTTAGAAACAAAAATTAAACATTACTCTTTTATTTCAGCCAGTCCAATATTTGTTGGCTAGATGGATTTGTATGTTAAACACAAGAGTGATGAAAAAACTGGTCAAACCACAAACCTTTGTTCACCATTGTGTCAATACTATTCAACTCAAAAGGTCAGACACTCCTTGAGGATCTGGGTCTTTAATCAAATGTATTCAAGATTCAAGTTCTCAAAATATTAGCACCAGTGCAAAAAGCAAACTTTGACCACAGTACGGTCAAATCATATTTCACCGAATTACGACATAAAAATATCCAACAGCTAATAATTAGCAGTTTCACGTGTATTATGATTATGAAACCAGACCACCCACCAACACCTATAAGAGGTATCATTCTCACATTGGCAATCTATCAGTCTATTTCACTCTACATATCATTATAAAACACCCACTGCCAGATCTTACACATAATTATGAACAAGTACATCAAAACAAGAACAGAACAAATGTAGCATAAAGATTGTTTGCACTCAAATTGCTCTAAGGCTTTTTACCCCCTCTCCTTTTTCGCACCCGTTTGAGAGAGAGATTTCGCATATTTCATCTGTTTTAGGAGGGGAGCTACTTTTATGACTGATGATGTTTGAAGAATAGCTTTGAGAATTCTTGCTTTTATTAAGGGCTTGCGAAGGCTCCTGCATCTTGTGTTCCACAGTTATTCTTTCAAGCATGCATCACACCAGCAGTACAAGAACACTGAACCAGAAATCACAAAACTGTTCAAAGTTCATACAAATATTTTTCTACATTTGTATAGACACTGAAATGCACAATGTCAACATATTTACAGCATCTAACACTTTAAAAGATGTACAAATGTTTATGAATCCTCTGAGGATTAGTCAGAACTGAAATTGCTGGAACGCTTGCGAGGGCACCGCCATCTGTGACCCAGTTTACACAGACAAAGCCATATTTATTTATAAATGAAATTCAGGTGGGACTAATAAAAGTGAAGTTATTTGCACTGTTTGTATGGCTGAAATTAATTAAGTTCAAACATTTAACATGTTTCTTGCTGGACTTGCTTGGACTGTGCATTTCAAGAACTCAAACTGAAACTGTTAAACTGTGTTAACTGCACTAAATAAATGTGATGGCAGCAAACATTTAAAGTGTCCCTGTGTGATATTTTAAATGCTTCTAATTTTGCTTTGTAGGTCTAATGCACTAGGGTTACGTGAAAAAACACTTTAATTTCCCCATAATATATATTGCAGCATCCCCTCTTTTCTCACGGTGTCTGAAACGGTACAATCAAGGATCTGATCTCTCAAAACCCCTCCTTTCCAAGAGCCTACTCTGCTCTGATTGGTCAGATGGCCCAGTCAGTTGTGATTGATCTTCTGCTTACAGTTTGTGTCGGAAACATCTGAATTTCAAATACTGAGGCTTCCTCCGCACTTGATGCATACAAACACTAACAATGGTGTCTGTTTTACCATATCAATTCGAGCGTCCTCATCCTATAGCATGCAAAGTGGATTTGCTTTCAAAGTGCAGAAAACATCGTCTTCTCGACATGTCGACAACACCCAAACTCTTCCAAGCCTCAGCTTCAACTACAGTGTTCACAGGCAGCCAATGAACACCATAGGCTGGCTTTATGCAAATTTGTTACAAACCTACATAGGTTTGTAACAGGAAGTGAGACTGGATTTCCTGAAGACTCGTTTGAAGCAGTTCAGAATCGGTTCTTTCTTTTGGGAGACAATAACTCCATTTAACATGCACATTGATTTTTGAAACTTTGCAAACCTTTTACATTCACAGACAGCTAACTACCTTATATTTCACGTAAGAGCAGGTATGACCATTTGTAAATTCTGTGTGTGGTTTCCAGTGTCATCCACTTCCAGTTATTTTTAGCTGTACAAAACAACTTATTATGCTGCTTGATATTGCAAATTGGTATTTCTTTTCTTATTATTTTAATGTATTGTCTTAATTATAAACACACTGTACTGACCATTTGACCATTTACTGCAATGGTGCCCAACATTCACAGAAAGCAGCTTACTTCCATGTTGCAAAAACAAGGTGGATAACACACTACATGGTAATATCTGAAAAAGGGCAAAAATCCTTTGCTATATCATGAAATCATAATTAATTTAATATTCTGAATCTCAAAGGATATGAATATTTGCAAATATCTAAAGAGTAAAAGACCCAGAATCTTGTTGTCTATGCTATATATCCATATTTTCAAGGTTTTGTTGTCTGCTTGAACATATGAAACATGTATGTGTTATAACCACACAAAAAGAACTTGATGTCACTTGTGGTGCAAGAGGAGTGCTTATTAATATGAAAATCTTGGTTTTTGTGAAAACCAACAGTCACAAAGCACAGCAACAAACCATCTTACTGTAAAACAGCACATTCAATATTTCAGAAAACTCTTTTGTTGCTATCTTTCTCCTGTTGATGGGCTATATTAGTTTTTGTCACCAGTCTTTGGAGACCTCTGTGAATTTATACAGTAGCAACAAAGCTGTTTTACTGAGTAAACTGCCTTTTGTTTTTCTTCTGAAGGTCTTCATTTCTGCTTTTGATTCCATGGACCAAAAAAAAAAGAAGAGAAAAAAGAGAGAGAGATAAAAATAAAAACAGCCCTGCAGAGAGGTCTCTTTACTGCTATGAAATGCCAATATTGTTGCTTTCAGCTTTAGAACACTGCCATAAAATAGATGCATCGGAACAAACTCCTCTACGCTTTTTGAAACTGACATCTGCATTTGCATCCAGATTCTACTCCTTTTACACAATCAACATCACTGATGCAATATCTATTTAAAATAATAGAGATGTGCTAAAATAATATAGTAGCCATATGCATGTACAGTGCATCCGGAAAGTATTCACAGCGCCTCACTTTTTCCACATTGTGTTATGTTACAGCCTTATTCCAAAATGGATTAAATTCAAAATTCTACAAACATTACTCCATAATGACAATGTGAAAGAAGTTTGTTTGAAATATTTGCAAGATTATTAAAAAAAAAAAATCACATGGACATAAATATTCACAGCCTTTGCTTAATCCTTTGTTGAAGCACCTTTGGCACCAATTACAGCCTCAAGTCTTTTTGAGTATGATGCTACAATGGTACACCAATATTTGGGCAGTTTCTCCCATTCTTCTTTGCAGGACATCAAGCTCCATCAGGTTGGATGGGGAGCGTCGTGCACAGTCATTTTCAGATCTCTCCAGAGATGTTCAATCGGGTTCAAGTCTGGGCTCTGGATGGGCCACTCAAGGACATTCACAGTAGCCACTCCTTTGTTATCTTGGCTGTTTGTTTAGGATTGTTGTCCTTCACCCCAGTCTGAGGACCAGAGTGCTCTGGAGAAGGTTTTCATCAAGGATCTCTTACATTACTGTATTCATCTTTCCCTTGATCCTGACTAGTATCTCAGTTCCTGCTGCTGAAAAACATCCTCACAGCATGATTCTGCCATCAGCATGCTTCACTGTAGGGATGGTATTGGTCAGACAACGAGCGGTGCCTGGTTTCCTTCAGACATGACGATTGCCATTCAGGCCAAAGAGTTCAATCTATGTTTCATCAGAGAAGAGAATTTTGTTTCTCAATGTCTGAGAGTCCTCCAGGCAGTCTGTCATGTGCATTTTACTGAGGAGTGGTTTCCGTCTGGCCACTCTACCATACAGGCCTGGTGGAGGGCTGCAGAGATGGTTGTTCTTCTGGAAGGTTCTCCTCTCGCCACAGAGAAACGCTGGAGCTCTATCAGAGTGGCCATCGGGTTCTTGGTCACCTACCAGACTAAGATATTTCTCCCCCGACTGCTCAGTTTGGCCGGGCGGCCTACTCTAGGAAAAGTCCTGGTGGAGTCCTGGTGTGCTCATTGGGACCTTCAATGCTGCAGAAATGTTTCTGTACCCTTCCCCAGATCTGTGCCTCGATACAGTCCTGTCTCGGAGGTCTGCAGACAATTCCTTGGACTTCATGGCTTGGTTTGTGTTCTGACAGGCACTGTTAACTGTGGGACCTTATATAGACAGGTGTGTGCCTTTCCAAATCACGTCCAATGAACTGAATTTACCACAGGTGGACTTCAATCAAGTATTAGAAACATCTCAAGGATGATCAGTGCAAATAGAATGCACCTGAGTTTAATTTTGACTGTCATGGCGAAGGCTGTGAACTTGTGATTTTTAAAAAAAAAATTTTTTTATACATTTGCAAAAATTTCAAACAAACTTCTTTCACATTCTCAATATGGGGTATTGTTTGTAGAATTTTGAGGAAAATAATTAATTTAATCCCTTTTGTAAAAAGGCTGTAACGTAACAAAATGTGGAAAAAGTGAAGCACTATGAATACTTTTATTTTACACCAAAAGATATGTTTTTAAGGGAGATTGAGATTGTCAATTACTGAAGTATTACGAAAGGAGGCACTTCAAACATTTAATTCATTAGAGAGAGAAATTATTATCCTATAATCTCAAATCAGATCTGGATGTTTGAGACATACTAATTAAAACAATTTACTCAAAATTATTATTCAGGAAATAAGCATTTAAAAATACTTATACTTATAATACTTATACTTTTGCATTTTATTCCTTTTAATAGTTACATTTAATGTCTGTTGTTTATAGTAAACTACAATATTATAAGGTTGGGGAACCCATCTGGGTGGTGATTCTGGCACCCTCAGGCAATAAATGGCATAAATTAAAACAAAACAAATAAATATAAATAAATAAAACAATCATCTTCAAATACAATTTAAATATACAATTACACATAATATAGGCCAATATATTTTGTCATTACATTATTTCTCTTTGAATGGATTTGGGTTCACTCAGAATACATCACATTACAAGGTTATGCTGTTGCAAGCTGCCTTGAAGACTGTTGTTATAAAAGAAAGAAAGATGAGGAAGAGAGCTAAATTTCAACTCCTAAAAGTGGCCTAATGCTTAGTATTAACTTTTAAGAGTGAAAACTTTTGTGTGCGTGTGTGCCGGATCAAACAAAATCTGGACTGGAGCATACAGAAAAGGGAATGGACTGACAAAGAAACACTACAACCCCTGGTCAAAGGATGAGGCTGCAGTTGTATATGGTGAACGGGGAAGATGAACATGCTCCTGTATCTCTGCACTGTTTGACATAGCATAGTTGAGAGTGGCATCTGAGTAAATACATCAGAAGATGTAGTTAAAGTTGCCTGCTGCCCATGTGCAATGACTGACAGCCTGGTGACAAGATACAAATGTGAGCCTTCACCACTCTGGGCACACATATAAACACTCGTCACCCCTGGGCTGCACTTTGAATTGCTAATTCATTTGCCACAAAATACAAAACAAAACAAACAAAAAAAAATAAAATAAATGATGAGGCACATTCGGAGAGAGAGCGCCACCACTTTACACGCCTTGTATCTTCAGACTTCCTGCGATGTCATCAGTTCAGGCTGTTTTTTGCTGTCCTGCTGCTGGCGAATGGACCGGACATTCTTCCATTTTCAGTGGCTTTGATAAGCTTCGGTGTGGCACAGTTGGGGATGTGAGAGGGGAAATGATCAGTTAGAGATGCTGAAGCTAGGTGCACTGCAGAGAGACTTTGATTGACTTTCCACCAGGGATAAACTGTGTTTGGGCTGAACATTGATGGTTTACAGCACTGCTTGAAGGAAACCAGGGGAGTTTGATGATGAGAGAAATAATTTAGGAGAGATGAAGTACAGAGCCTTTGTTTTTGCCTTAATGTGGACCCTCCCCAGTCAATATAAATGTGAAACAACAAACCAAGCCCCTGCCAGGAGCTGAAATTCAGAAAGTTCCCAACACTACAGGAAAGTAAGACCTAAAACATACTGAATACAAGTTCATTAAAGCAGATTTTGTACGTAGTTGCATTCCAAAATGCGTCAGATTGCAATTAATAATTTTACTCATTGCTTTCTCATGTTTACCTCAAGGGGCTCAGTATTGGGTATAAGCATGAACTGTGTTCTACAGCTGTTATTTTTCTCTTTTAGGTAAACATCCTAAGCAAACTGTTCATCTGACATGACGGTAGAATCTTGATGCTAGTCACAAATCATTAGTCCCACTATTCTATATTATAAAAATGCAGGTATCAGTATCAGCGAGTACCACAAAAAAAGTCACAGTACTCGTAATGGTGTTAGTGCAATCCCAGTTTAAATTATTACTAGAGAATGGCAGGTTCAATAGAAATTCAATGCATGCAGAAGGAGCAATCTGCACTTCTGTACTTGATTGTTTTCTGCTTATGCTGTACACGTTAACATATGCTGAAACAAGATTTTATAATTGATGTGATACCTACGTGGGTGCGTTCTGCAACAGATGGGTACCGCCAGGTCTGAAATAGATGGGATTAGCCAGAGAGCAGCCTCGTCCTTTATGGAGAGATCTTTGTGTTCTGGCCAGAGCTTTGCCTAGGGACTTGTGCCTTGGCTAGTGGGGGTAACAGATGGGTTTCCCCATCTGATGCATGAACATGCAGCACTGGCTCATATAACTCCATTCATCTTTTAAACAAGTTTGGTGAAAAATCAATTTCAGGCTATTCAATAACAAAATGCTTAGGTCAGGAAATGAAGATATGAAGTGGTTGTTAATTTGCTGAAAGGCCTTTTGTACAGCACATCAATAGCATGCAGCACAAACTTCAGCAATGAGCGACCACGCTAGAGCACTCAACATTACTTGTGTTTGGCTTTCTTCATTTATGGACTTTGTGGTTCAACAGTCAAGCTTCTCAATATGGAAAACTTTGAGCTTGTGTCTAAGAACCTCTCGGGGAGAGATTTTCATCTGCTGGACAGCTGTGCAACACATCAATACATAAATGACCGAAAAGCCAATCAAGCCAAAGGCTGGGAAAGACAGAAATATTGTGTGAAGCACATCAACCTCTACTCTATAGGAACTGAAATGTTCAGACAATGGTGTGATGGCAAAGTTTCTCTTTTCATCACACTGATTGCTCCCGAGTGAATATTGACATTTTCATTGGAAATAGCCACACTTTAAAACAGAACAGTGAATTTAGTAAAATGACATGAGTTTGTTTCACTCAAACAATAATGAAAGTTCATTGTACTTAATTGAAAAAAGTTACATGAACTCAAAATGTCATAATAGTGAAAGGCTTGATTTTCCTGCTAAGACGATGGCTGAGATCAAGCATCCTGCAATAAAGCAATAAAACTCATCTGGAGAGAAGATTTCAAAGGAATAAGACAAAGCATTGCCCAGACTGTCCTCACTCATCTATGCAACCCATCCCTCCACTCCCTTCCTTTCCCCTGATTCAAGTCACTGAATTTCTCTAAGAATGCATATGTACCACGTATGATGCATCTTATGAATCTATGGTATTTCTAATTTCGTGTTTAGTGTCATTTTAAATGTCTCAGTGCGATTGGTAAAGTGGTCTCAGTTTCACAGCAGTCACTAGTATTATGAAAAAGATTGAAAACTCAGGAGAATTCTGTTCTCCTGTATGGGTTGTGTCTCTTCAAGAAAACCTTCTCCTCTCCCCCGAAACCAGGTGTTGATGCAATAAATATTTACAATCCATTTGTTCTGGTCTGGGTATTTAAGGGAAAAGGCACAACAGCAAGGGGGGACATTATGTAGCCAGAAACCCCCACACAGGGATGGGTGAGTGTCTTTAAGAGCATTCACCCACCTCTGTGTGTATGCATAACTTTTAGAGAAATATTTTGAGTAATTGATGTTATGCATTTATTATGTCTGAATTGGTGTCATTATGTAATTGGCATTGATACATTTTTACCAGATTAATAGATTGTTACATTTGATTTTATTATGACTTACTCTGAAATTATTGTCTTCAGAAAATTATGATGTATCCATTGTTACCGCAAAGCTTCGTCAGGATCAGACATACTAAAGGCCCAATGAATGGAGCAGGTAGCACATCATATGAGACCTTTGAATTCCTGTCGATCGCTGCCTTATCAAGTTGCAGTATCGTTTTTTGTATGAATAAGTAGGTGGCGATTCTACTTAACGTATTAGTAAACTCTGCATCCTCTGAGTAAGAGTCAGAACTGGAACTAGGAACCTGTGCGACTTTGAGACCCGAATGAACGAGTACAATAAGAGTAAAGATTTAAATAGAATAAACACAATTAAAGTGCTAATAATTTGAAATTGGAGTCAGATTAAGCGAGCATTTAAAGTAAAAATTTAAACGAAATCCTAAAAATTAAGTGAACTTCACTTGGGTGCTGAAAAGGCATACACGCTTTATACCTTCGCCCAGGCCATCAGATTCCGTCCATGAGCTGACGGGTGGTCCTTACAATAGTAAGGTGAACATAATATGATTGAGTTGAGTTGCAGCAGATTTCTATGTGTCAGACTATATAAATAAATGTTGAAATTAAATGTTACTTTATGTGTTTTTGTTAGTGTTTAAATTTGTGTTATGTTATGTAATGTTATATTTTTATAGGGTTATTGTGATGAAGCCTGTGCTTATGTTGAGAATGGGCTGCAAAACCTCTAAGAACATATATACTGTATGTTGTTTGATTATACACATGCAAGTATATAATGATGGTCTCTTTGACAGTTGTAATAGCATGTGTTATTTGCTAAATTACTAAACTGAGATCTGAATGTGATGTTTATAAATGAACTGTACATAATTAACATTACGAGTGCGAGTGGGGTGAGGCTAAGAATTGTGGGGGCGAAGGGATGACGTGATTGTTAATGAGTGACACCTGTGCACCACACTGGCCTTGCTCTGCTTCCACAGCTCTTGGCCCCGTCACAAAAATTTTAAGTTCTACTAACTTAAAAAAATAGTTAGTTTACTTAAATGTTTTGAGGTAATGCGTTTTTTCAGATGTTGAATATTCTGAACGCATTGAGTAATACAATGCACAGTACAACCATGGAAATGTCTCATATAGGAAACATCATTCTGCACCTTCAAGATCACATATAGTACTAAAGATTATAAACTTTGGATAGACATATAAGGGTAAAAGCAGCCGAGGTACCCCGTGATTAAGCAAAACTCGACATTAAAGCGCCTTTGACAGGCTTTAAAGCATTTCAAGCAACTCCAGGCATGGTTTGAGAACCTACAGAGAATGCGAAATGATCAGGCCGCCACACACTCCATAATCTCCATGACTCTCCACGCTAAAGCTGATAAATTGTATTAGATTTCTCTTTAATGCACAGGGCTAGGACCGAGCCAGCCTCTGAAGTTTGGGCACATCTCTTTTCCCCAGACGGAGTGTCTAGGGTGACATGAAGAATTTAACTCAAACTCCAATGGGAACACACCAATCAGGTAGATATATTACAGGCCTGTCTTGATCAACAGATCCCGCATCTGCTCTCAGAGCGCCCACTCCACATCCAATTTTTTATTTACCTGCCCCCCCTCCAAACATGGTTCTCTCCCTTACAACCTATGCATGCTTTCGCTACTCAATTTTTTATTTATTTTTTGTTTAAAAAAAACGGGCAGGTTGGCTTGCACAACTCTATAATGATTCAGCAAGCATAGTCCCTTCAGTGTGGATTCACAGGAAGGCACAACAACATTCATATAGCCTCTCGCATGTGCCTCAATGTCCACTAACAGGTGAGTTGATAAAATTCAAAGCAGGTTCCAGTCAAGCTTGGAGTCAGTCGGGACACTGCTTAACATTCAAATCATGAGGCTTCTGGCTAGTTTTAAAAAAGAAATGTCAGGTCATTATAGATTGCAATTTTTGCCTGAGTAAAATGAATACATGAAATCTTTATTACCCACCAGACACCGAGCGATGGTGGAGCGACAGCTTCAGAATAACTCGGATTCTATTCTCTCTCTCCTTCCCTGGGTACATCAGAGAAAGTTTTCCCTTTTTTTCCCCCCTCATGCTTCTTTTACAAGTTCTCGGGCCTGTCATGTCAGGGTCAGTCTCTAATCACGAAAGGGCTTGATCAAAGCACCAGGAGTGAGGAAAGGAACACAGAGCCTAATTTCTCAGAGGGCAGGAATTAATACCGTTCCCCTGTCAGCGCATAAACCTCAGCCCACCCTCTCCCACCCCTTCAAGCCTATGCACTGCCTCTCCCCGGGCCTGGCGGCTCCCACACCTGTTGTAATCAGGAAGATTAAGTATATAAGGAGAATCCCGAATATATACTCTTGACAGATAGATGATAGAGCTGATGACGGATAGAAGCTTCCCAGACTCTCTGAGCAAACTGATTAAAAAGCTTCTAAAGTTTGGGACTCTCTGGAATGCGCTTCCTTCCAATCCCACCATCAATATGTTACAGTGCACATTCTTTTATCTTGTCTTGTGAGCAAGGATGATTATCCTTGTTGAGAATGACTCATGGAAAACAGCCAGAGAGACACACAGAGATGTTAACCAGTAAATTAAAGTCTTCTCTGTAAAAGACTAGACAAAGTTGGGCATTGAACTGAAAGTAATAAGCATGTAAAGAGAAAAAATGGCAAACAGAAGACTTACATATCACTGCTGTCAGGGCAAAACCGTTTTTTTTTTAGGAAATGGGAGAAAAAAAAACCTTTTTAAAATAATTAAACACTGTTTAATTATTAAATTATTTATTACAAAGTTGATATTGTAATATATATATGGTCAGACACTTGCATCTGTCACCACATTAAAATTTTACCAAAATCAAACTCAAATGGAGTTACAAGGTTTTTGACCAGCGAATGACATGTGTTTTGTCTGTCATTAGAACAGCCACATCCGAGGCAGTAAGTGATTCACAATATGTTTTAATCAACTAAGTTTATTGTAGCTATTTGGATGCTCAGGATTTTTTTTCTGACATTTGGCCAAAATGTCATGTTGTAAAATATGAAGTGCTACGCACATGCTATTTAAGATAGTATTGACTATGACTCGAAAACAAATGGTCGACTGAGACACTCTTTTCCACTCCTCAAATACATAAAACATATTTATTTACCCTTGCATTGCATATACGCATGGATGGCCCAAAATGTTTCATTCAAGCTTAAGGTGGGGTGGTGTTATGAGGTTTTACAGAGTTTGAGGATCCAATGGAGTTATGAGGTTTAGGAATATTTGTAAAACCCACAGACAGACGTAAAGGTTGACCAACATTAATGATTTATCAAAAAATAAAAATAAAAATATCTAGATACACTGTTTCTGCCAGACAACAATTATATTGACCTTCTTCCAAGAGTCAAGAGATTTTTCCTGTTCTTGTTTTCCAGTAAGAGTGTTTTATATCCAACTTGCTTTGCAATTTATAAACTGCAAGCATGTTTTTGTTATTATTCTGGCTAGTGCTTTATTATATATTATATATATATATATATATATATAATATATATATATATATATATATATATATATATATAATATATATATATATATATATATATATATATATACATACAAACAGTTCTGCATACGCAAAGTACAAAAGACAAAAGAAAGACAATATTTAAACTCCCTGGAACAATCATTTTAATTTCATTTGATGAAAAATAAAGTACCAAAATATTTATATATTATAATATATTATATTGCTATCTAAATTAGAAACACTACACAGTAATGCAAAAACCAAAATAAAGACCACATTAATAATACAACTACCAGCACTAATAATAATAATAAAAAATTCTACTATTATTATCATCAATAATTAAATTTGATTCAGAGTATTTAAAGGTTGTCCTTCATGTACTTCTTTGATCTGATGAACAGCCGTGCATGGGGTTTGAAATTAAATAATGAATAAATGATTTATTTCTTGGAGCTGTAATAAGCTTTTTTTTCCATTTTTGTTCAATCAACTAGCTTATTGGATGTGCATGCTTTTGTTTATTTTTAAAAGCTAAGCATTTTCGTTATAACAGCTAAAACCTGCATACACAACATGCATTTCACTACTTGGTTTGAGAAGACTGAACATAACAAGTTCAAAAAACAACATGTTATATATCTTATCCATCAAATGGAAAGGGCACACATCCGCTCTCTTTGGAGGGCATTTTTGGCCCGTGAAACTCATAGATAACAGCATAACTGAGTGAGACATCTCACCTCAATTATGGGTTTTCTGCTAATGAGAAAGGTGAGAGATATGTCTTGCTTGGTCAAATCAAACTACTTCAAAGCTTGATTGCAACATCATATATGCCTATCATTTTGCGGCACACCTTTCACTGCCGAGTCAAGTTATTGAAGTCAAAGTGAAGAGCTGATACCACAGGGCCAATCTTATATCCACCATTACTCTCCCTACACTTCCCCATGGCGAGTGCTCTCAATATAGCCTCATTGAGGGGCCTAGCATTACACGAAAACTACCAAAGACTGGGGTGGACTAACATTCACTTCATCTAGCGAAACAGCACTAATTCGAGCAGATGTTGAGAGTATGAAAGTAGCCTCACTTTTACAGAATCTGCTCATCTGAGTATCGACTGCAATATGAGGCTTTTTGCCCTAATGATGGGCAGGTTATTTGATTCTTGCGATTGTACATACCCCGCTGTCAACAAGCCCCTTGACTCCTTTCGTTTGCTGCTCCGGTGAGCAGGGACACTTATCTGCGAGAAATGAAATCAAGGGTAATTGCATGTTCATGCCACAGAAAACGCCGACTACCAGACAGCGGGAGACTCCTTCCTTTCGCCAAATTATCCTGCTAACAGTCTGCTTCCAACTTGCTCTGTTAAGCATCCAGTAGAAAAAGATTTTCCTTGCTCTGTGTGTACAATTTAATACAAATCTTTCTCTCAATCTGTCTTTCCCGAGTTTTCTCCGTTTCTGTCTTGTGTGTCTGCCAGGGGCATTTCTTTAAGGAGAGATGCATTGCCTCCTCAAAATATATTTGGATGAGAAAATAATCAACAGTGCAGAAATAAATCAAAACAAATATTATGAAATATGAGATGAAATCATGCGTAAATCACTCATTTTTCTAAAGCGACATGGTCCAACTGTGACACCAGCATCTTTTTTGCTTGACTCGAGCTCATTATGCTTTCATGGAGATCCATAAGTGTGGCATACAGTAAATGTTTGTGGGGAATCGCATTATATAAGTCACTGTGATTGGCTGAATATCCTGTCAATGTGATTTAAATGCCCACCTATCATTTTCGGAAACTGGCCTGTATGGGTCAAACTGGTTAACATGGATAGTTTAATTGCAAAGTAAACAACTTACTCACTGAATCACCACTTTCACCCTAAATGGAAATGACCTTGAAATGACGATCTGTGAGTGAGCTGGTTTTAAGCAACCACATAGTTTGGTAAATCAAGTCTCCAAGCATTTTTTATCAAGCAGTTGATGACTAATGGTCCACACAGAAGGTACTAATAAACAATTTAAAAACCTAAAGTAATAACAAAATAAAGATAGACAAATTATTATTATTATTGTAAAGTAGTTTATTTTTAAAAAGTATAAACTTTCTCACTTTCATGTGACTTGGTTTTAATTAAAAAAGTATATTAATATAAGTAAACAAACATTAATAATACAAATGGTCTTCCACATGGCTTTAACCCACAAACCCATTAACACCAAATTAAACTGGAACATTAATTTACATCGGACTAAAAACCAAAACCACATTTGCATCTGCATTTAGAAGTCCACCCTAATGTGCACATCCACCCACGCTAATGTACACAAAACAGACTGTCAAAAAATACCACTGAAATATATGGAACATTCTAATAAAAAAAGAGACTAATAACAAGAACCATATAGTATGAACAAACAGGGCTGGGTTGGTTATTTTTCAAATGTATTTCACAACAGATTGCATAATACATGCTTTAAAAAGTAATTTGTAACGTATTTCGTTAGATTGCACAAGTTTTTTAATCTTTAGAATACTTTGGAATACTAATAAGTATGTAACAAAAAAAGTTTTTTCACAGAATTGCATGATATAAAGTTGCAATAGCGAGTTATAAAGTCAGAATTGTGAGATATTAACTCGCGATATTGAGAAAAGATGTCAGAATTCTGAGACGTACACTCAATTGTGAAAAAAAAAAGTCTGAATTCCGCAGGAGAAAATATTAAATATTTGTTGCATAAATAAAATGTTGAATATTCTGCAAGGGGTATGAAACTTATGAGCAGAGATGTAGCTTAGGATGCTTTTTCAGACTGTCAGAGTCAGAGAATCACCAATTGCTGTTTACATTAATTGCCCGTCACAGTTTACATTAATGTTTAAATGCAATAAATGGCATTAAAATTCAAAGTAATCACTTTGGTAATCTAAAATACTTTTCGAATGTAACTGTAATTTGATTTAAAATGTAACTATAATGAAATATAGTTACTCAAATTTGTATTTTAAATACGTAACTAAGTTACATGTATTTCATTACTCCCTGTAAATACTCTATAAATAAATACGTTGTAAATAAAACCCTCAGAACAAACTTATAATGTAAATTTCTGATTCAACAACCTTGTGGACATCCCTGAGTTGTTACTATTCAGTATAAGGTAAAGACGCTGCATGTTTAATTCATTGTGAGCTTTTCAAATCAGAGTTCATGAGCTCTTACATATTCTGAGCAGGCAGACTGCAATGGTCCCACTCTTGCTCCGCGGTTCACACCTTTTGTCTGCAAACCCTCACACTTTTATTTTAATGAAATGCTAATCCCAGGCAAGTCATTCCACTGTTTGGGTTGGAAATGCTTTTATTTATGCAACATCCAAGTACATGTTCTGTCTACAGAGATCAAGCCACACTCCAAGAGCTGCATTCATAAAAAAAGAGAAAGAGAAAGAGAGAAACAGAAAGAGAGAGAGAGAAAGAGAGAAAGAGAGAAAGGTGACCTCGTCGTGAGCTTCATTACACCTGCTGTGTTGCTGCTTTTTCATGTATAATCTAAAGCTTTCCACTCAGTTTCACTGACTCATTTCTATGTGGTTCCATTATTCGTTGAAAAGTTGTCAAAAGGGACTCTGTGAACATTGTGGTTCCATTACACTTAAAGGCTGCCTGAAATATGCCGCATTTTCTGCCTGAGAAATTTGCAGTGGCCTTGAGGTAAATAAATGCTTCAGGTTCATCTCAATTACAGATTAAATGAGGAGAGGATTACTAGAATCTCACAGAGAATGAAGGATTCCTCTACGTCACTGTTGGGGAAATTAGCATCATTTAATGTCATTTTATCTGTTCTAAGTCTGATACTATCACTAAATGAGATCACTTATATTAAGTCATTCAAAAAACCTTCAGTGCATAATAATACTAATACTAATAATAATAATGGTGATTTTTTTTTTTTTTGTCTTCTTTAAAATCTTGTTTTCCAGTAAAATTTTCTAAACTTATTTTCCCAATAAAACAATATAAATTTCTGACATAAATAATAAATAAGCAAGACAAAGGATTAACGGGATAAAGGTCCAAATTACAGTTTCAGTGCAGCTTCAAAGGGCTCTACACGACCCCAGCCGAGGAATAAGGGTCTTATGTAGCGAAACGATCAACCATTTTCTAAAAAAAAAAAAAAAATTACATAAATAAAGCACAAATGCTCGTCTTGCGCTAGCTCTGAGATGCACCACACATTAGGTAATCACGTTGCAAAGGTCACACGTGACGCAGGCGGAAGAACTGAGCAAGTAAAACAACGGTGTCGAATGATTTTAAAGTTAGAGGAGAAAATGATCGATCATTTCACTAGATAAGACCCTTATTCCTCGTCTGGGATACTGTAGAGCCCTTTGAAGCTGCACTGAAACTGCAATTTGGACCTTCAACTCTTTGAACGCTGTGAAAGTCCACTAAATGGAGAAAAATTCTGGAATGTTTTCCTCAAAAACCTTAATTTCTTTTCAAAGGAAGAAAAACATAAACATCTTGGATGAAATGTGGGATGAGTACATTTTAATTCTAAAGTTAACTAATCATTTAGGTTCAAACTAAGATTTCTTCAAATATTTAAGCATAAATCTAATAAATATATGCTTCAATCAAGAAAAACAATCAGCAAATTGTTTTATTTTAAAATATACATTTTCTCTCTCTCTCTCTCTCTCTCTTAAAGGGGGTTCTGTATGCCCTGTTACAAAGTCTTGATCATGTTTTTGGCGTGTACTAGAATAGGATTCCATGCTTGATTGTTCGAAAAATGCATTATTTTTCATATATTTCACATTATTGCAGCAGGTCTCTTTCCAGCCTGTCTTAAACACTCATACCTAGCTACTTCAATAATATCTTTCAAATAGTCGAAGCTTATACATTATAAGTACTATTTAACTACAGTTTAAAGGTCCTTCCCTCAGCATTGCTCTTTGTTAGCGGTCGAGGTTGGATGACAAGAACCTACTCCTGACTGTTCAGCTCACACTGTGGAATACAAAGTTTGTATTGAAATATCACCTTCAGACAACATACATTCACTTTTTATTTGGCAAATGGGATTCTGGGCTTCTTTCAAGGGCCTTACGCATATAAACGAAATGTTAACATGTTCTTCTTCTTCCCAAGAACAGGGCATGAAGGTCAAGAAGGATGAAAAGAGGGGAAAAATTGCACAGTGATTTGTGACTGAACAGCTGTGACATTTATTCCTAGTCTTAACGGATCCTTCCTGAGGTGCTCCATTAGCTGTTCTTTAATCCCGACGAGAATGTCAAGGGCAATTGAAAACACGAACCAGAGTTCTATCCCTCATTAATAGACATATTTACTCTAAATGATGCCCTTATCATTGGCTTGAAAATACAAAAGAAGGACGAGGCATTATTTTTACTTTGGCAGCTCTCGTTGACATGTCGCTGTTTTGGAAATGTGTTTTGGGAAATATGCGACATGGATGAGAGCGATTTCCATTCTGGACACTTTATGTGGCTGTGTGTGCAAACTCCACAAAATGAAATCTGCATTAATGCGTCAAACTGGATTTCGCACCGAGCGAAAATCTCAGAACACTCAGGAGTGACATTACGAGGCTAATTTGAAGTTAATTAATGAGGACGAGACTTCTTTTGTTTGGAATGATTTCCCATTTTAAAGTGAACAGGTGTACTCTGAATGAAACACTTACCAAACAGAAATCAATCCATTTGTTCTGCTTCCTGCTACAGAAAGCGTGAACAAATTCTCATACAATTCTGCGGCGAGTCACGGAATTGTTTGCTTTTACATTTTATATGGAGCTCATAAACGGAGCTCATTCTGCCGGGGAAAGCAAGGGACATGACACGATATTAACAGCCCAGCATCTCTCTCTCCCTACCTCTCCTGGGACACAAGTGTTAATCGGAGCCATCAGGTCCTTTCCTGCTGGATCAATGTCAGCACAAATTTCAGATTGCTTTCCTGATGCACGCCAACTTATCTGTGATTCAACTTTAATAGGTTATTGAACGGCACAAGCATTTAGGGAGCAGAGCCGTATTTCAAGTTATTGACAATCAAATCCACACAACTTTCTCATTACCATACATTAGGACAAACAGAATTAATCTTTGGGAGCACTGTCAGGTGAAAGGACAACACTATGATTGAAAGAGGTCACAGCCTGGGCTGCAAGAAAATAAATGAATAATATCCAGTTGAGTTTGGTACGATAATGCTTTTTCAACAGAGATCTGTATTTGTACCAACTTTCTATTGAAAAAACTACCATACCTCTATTTTTAAAACAAACACTAGTATATAGTCAATGTCTAAGCATATTGTACGGCTGGTGTTTGGTTGGGCTCTTTGTTTTCATGTGTCATGTGGTTCCTATGTTTCCCTTGTGTTTATGCCATATGCTTTTGTTTTCATTTGTGTTACGTTGTCATTGGTTTCATTACATTCAGGTGTTCGTATTCATTTGTAGTGTGAATTTATAGCCCTGATTTTGCCATGTGTTGCTCTAGCTTTATCTTCTTTTGATGACGTGGTCCACTGTGGTGAGATTCATGTCCACACCATGCTTTCCTTATGGTCAAGTAAATTGCTGTTTATGTTATGTTTATTATGTTCATTATGTTTATTTTCAAGTTGTCGCACTTTTCGAATCATGCAATAAACAGCATTTGGACTCAGAATATTGATTCAGCTTCAGAGGAGCCATTACACATATAGAGCGCTGTTTTCAACTAAAAACACAAAACTTTTTATGCGTTTTGGCCAACCATTTACACGACAGTGGCGTTTTGGTGGTCTGAACTTTTGAAAACTGGTTTCAAAGTGCAAGTTTTTTAAAATAGTACCGTTGTCATCTCTGTGTAACCTACAAAAATGCAAATCTGTGAAAACGCTGACGTCATGCGTCATTACATATTTAGTCTATCCACCGTAATTTTCAATGTGTTTTCTGTGAACGTGTGAAATTTAATAGCTGCTATAGGTAAATAATGAGAAGAATAACAAAGTGCAGTTAACTATAAAAAATAAGTTGGTATGCCCATTTAGTGCGAGTGCTCTGTAAAAGAATGTGTATGCGCAGGCACATAGTCTTTTTTTTTTTTCTTTTTTTTTTTCACCAACTACTTGTCTGGCATCCGTAATACAGTTTTTAGTCATTTTTGTGGAACTTTAAACTACATTTCAAAAGTTTGGGATCATTCAGGCTAGGGTTCAGACTGCCAGGAAAAATCTGATATTTTCTATTCATCAAAGAAACGTAAAGTGTCACAGTCCTGAAAAATATTAAGCAGCACAACTGTTTTCAACATTGAAATGTTGATGTTTCAAAATGAAATTTAATATTATTGAACTAGACAAATGTGAAATTTAAACATTTCCACTAGTGTTCTCGTACATAGAAATTGATGTCTAAAAAAGGTCCAGCAGAGACTAGCTGAATATGGAAAAGTGAAATGCGTTCCTTCTGTTGGTTGAACGTGTCAAAAACACTGGGTGGCCGTTTAGTGGGTCCCAGCTGCTGCCAGCAGTTCTTATACTCCAAATGTCCGACATGGCCTTGAATCACACAGAGCAAATTTCACTTCAAAAGCAACAGACTTCAGACACAGGCATCGAACTGACGGTACTCTCTGAGCTGAGGGAGACTGTGTGAAACCTTTTTTACAAGAAGACTAAGCTACATACATCTACTGTCTTGGAGAAAAATGTATTGTAATAAAAGCTATTTGGTAACAAAAAAAAGCTCAATTTTCTTTCTGTCCTTCAGACTTGGCTAAAAGAACATAATAGGACAGGGTAGCTACCCACAATTATGATTTACATATTCACATCAGGGCTGTGTTTTGGCTGGCTCTATGACCACAAACAGCTTTAGCCTACAGCATGTGTGCGACTACAGCTTACTGTAGTAAACAGCTTCAGCCATTAGAGCTCCAAAGGTGTCAGAAAAATTTCACTCAGTATGTCAGCGCCCTGATTATCAACACTGAAATCCTGCCGGCTGCAGCAAACTTGCCTGAATTTCTCCTGAAGGTGCTTTACACGACCAGTCAATTTAACAGAAATCATAACTTGCCTCATTTCAAACATGAATTTCATCTGCAAACATAAAAAAAGACAGTTTAAGAGTTAGCATGTGTGCCCCACTTGTTTATTCTACTAAATTACAAAGCAATTATGCTCCACAAGGTCATTTCCAATGCAGAGTTATGCATTTTTCATACTATGGGCCTTTTAAGAATACAGCTGATTAAATAGATGCTGCATCACATTTCACTGTGCAGCATGATGCAATGTAATTTTGTCCTTTCTAGTGGCTTCATTACAGTGTAATGTGTTCTTCAGGACACTTCATAACTGAAATGTACTTGGATGGGAAAATGAGGGGTGGCGAATCAAGCAGAGCTTGATGAATTAGATGACATTTCCATGCATCTGAAGGTCGAGTGGTTTGTCAACATCGATGAAACCTTGAGATGAATGACTGGCTAATGTGCTGCATACCTCACTGTGGACGTCACTGTTGTGGCATTGTCTGCTGGCAGGGAAACACATAGGGATGTTTGTATACATGTAGTCCATATACATTTTGTTGTAATCAAACTGTTCGGTAGAGCTGAACAATTAATCGTTAAAAGCAATATCGATTCAAACACCCATGTGATCTTATTTCTAAATAACAACAATTCGCCTGTGTCTATTAAACCTTGTGTCTTTTAAATCAATTCCAACCCAATCTCACGGCAAATTGTATGTATTTTACGAGATGGCTAATTTGTACGAATTCGCAAAACCGTATGGTTTTTGCCAAATAATACGTATTTTACGAGTTGCCAAATTCATATGAATTCATACGAATGGCCTACCCCAACCCTGCCCATAAACCTACCATCCAGATCCATCCAGAGTCATTGAATCATTCATTCTAACATTTTTTTTTTTTTTAAATAATTCATTCTAATTAATGAAACATTTTAAATAGACTGCAGCAATGAACATTTTAGTCAGAGCCAAGTAATTTACTATTTTTTGTTTAAGTTGTCTGTTCAGAATCTCTGGGAGAATTGCGATCTCTATTTGAGAAAAATTATCAATTTATCTGGAAACGTGCAGCTCTTCTGTTCTTCTCTTCTGTTTTTGCTGTTGTTGTTTTTTTTGGGTTTTTTTTTAAATCTTGGGAAATAATCATTTGCTGTGCGTTTACGTGTGCCTAGGGCCTTTATAGATAGTTAGTTGTCCAAAGTGGCCCATTCTAAGCTCCTCGTTAAGACTTGCTTATTGCCAGATAATTACAGTCACACAGGACCATTTTCAGTATCATTTACCACACGCAATGCAGCTTATTAGTTCTAACAAATAAACATGGTGAATAAAATTACTACAGAGTTAGTAAGATTATTTTCAGTGCAGCTGAATGTACAATAAATATTTGTATATTTATGAATATACCCACAATAAACGTGCTTGCATTTACAAGCTAAGGGCCTTGAAACATTTCCATAAGCCCCGTCAAATATCAAATAAAAACAGTTCTACCAATGAACCAATAAAAGTCCATAAATAAGGAAACGAATGAAAATTTGTTATTTTGTTTATCCAAAAAGTATATCCAATTCACTGCAGCTTATATAAAAAACAAAAAAACAAAATGACACTCCCCTCTGGAAGCTTGTGTACAAGAGCCTTCAGCTCTGCTATCTGCACTGAGGAGAGGGAGGGTGAAGAGTTGCCATGTTCTGCGTCCGTTTCCTGAGGGAAGGATTAAAGCAAGGGGGTTTGTTGCTCAAAACAGAGACGAACATATTCGCTCTTTGTTTGACAAAGATTTAGATTAATTGATGAAGATGCTCACAGTTTGTTTGACTTCAAGATTTGGAATTTGTAACAGGCTATGTTGTGATTTCTGATGAACAGTTGATAGTGTGTTCACTTTTTATTGCAGTTTGACAATTTTGTTTACTCGCATTACATTGAAGAAGGCCACTGCGCAACAGTCGGAGTCATCTACCAGTATTAATTTCAGAAACCTGACGGCTGACTTACACAAAATATCTAAGAAGAGGAAGTGTGAGAGGTCTCAGTTTTTCAATAACCAATCGATCAATCAATCTATAAGAAACAAAACATTATAAACAAATAAATATGTAAATAAAAATTCTCAATGTTTCATAATGAACAGTGCTGTTATTAAAATCCAACAATAATGATGACGATGCTAAATTCGCTATTTGTGTTAGACCTGTTTGCACACGGAGTTCCGGGTATCAACACAAATTTTACGAAACAGTACACTCTGCTCCATAATGTGTTCAAGTGTACAAACAAACCCCAAAGATCAGCAAAAGGCAGTGCCAAGTTTGTGACATTCGACATAATTCAGAGCACAGGGTAATCGTCCAACCAAGCAGACATGCCAGCCCTTCATGCTCTGCTAGACCGCAAACCAGAATACACCGAGTGACATTTATGTTCTTTTATTTTCCACTTTAATGTTGCCTTATCCTCTCCACACTGACATTTCCATCCACTAAACAGAACAAAGATTTTCACTTGTGCGATTCATTTGATATTCAAGCATATGCTGCTTTTTCACACAGTAATTAAACCGTGGCAGCGAAAACAGAGGAAAAACGCACATCCATTACCCAGACCAGCCCGTTCACGAGGCCTGATTAATTTTTAACATGAATTTGTAGCTGGTTTAATTCTAGGATTTTAGTCTTGAGGAGATTCAAGCTCTGATTAAATGTGTATCTTGCTTGACTGAGAACAAAATGAGCAAATTAAAACTTCTCAGTTTGGTCAGGTGATATAAATCAATAATGGCAGCATGTGAAGAAGGAAAATATGTGGTATGAAAGAAACTTTAAAGTTTGGGTGGAAATATTCCTTATTATTATGTAATTTCTTATAATATATGTTGAAACAGCTGTGCTGCTTAATATTTTTTTCAGTATTCTTTAGTGAACAGAAGGTGAAAAAGCATAGCATTTCTGTCATGACAGCTCTTGGAGTGTTTAGCATGGAAATGGATATGACAATGTTGATATGCTTGGTCTTGGCAGAAAAGATCTGCTACGCTGCTGCTGCTGCTGCTGTTACAGTACAGGACTTTCTACTGCCAATACATGCACGACTGCTGTGAGCAAGTAAAGTATGCTGCTGCTGTACAAAATAGCATGAATTACCCATAGCAGATCTATACAGGTGGAGGGTTTCTGAAAGCGCGCTGGTACTGCTAGCAGAAAATGCTGACCAAGTATTTGAAGGTTGAGCTCACTGGCTACTAATACTAATACACTGCCCTATAGAGAATGATGTGATTGAAAGCAGACTGAGTTGAGGACCTGTCAACCTGTGCCATCTAGAGTTTCATGACAGAACTTGGTATTTTATACAGTAAATTTCTTTACTGTCACTTTGGAACAATTTAATGCATCCTTGCTGCATAAAAGTAACAATTAATTAGCATATTTATTAAAATACACTAAATTGATGAGCGGCTGAACCTCTACTAAAAGGGGCCTAGCAACATCTAGGATTTGTGGCGACATATTTGACATGTAGCTTGGAAACCGGACGCAGAATATCCCCGTGCACCCCGATTAAAATCCAGGCAGATACTAAAGACAGACGACCGCTCTGCTTCTTTTCAGGGCTTATCACTTTCTTATTGCCTCTAAGCCATGGGGAAGAGGAAGTTCTGAATGAAAAATAAGCTCAAACTGAATTTCTTGCGGCATGTGTAAACAGCGCGCCAAAGAGTATATCCATCTTGCTGCATTAGAAAACGCACTGCATTAGCTTATTTTATTGGCGTGAATGCATTTAGCTATATGCAGGAGTGCGAATGTATCCATACGGATGGGTTTCTCCTCATTATCAAACACAGCAGACTTCCCGCCAAAACCAGAAGAACAAGATAATTAGTCATGCCGGGCTAGGGCCTGGGAAGCAATCTGACAGAGGAATATATTGATTTAGGAGGGAGGGTGAAGCAAACAGCCGAAGTTAGGGGTTACTATCAATCTTCTCCTCCAAGTCTATCAGTATATGATGAAGCACGTATGCGCGCTCGCTCACATACACTCGTTCCAACAGCTCGCAGGACAGCTTGTCAGAAAGAGACAAATGTAAGTGGGAACTAATGTCTCTGTGGACTCTGAAGGGAGTTTATAGCCTCCAAACATTAGGCCCTGCTTTTTTCGCCAAGTTTAAAGCTATCCCTTGAGCTGTAGACTTTTCGGATGTAGTCGGCAGGCTAAATCGGAGGATGATGAGAGGAATGGTAACACGAAAAAATCCCTCTGAGTGAAACGCCGCCTCTGCATTCATAATACAGCGATCAGTCTCAGGTGTGGGTTGTCTTATGGAATGCTGCTGCTGCTGATGTGTTTAGCCTAAAGAGCGCTGATCTATTTGCCGGGGATTCAAGTAGCCCCGCTGTGATTGGTTGTGTGTGTATGTGTGTTCGCTCCGTCTGCCCTTGTCTCCTTCACACAAACATAAACACTCACAATAGTCCACACGTCCCCTAAAAGTAGGAATGCCTTGAGGATAAGCATGTTTACAACTATGCCTCTCACATGCAATTGCGTCTCTGGCGTGCTGAAGGAGAGATAAACTGTTATACGGGCAGCTGAAGGCTGAGGCTTTGAGTGGAGGATTTTTATGTATCGGTAGTTCGGCGGTTCAATAATCTGTGGAGACCTGCGACAGCGGAACTGGGCGGCTAATTGACGGGCTGTTTGGACAGAGCCACGGGAATGCGGTCACTTTCACGCTCCCTCAGTCCTGTGTTTCTGTCAGGAAGACGGAAGGAGAGGGGAATGCGGAGAAGAGCCAGACGTTGAGCCCGCAGGGGGACCTGATGTCACTCACACAGCACAGAGCTCTCGGGCAGCTCTCGGAGAGAAAGACATCCTACCTGAGGAGCGAAGAGTGCCAGTTCCTCGCTAACACAATGTGAAACACCTGTTACTGCCAAAAGCCTTCACGTGTCTCGTACCTCAAGCAGACACGACACCGCTCCATCTCCAGAACTTTTGGCTGCTTCCGCACTACCATGCCTGTGCGTCACTTTTGTACAACAACTGAACGAGATTTTATTTTACATTTTAGTACAGTAGGATCAGGACACCATGCAAGCTCGATTTGAATCCATGTTTCTCACACGAGCACCACAGCTCAATGTCTGGAACAAGGAGGTTCATAATTCATGAAAAAGCTATACATTAAAGGGGCAGGCATTATGCAAAAATTCACTTTTACATGATGTTTGAATATAAATGTGTGTTGGCAGTGTGTGTACACCACTACCATATACTGATAAAAATCAACCGACTCCTTTTTAATCCACATAAATCATAAGGAGTGTCTCAGAACAAGCCATTTGCTGATTCTACCTTTTGTGACATCACAAAATGCCTAGGCCCCGCCTACAACTACTGACAGAGTCTGCTGCATTAGCATAGACCCCATTTGTGGGGTGTTTTGAGCTAAAACTTCACATACACACTATAGGGACATCAGAGACTTATTTAATAACTTGTAAAAAGAAGCATAACAGGTTCCCTTTAAGATGCCTATCCATCTCAATGACACTTGCTTGGTTGGCATACAGTTATATAGAAGTGCTATGTTTCAGTAAGAATTTTTAACACATTAATTATTTTTAAACCCTTCGTTAGTGACTATTCTGAATAATATGATGTGATATCAAAATCAGCAGAAAGAGAAAGAAGATGAAAAAAAAAAAAAACTATTTCACACTTTTAAGAGCCCTCCAAAAAAACTTACACTTAATTAAAAAAAAAAATGTGATTTAAATTTTTTCAAAAATACATTATAACAGTAACGGTCAGTAAGATCTTGATAGTACTTCCTTTTACAGTCCTGTTCCGCATGTACATACTATGAACTTATAGATATACATACTTATAGAATTTATAGTAATTACTATATCTTTGTAATATCTAACCCTGAACCTACCCCTAAACCTAACCTAAACTCATGTAGTTATTACCTTATATTATTACTCACTACTTTCTTAGGTAAGTACACTGCAAGTAGACATAAGTGCACATACAATAAAATAAAGTGCAACCAAGATTTAAAAAAAAAAGAAATTAATACTTTTATTCAGCAAGAACACATTTATAATGTTACAACAGATTTACATTTGAAAAAACTGTTCTTTAGAACTTTCTATTTATCAAAGATACTGAAAAAAATTATCAAAGTTTCCCAAAAAACAAACAACAACAACAACAACAACAACAAAAAACAATGAAAATAATAAGAAATGTTTCTTGAGCAGCATATTAGAATGATATCTGAAGGATCATGTGACACTGAAGACTGCAGTAATGATGCTGGAAATTCAGCTTTTCATCACAGGAATAAAGTACATTTTAAAATATTAAAATAGAAAACATATAATAACTCAATGGAGAAAGATGCTTTTTGCTTCCTGATGGTGGAAGCTAGTTATGACTACCAACACATGCTAACCAGCTAAATTTTGACCCCTTGGTCTGGAGCATATGTGCTAAAAAACTAAGTCACGATGACAGTTCAAAAGATGACTTAAGTAAATTTACTCCAAAACGTACAAGACAAGACACCTGACATTTGAAAGTGACTTTTTTTTTTATTAAAGACATGTCACCATACACGCTTATATATTCAGTTCTAGTAAATCTATTAAAGCATGTGCTTCTAAACACTCCTGTTCCAAACTGACCTGACAAATGCTAACCGTGGTCCTATAATAATATCTGTCCTCACCCTGAGCTTTAGATCAATCTAGGTCAGTGTCACGCGGTTGTCCGCGGTTATATATGCACAAGGGATCTGTCCTTGCTTAATACAAAATCGGAAAATACATCCACAAACAGAGCAAGCAGGAGAGCAAACACACACACAGTGGAGCAGACTAAAAGAACCATAGACCTCTACGTACATGTTGGACTAAGCTAAAGCACTCTCAATCCCCTTCTCCACCAGGAGCTGACAGTTAGGTGGAAAGGAAAACTGAAGCACAGCTATTTATATTCAATTATGTCTAAACATCTTATTATGATATCTATTGTGAGCAATTATCATGAGTCAATAACAGCTGAGCGTTTTAATTATACCCCATGTCGAGGGGAACAGAAAGCAAATAATGCTGCAAATCACACACGCACAAACACACACACACACACACACACACACACACACAATGTTTTTTTTTTATCAGGGTTGAGGACTTTCCAATGACTTATATTGTCTTTATGCTTAATGAATGGTATTTTCTATCCCCTAGCAGAAACTTTTTTGCATTTTTATAATTTAATTAAGACATTATTTAATGTGTATTAAGCTAATGTAGCTGATTTGGGTATTTGAAATAGGGCTGCATTATTTTGCTCAAATATTATAATTGTGATTTTTAATCACGATTGTTGTCATTTGAAAAAAAAAAAAATTCGGTAACACTTGATAATAATAATTTCATTATTTAAACATTAATGTATTAGTAACATGAACTAACCATGAGCAACATATTTGTTACTGTATTTACTAATCATCGTTAACGTTAGTTAATGAAAATACAGTTGTTCATAGTTTGTTCATGTTAGTTCACAGTGCATTAACTAATGTTAACAAGATTTTAATAATGTATTAGTGAATGTTTAAATTAACATTAACAAAGATTAATAAATGCTGTAGAAGTGCAGTTCATTATTAGTTCATGTTAACTAATGAACCTTATTGTAAAGTGTTACCAAAAACTTTTTAAATTTAATCGTTTATTGCACTTTCATATAAGCACAAATCAAGAGAATGTCAACTCATACACACATTTTATTTTAACTCATCTAGTTTTATTATTTATTTATATTATTTATCATATGCATTAACACAATCTCTACATTATAAAACCTTAAGAAGTTTTTCTGAAAAGCTAAAATAGTGAATAATTATCATTTCAAATTATGTTAATGTTTTTTTCTATGAAAACAACAACAAAAAAAAAGACTTTGTACAGTAGCTCAGATGTTGCGCAAGTACATTTATTCAGCAACCACAATCACAAACAATACTGATGTATGGATTTATTACAGTTTGTCACTGAGAAGGTTTGCTCACAGATTTAGTAACAGCAAATAGCACAAGTGGCCTTGTGAAGGAACACACTGGCTCTATTGCACTCTCTGAGCAGAAAATCTCAGTGGAGATTGCTAATGTTTGTCTGCGTTTTCAAATCATCAATGTTTCATCAGAGTGTGTGCATGGTTGCCAGCTTGAGAAGATTAAGTAAAACACTTTGCACAAAATGTATCTATTTAAGAGAAAAGTTTTAAGAGAAATCTGGCAACCCCAAGCATGAAAGCACATGAAGCCTCTTACCAATCCAAGTTAATAGAAATGTCAATAGAAAAAAACAAACACTTTTTTCCGGATAAATAACCCGAGGGCCAATATCACAGACGGGTAAGAAGCAGAAATCGTGATCATGCCTAAAATACGATTAATTGTGCAGCCCTACCTTGAAAATCTTTGAAAATGTCAGTAATTCAAAAACCTCTTCATTTGAAATAAATACAAACTTCATGCGCTTTCTAGATGATGTGCTGTTTGTACAATTTTAAATGTGTTATGCATGTCAACTGCAATAAGCTTTCTAGGGAGAGGAAATTCTTGTATCCACAAGAGAGACAAAATGATACATAAATCGAATGCAGTTACATAATTCATTTACCTCTATGAGGCAAAATGGAAATGCTATTTTTATTAACATCAGCATAAATCAAAGACCATAAATTAAACATTTGTGCTGGGCAACAAATGAATATGAAATGAATATGCACATCCAATTTGAAAATTTCTCTTTGATTTTTTTGCCATTTTGTTTGACTATGTAACAGTCTGATGATCCACGATGCAAAAATTCAAAAGTACTTCTGTTCTTTTGATATAATGATTATCGTTGCAATGTTTCTGAATGGGAAGAGCTCTAGGACATGGGGTGTGGGAATGACAAATGAACAGCTCATATTATGAGCGCAATTGCTGAAACCAAGTAGTGGGGCTAAATGCCAGGGATGTGATTGATCGAAAATATACTACTTTCCCTGCTGATGCAGTCATTAAATAAACACAGCATCTGGAATCAGCTAGACACGGGCATGCCGTGTGCTCTTTTCCTCAGGCTAGTGATCCACACGCACCCAGAGGCCAGCGGGCTCAGCTAAGGTCATCTCTCACACCTCATGCTAAAAATATCAGTCTGTCTGCTTTTAACAAGAAGCTTCCGGGATAGTCGCAGTGATCCCCGTTTACTCTTACATCTGCAACCTTGTCACACAGGAAAGGGTAAAGAGATGCTTCTCAAAATTTCTCCTTGTTTTTCTGCCTGGGTTGCGTAGCCCGTGGGATGGAGGAAGTGTCTCGTCATGCGTGGAGACAGCAAGATGCCTGTAACTAATCTAACTGACAGCCTCTCAGACACAGATCACAGGGCTGATGGGAGAGAACGGTGAAGCAGAGAACTTTCCAAACAGATTAATTTATAAAGAAGTCTTTCTGTGGCACGAGAGAGTCCCACGCCTGACATGGGATAGCCCATTCCATCTCCGGAAACAAATACCTCTTAAAATAATTCTAAAATTCATTTACAAAGCCCCCTTATGTTGTTCCAAACCTGTGTGACTTTCTTTCTGCAGTGAAACACAAATGGAGAAATTGTGCAAAAATTTTTTTCTCATGCAGCTACAGTGAATGGGAATTAAAGCTTTCAAGCGTCAAAGATGACGCAAAAGCACCATTAAGTGCATTAGGTAGGTTCAGAGAATTTTTGCAGGCAAAATCCAGTCATTTCAATAGGAATCCACGTGATCCAAGCGAATTTAACCATGCAGACTTCGGATTGTGTTCAGGTTGGTCAAGTGGATTCACCACACTTTGATATGCGAGTAACTTCTATTTGAGCTGTGCTTCATACTTTGGTACACTATTGATAGGACACAATGGACTTTCTTTTGTGTACGAAATTTTGCTAATGTGACCACACCTTAAGTCTTTTGAAATAATGTGATAACTTTCTGTAACGAATTTAAGTTGATATTCAGTGACAGGCCTTCCCTCCAAAAGCTGTTAACCACTGCTAATGGAACAGCGATATCAACCGATTCAATAAAAAGATATCACTCAAAAGAATAATTTGTTCATGAATCAGAGATTGGTACTTCTCTCATTATCTCCTAAGGACATATCAAAAAGGCCACGAGCAGATGATTTTAATTGAATAAAAACTTAAATTTAGGCCTGGTCATTCATCTCACAAAAATTTTATGTGGCTCAAGAAGACTCATATAATAACGCTGAAAGGGTTAGTTAACCTAAAAATGAAATTTCTGTCATTAATTATTCACTCTCATGTTGTCCCAAACCTGTAAGACCTTCGTTCATCTTTGGAACACAAATGCAGATATTTTTGATGAAATCTGTATCAGTATCTGAAGCACCCATAGGCAGCAACATCATTGCACCTTTTGAGGTCCAGAAAAGTAGTAAAGACATCGTTAAAATAGTCAACGTGACTACAGTGGTTCAACCTTAATTTTGTGAAGTGAGGAGAATACTTTTTGTGCGCAAAAACAAAACAAAAATAACGAGTTTATTTAATAATTTGTTGTAAAATACAGTCGTAGTCGTAGTGAACGCAGTTCAGCACTACCGTGTTCTACACCAGAATGCAGACTCATTATTGGCCGGCTACTTTTGTTTTTGCGCAGAAAAAGTATTCTTGTCACTTCATAATATTAAGGTTGAACCTCTGTAGTCACGTTGACTATTTTAACGATGTCTTTGCAAAAGTTGCAAAGACGTTGCTGCCTATGGGTGCTTCAGACACTATCAGATTTCATCAAAAATAGCTTCATTTGTGTTCCAAAGATGAACGAAGGTCTTAAGGGTTTAGGACGACATGAGGGTGAGTAACAGAAATTAATTTTTGGGTGAACTAACCCTTTAAGTCATACAGATTACTTTTATAACATTTTGCATTCTTTTTAAAGCTTGAAAGCTTTATTCCCAATTTCTCCAATTGGGCTCCACAGAAAAAAAGTCATACAGGTTTGGAACGACATGAGGGAGAGAAAAATCGTCTTTTAATGTCTAATGCAGATAACTGGTGCCACTTGAATTGAATAAACTGCAAGCACAAACAACTGTGAGGACAACACTTCACATTTACCTGTCAAATGTTTTACCGCTTTTCTCTTTGCAGCTTTGCTTTTATCTTCCTGCAAAACCGTGGCATTTTCCCTGATGTGGCCAACGGGAAAAGAGACCATACAGAAGAGGTGAAAGAAAGTAGCAGTGAAAGAGAGAGAGACTCTCAGCTGTCACTTCTAATTTCTTGTATCATAAATGGTACTAAGGATGAAACATATGTATGAACCTGAGAGAGAAACCTTGAGTAGAACAGAAGACTAAAGCTATACGACACATCAAAGGGTCGCTCCATGTTATCATCAGGGTAAGACGGAGAATGTATCCGTCTCTGGAAGGTAAGGTATGTCCAGAACATCCTATTAAGACTTGACAAATGTTCTTTGCCACTACCAAAGCAATATTCATCATCCATCAGTACAAATACCTTTAATAAATATGGCATGATGGACACATATAAGACCCTCCGGAGTGGACTTGAGTGGCTTAAGGAATTTGTTTTATTCGTTTTAACCAATTTAGCTAATGCAAAAATCATGTATGATTTCAAACTCTAAATATTTAATTCCAACAGTGACAGGATTGAAATACAGCACTGAGGAAACTTCACTCTTGGCATAGGCAGCATGAATGAAAAGCGAGCAAGAGTTTTTACAAAGCAATATTGTTGCCATGCACTCTTTCAGTGGTTGACACTGGTAAAAGTATCAAACATCAGAAAAGTATACAAATGCACCCTGCTCCTCTCCCTTGAGGAGAACAGCTGAATCCCCCGCTGTTGTTGGAACATTATAAGAAATCATGAGTACAGGGAAACAGGACCACTCCTGTGAACACAATGAGGGTAGCGAGCCTGGTCTGTGCCCTATTTACAAAGACTATGTCCAAATGAATAGTCACTACAGGGAAACCATAGAACAAAGCATATCTATCTACCTCACCGCTGACAGAAACTGTTTTTCTCTTGTAAATATAAATTGAATTTGTTTGCAACACCTGCAGACTCCTCAGTTTCAACTGAGAACAGAACATTAGGTTCTAAAGCACAAATAAACTCACTATTCCTGCAAAATGATACAGGAATATGGACATTTATTGCTCTTTAGACCTCCATTATGCTCTTGATTCTAATAATAAATGGCCCAAAGTGGTTTTTGCCATTTCCTTTTCCTCTAAAGTTAACTTTCTGAAGCAAAAGTGCAACTTTGAAAACTGCAAGAATCAGAAACTTTCCTCAAACTTACCACTGTAAAGTCTTCGGCCGAGCAGTTCTGTCCGCTGAAGTTGCAGCTCTTCAGCATCTCTTCCAGCTGGTGACCCGTCCGGTTGAAGATGTCCTGCATGTCTGGCGCCGGATACTCCAAATCGGTGGGCTTGTGGCCGTCCTTGTTTTTTGGGGGCAAGCCGGTCAGGTTGGCCAGGTGGTAGATGTCGGCATCAGTAAGAGCAGAAAAGCGGAAGCGATTGATGTTGCAGATGGTCACGGCGGGGAACACCATCTCCGGGGTGGCCTCCTCGTTCAGCGACGTGACGTGAGGATGCTCCAGGTAGGAGATGGCACACTTTGCCGCCTGGTACAGAAAGAGAGCCAGGGATACCAGAAATGCGAGAGCCCAGAGGGTCTGTCTGACACCCAGCCGGCCCGACACAAAGATGTGGTTAATCCCATGGAGCGAGCTGGCATTGGCAAAGCCGGCCAGGTCCTTGGCTGGGGGGCTGCAGCTCTCCTCGATCAGGCTCTCTTTGTCCCCATCCTGGTTGCCTTTCTGCTTCTCATCCTCCTCTGCAAATTTGATTTTGCAAACAAATTCGATCGGCATGTGGGCAGCCAGGTCTGCGTTTGGGATGCTTGGATAACAGCTTGGAGCCCCAGTTTCCACTAACTCCCGTTGCTCTGACGAACAAGATCTCAACTCCAGAAAGAAAACAAGAGAAAAAAGGCATGCAGAGCGAGAGCGAGAGCGGACGTTGTTGTCGCGTGCAGTGGAGGGAACTGCCTCTGTCTCTCAGTTTCAGCTCTCCTGTGCTGATGCTCGTGGTGCTGCGCTCGGACTGCTCATCTGAGCACTTGTTCGGCACGCTTACGAGTCTTGCTTACCAGCTGTGATACACCTAGGAAAACAAACAACAACAACAGAAAAACATACAACAAACCTCTTCTTTGCTTTACAGACACAGATGAAAATGCAGCATTTTGGCTCAAGCTAAAAGAGGCTGGGGGGGCTTCTTAATAATTCATGAGGAAGCAACACTGTGATTATTTCCTCTTCACCGGCACAAGCAGCGGCAACTCAAACACCCCCCACGCTCTCAGTCCTCTCGCTTTCTCCGTCTCCCGCTCTCTCTCTCTCTCTCTCTCTCTCTCTATCTCTCACACACACACACATTCGCGTACGTATACACTCGCATCCCCCTCTCGCTTTCTCTCTCACTTAATCCACTTGTTTGAGATGCTTTCTTACCCCTTGACCACAATAAGTTGCCATCAAAGGCTGCTTCGCTAAACATCCCAGACAAGATGAGAACATCAGGAGGGTCAGTGGATTTTAATGTCGGTCCCCCACCCATCCACCCCCACCTTAGTCCCAGAAGACATCCTAATTGCGACAATAATGAGGCATGAGGAGCGAGCGTAAACAGCTCACAACTCTGAACAATCAATCTTCAAGAGAAAAAAGCAAAGCAAAAGGGAAAAAGAGAAAGAAAGGATATTGATTGTGCAGAAGCATCAGTCAAAGATTAAGGAAAGCAGTACAACGGTCCTTTCTTATCAGGAATTAATGGTAGAATCACTGGGCTCTGGCACGAATTTAAATTAGTGTCTGTCTCTAGATCTAGGATCGGATGACACGGAAGATGTAGAAATAACGTACTGATCTTGACCCTACTTTCACACTTTTCTTTCATAGACGAGCACTCTCGTGCTGTTAACAGCCTTTTGCTATTGCCAAGCAAAATTATTTAAAATGCATCTCCCTAATGCATAGTTTTCATCTATAAATGCAATTAGCTTTACAGGTCACATCTCTGTGGGATGAAACATTTGGAGAATTGCAGCATTTTAAGGCTAATCAAAAGGCTTTAAAAATTCAAGATTCAAAACAAACTTTTTTAATCTACCTCATCACGGATTGCTATTAAGCATTTATGATGTATTACTATGTATAATAGGTTTACATGCACCTTCCCTTTTACCCTCCACCTCCCCCAGATCTGCGACAGCATTTATGTATGTTTTACTTATGCAGCAGCACCATATCTCACATACTCATTCAGCACATGTGCGAATGACCGCTTGAAAACAAGCCCTGTAGATGCACGCATGCATCGAATCTTAGGAAAAAAGGAGTATACATTGAAAAGCTCTCAACTGTGTGAAAATTAGGTATGGGGGGTTGGGCTTAAGCTTTGAATGTTCAAATATAGTGGACAAACTGTAACACTCCTAATGCACAAGTTTTATTTTTCATTATACTGTTTATTTTGTACTTTTATATCATGAGATACTTTTCAGTTTTGCAGCTCATTGTGACCAAATATCTTTTGATTTGTCAGCCCTGCAAAAAAATATGGTAACACTTTACAATAAAGTTCATTAGTTAAACATTAGTTAATGTATTAACTAACATGAACTAACCATGAGCAATAGATTTGTTACTGTATTTACTATCTTTTTATTACATAGTATCTGTATCTTCGTTAATGTTATTTAATGAAAATACAGTTGTTCATTGTTTGTTCATGTTAGTTCATAGTGGCTTAACTAATGTTAATATGATTTTAATACTGTATTAGTAAATGTTGAAATGTTAACTAATGAACCTTAAAGTAGGCACAAAATATAACCTATGCAAGAGTGAATTCTGTTTACTGCTTAATGCTTAATACACTAAAGGAGGCTGTACTGTACCAACTACCTCAGGGGGGACTAGATGCCATTAGGCGGAACAAACTATAATTTGCATTACTGTCTGTACAAAATAAATGACCAAAAAAAAAAAAAAACACCTAGCATTGTGGATTTGTTGCTTTTTCCGGTAACACTTTAGTTTAGATCAGTTCTCACTATTAACTAGTTGCTTATTAACGTGCATATTACTAAGATATTGGCTGTTTATTTGTACTTAAAAAGCCCAAATTAATGACTTATTCTACACTAAAACTTAACAATCTAAATAACTAATAAGCAGTAATTAGGGGTTTACTGAGGCAGAAGTTAATTGTTAATAGTGAGAATTGGACCCTAAAACTGAAGTGTGACCATTTTTCCTATTGTACTGAAATCGTACTGAACAGTGACCCCAAAACTGAGGTACGTACCGTGCTGTGACCTCTGTGTGCCATTTCACCCTTAAAATATGTAACGGTACATGTATTCGAACTTAACCCAACAGTATGGACGTCAAGGTTTGGTGACTGAAGTCACAATACACTTGGTCCCAGGCTATCCACACTCCAATCCAGAAGGGGTGTGCGCAGTAATACAACACTGTTTGCTACCAGTAAAAAGCACAGAAGAAGATGTAACTATAGCTGTGTCTGAAACCACTCACTCATTCACTCATTCACTAATCCCTATATAGTGTACGGCATTAGAGTGCACTATATTTGCAGGGAGTGAATGAAATGAAGTGAGTGAATTTGGACGCTGATGTAGAACTAGAGTTGGCGCAGAAACGGCTTGACACGTGATACAACTAGTTTTATCCTACATGTTACTTATGTTATTAAATAATGTAAATAATAAGAATCATAATGACTATATTTTGTAATCATATGTAATGGTTAAGAGTTCATGTTCAGATGTCATGTCTTTTATTGTGTTGTCATTGTCATGTTTGTTTTGCCATGTCCTTCTGTCATGTTATATCATGTGTTTCCCCTGTAGGTCATGTGATCCTGCCATGTGCTCCATTGTCATGTGATCCCCCTGTTTCATGTCTTGTCTTGATTGGTTCACGGGTTAATCATGGTTCACAGGTGTTTATTGTTGGTAATTTTCTGTGTATTTTAAACCCTCATGTTTGCCTTGTTCCAGGTCGATGTTTGTGGATTGTTATGTCCCTGTACCACTGTGGTGAGTCATTATCCGTCTCAACCAAGCCATGTCATATGAAGACTATGTTTCCTCAAGCCATTTGAAGATTGTGTTTTATGTTGGACTTATGTTTTTTATTATGGACTATTATTAAACTGCACTTGGTTCGAATTACAACTTGCCTCCAGTGGATCCTTACATCATACATACCTCTGTGCTAACTTAGTAGTTTCATTGATTGTATAATTGGTTTGTCATGCTTAATATGTGTTCATAATCATTAAATACTATAAGTAAAACTGCAAACAAAAATAATCACACCTTGAGAAGTGTACATTATTTCATTTATTTATTATTTTTGATAATAAAGGCGACCGTTATGATTACGTTACATTACAATGAATACAGATGATTAACGAATATTTTTAAATCATCCACTAAATTATCATCTCAAGTTTATTGTAATGTGTATGTGTTCTGTCATTTGGTTTGCCCCATCGTTGTGACCTAATTTCCCAGTCTGTCTGATTGTTGTATTATGTTCAGGTGTGTCTCGTTAATTACCTTGTTTACCTTGTTTGCCACCTGTATTTATATCCAGTGTCCTGCTGCTATGCCTTGACCAGGAGCAACAATCCCTCGAAACCCACACCAGCAGGTTTCCAGATCTGGCGAAGCGCTGAGCGCTTTTTTCTATCGTGGAAACTAAGGCACGCCTAAACAGTGTGGGTCCTCGGGGGAGTTTCGCAGAGTACGTGGAGTGGGTGCTGGTGAACAACGATTCATCATTTACCATTGGCCTCACTAAGGAAGAATCACCAGCCCCGCTCCTCATTCAGAGTTCAGCCAGCATTCACCCATCTGCACGGACGAGCCAGAGCCCATCGCAGATGGAGGTTTTCAGCCTGCCACGAGGAACGAACAGGAGCCGACAAAAAGGACCGACTGTTTCATCGCCTCAGAGCTGGAGCCGCGTCGATCGCCTGACCAGGTGTGTCAGCTGGCAACACCGTGCGCTGTCGTGGGAGACCTCGTGGAGTTTAAGGGGATGGAGTGGAGCCCCTCCCATAGTCCCACCACAGAAGGTGAGCTTGCGCTGGACTGTTTGTTGTTTTTTTAAAGAGGAGGCATGAAGGAGGATGATTCCCTGGCCTCGCTGGTTCCGTCCAGTAAAACATCTCCTGAGTTTCTGCTGGTTCCATCCAGTAAAACATCTCCTGTGTCTCCGCTGGTTCCGTCCAGTAAGACTTCTCTTGTGATTCCAGTGTTTCCTCCCAGCCTCCCTCTCCCACCTCCTCTTCAGAACTCAGCCAGTTCATCTGCCCAGTTTCCGCTGTCTCCAGTCAGCCCCTCAGTTCCTCCTCCACCAGCCCACTGTGGTGTGATCTGGATGTTTGGATCCCCTAGCTCCGCCTCCTGCCTCTGATCCAGTTGCTCCACCTCAGCACATCATCCAGACTCCACCGCCCTGTACCCTGGACTTTTTGTTTGTCTTCTGTTTGTTGTGCTTACATAATATATTTTAATGATAAAAATGTTTTTTACCTTATTAATATAATTTCCTTTTTAAAATTCATCTATATAATCATGTGTCTATATTTTAGTAGGTTTTATTCAAGATTAATAAAAAAATCTTAAAAAAATAGAACTAGTGTCATGCTACGTGTGTGTGGAATGAATCGCTTGACAGTAAATGTCCAATGAGAGTATTTTAATAACAATAATCCAGAACAGGGAAAACACAACCACGTGAAACATAGACGAGAACAGACAGAGAACTATTTAAGTTTGGATAGTGCTTTTTCGTGTCTATCAACCGGCGTCAGATAGCCAGAACTTTTGTTACAGACAAGATATGAAAGAATAGCAGATTTGGAAACGGCTTACATCGGAAACTGTGATAGGTAAAATTTCTCCATGTTATGGATTTATATAGATCACATCACGTATCTAAAAATGTAAGTAAGGGCTCACTATATAGTTTACACCATTGGCTAAGATAGATTTTTTTTTTTTTTTATCCTTAAGAAATTTTTAATGATAATTGAATTTATTTAAACACAGAGATGCAAAGAAAAAAAAAACTAACAAAAAAACAAACCTCTGAATAAAAAAAAGCACTTTTACTTTTACTTTTCAAAAAGTTTCAAAAGTTTGAATGACATGAGGGTGAATAAATGATGACAGAATTGTAATTTTTGATAAATACTATCGCTTTAAGGTTTACATGGATACATCCCTTGATATCATCTGGGAGTGAATTATATATGCAGTATATCTGTGTATAATAAGTTTCCCTATTATATTTTCAGAATTGTTCTCTGTAAATGGAGATCTCCTACCTCTCTATTTACACCATGCGCAAACCCTTACTGTGAAAACATACCCATAAATAGACAAGCTTACGTCACCTTACATTTACACCTGGGTTTGATAGTGAAGGAGCGCTGTTACTCTGACGAATTCAAATGTGTTTTTCTAGTTTTAATGATCAGGGTCATCAGTTATTTATAAGAGACATTATTGGGACAACAAAGCGATTCCCTCCAGTGTGTCACGGCCCTACAGCCCAAATACATATATAATGCATGTTGATCATGTGCATGTGTCTTTTCCTCTCAACACCAGTGTTTAAGCAATCCAGGATTACTCTAAAGCAGAAGAAAGCAGATTTTATGTTAAATTTCTCTCCAGGCTTGTGTTTTTCAGTTTCCATGCCAGGTCAAGTTTTCTTAGAAGCGTTAGTGGGACCTTTTATTTTTAGCTCCAGTAATATTGACAGATTCACAGCACTTCTGAAAAAATTACTTCTCACTGGTAATATGTCGATGTTTTTTAAAAACAGTTTATGGCAATCTAACATTCCACTTCAAAGGATGCCGCTGATAAACATACACAGAAGTCTGAGTAAAGCCCTGGATATCAAACTGGCACAAGAATCACCCCTGCCTCTGGCTTTTGACACATATGGCATTTAGTTGTTTTTTAAATTATTATTATTATTCAATGTGTATTTATATATGCAACACTTTATACAACAATCACTTCATGGTGAGTCTCTAGAGCTTGCTGAAGCCTCTGGGATTTCCTTTCCCCCTGAGTGGCAGTGTTCTCCAAAGCAATTCAAACATTATTTATGCATTTATCAGCCTTCAAACATTGAACATTCACAGCTAAAGGCACACAATATAATATCATGATAAACATTCTGTATATAGCTGTATATAACTGTATATAACCTCATGTGTGAGTAAGAATTTGTTGTCTTTAAAAAGTCTTTCCCAAAGGAGACTGCTTTCAGTTACATGTTGGAAGCAAAATTGGGCTTCATCGTGTTGTTCTGATTGATGCTCTGCAGGGGGAGGGAGGACAGGGTGAGGAATGAATCCTAACCTTGTTCCAGTGATATGAGACAACAACATGCTCAGAGGACACATCTGTCATATGGCATAGGAAATCTCCTAAACCGAGTTATACTGCCTTTGGTACAAAACATGGACATGAGCCTGATGTGTCAGCGAGAACAGTTCACTTCACAGAAATATTTACAGTTATTAATTTTTACAACTTTTACAACAAAATATACTGTACAGTACTGTATCGGACGGATTCTAACTAAAACTGACATCTGCTGGAATAAACCACTGGCCAATAACTGTACCAATGAATTTTATCATATAGTTTACTGTGAAAATAGCCAAACTGAGTTGTGCATGTCACTTTTTTATAGATATTTGTGACTGTTATTATGGTAAAAGTTGCTTGAGTACTTCTATTTTGCACCAGGATCCCAAGGTGAGATATTATCAGGTGCAGTAAGTTTCGAACGGTGTGAGCGCGAGAAAATTCTACTGTGAGGGACATTCAATCAGGAAGTGTCTGGAACAGCTCTTGAATATCACTTCTGTCACTGTTTCTATGGACATTATCTTTGTTAGCACATTTCTGCTACAGAGTTGTCTTCAATTATGTTATAGAAGAGAGAATGTAAGACGCTTCCCCCATTTACAGAGAAAGATCAGAATGGACATCGTGTCAATATCATGTGAATAATGCTAAACACAGAGGAACAGTGTCAACTAAAACATTAAACAAAATTTACTTTTTAAAAAACTTGGTAACTAAGTGAAATAAAATAAGTTTAAGTAACTAAACTTACTAAAACTGAAATAAAAAAAAGCTAATAACAATGACAAAAGCATAGCACACAACACAATTACAAAAACGAATTATTTTAATAAATTAGGGCTGCGTAAAAAAATATTGATTTCTCGATTTTAATCGATTTTCATTTTTGCGAACCGATATAGATTCTTAAATGCAAAGAATCAATTAGTCTATCCTGTTTTCAGTTGATGAATGAACAGAACATAGCGTGCCTCCCATCCAATAAATCACAACGATCTTTGAGCTTTGTTACTTTTTATATGAAGCAAAGTCTCAGATTTCAAATGAAGTCCATCTTCTTATTATTATTCATGTGAACTTATCCTCTCCTCTGCTTTAATACCAGTTACAGTGCGAAATAAACATAAATAAACATCTGAAGGTATGTTAAAAGATACAGTACAACTTACCAAAATCTGTATCATGTCACATGTAATCAGTGTTTCAACCCAGGAAAAACGTTAATAACAGCTTGTAAACAATGTCACATAACATCATATTTACCTCAGAAAAACCATACTCAGTGACCATAAACTATAGAGAGAAGTCTTCTGATAAATATATGCACCGTTACGTATTCATTATTATTTTTTCATGTCCTTCAATATTTAATACATGTTTCAATAAATCAGTTATGACAGCCACAATTTAAATGTTTATATTTCAAAAATGAAAAATATGATACTGATTTAGAATTATTATTATGTAATTCTAAACTTTATTTATTATAAAAAAACATAGAGTGTAATTTAAGAGTTTGTATATAAATAAGTTCATTTTAACCTTCCATACTGTAGTAATGTAGTATCAACTGACTCCCATGTGTAATTTACAGCGTTAGGTTTTTTTTCCTCTAGAAAATTTGCCATGCACTGAATATGATATATAGGTGCATCTGAATAAATTAGAATGTCGTGGAAAAGTTCATTTATTTCAGTAATTCAACTCAAATTGTGAAACTTGTGTTTTAAATAAATTCAATGCACACGGACTGAAGTAGTTTAAATCTTTGGTTCTTTTAATTGTGATGATTTTGGCTCACATTTAACAAAAACCCGCCAATTCACTAGGTCAACAAATTAGAATATGGTGACATGCCAATCAGCTAATCAACTTAAAACATCTGCAAAGGTTTCCTGAGCCTTCAAAATGGTATCTCGGTTTAGTTCACTAGGCTACACAATCATGGAACTGCTGATGTGACAGTTGTCCAGAAGACAATCATTGACACCCTTCACAATGAGGGTAAGCCACAAACATACATTGCCAAAGAAGCTGGCAGTTCACAGAGTGCTGTATCCAAGCACGTTAACAGAAAGTTGAGTGGAAGGAAAAAGTGTAGAAGAAAAAGATGCACAACCAATTTAGAGTACCGCAGCCTTATGAGAATTGTCAAGAAAAATCGATGAAAATCAAAAATTCGGGTGAACTTCACAAGCAATGGCCTGGGGCTGGGGTCAAGGCATCAAGAGCCACCACATTCAGGCGTGTCAAGAAACTTGGCTACACCTGTTGTATACATCTTGTTAAGCCACTCCTGAAGCACAGACAACGTCAGAGGCGTCTTACCTGGGCTAAGGAGAAGAAGAACTGGACTGTTGCCCAGTGGTCCAAAGTCCTCTTTTCAGATGAGAGCAAGTTTTGTGTTTCATTTGGAAACCATAGTCCTAGAATCTGGAGGAAGGGTGGGGTCACAGCTGATTGAATTCCAGTGTTAAGTTTCTACAATCTGTGATGATTTGGGGTACAGTGTCATCTGCTTGTGTTTTTTTGAAAACCAAAGTCACTGCACCCACCCGTTTACCAAGAAATTTTGGAGCACTTCATGCTTCCTTCTGCTGACCAGCTTTTTGAAGATGCTGATTTCATTTTCCAGCAAGATTTGGCCCCTGCCCACACTGTAAAAAGCACCAAAAGTTGCTTGACTGGCCATTAAACTCACCAGACCAGACCTTGTCAAGAGGAAAATGAGAAACAAGAGACCAAAAAATGCAGATGAACTGAAGGCCACTGTCAAAGAAACCTGGGCTTCCATAACGCCTCAGCAATGCCAAAAACTGATCACCTCCATGCAATGCCGAATTGAGGCAGTAATTAAAGCAAAAGGATCCCCTACCAAGTATTGGGTACATATACAATAAATGAACATACTTTCCAGAAGGCCAATTCAGTAAAAATATCTTATGAAGTATTCTAATTTATTGAGATGCACCTGTACAGTCGTGGCCAAAAATTTTGAGAATTCCATAAATATTAGTTTTCACAAAGTTTGCTGCTAAACTGCTTTTAGATCTTTGTTTCAGTTGTTTCTGTGATGTACTGAAATATAATTACAAGCACTTCATACGTTTCAAAAGCCTTTATCGACAATCACATGACATTTATGCAAAGAGTCAGTATTGCAGTGTTGGCCGTTCTTTTTCAGGACCTCTGCAATTCAACTGGGCATGCTCTCAATCAACTTCTGGGCCAAATCCTGACTGATAGCAACCCATTCTTTCATAATCACTTCTTGGAGTTTGTCAGAATTAGTGGGTTTTTGTTTGTCCACCCGCCTCTTGAGGATTGTCCACAAGTTCTCAATGGGATTAAGATCTGGGAGTTTCCAGGCCATGGACCCAAAATTTCAACGTTCTGGTCCCCGAGCCACTTAGTTATCACTTTTGCCTTATGGCACGGCGCTCCATCGTGCTGGAAAATGCATTGTTCTTCACCAAACCGTTGTTGGATTGTTGGAAGAAGTTGCTGTTGGAGGGTGTTTTGGTACCATTCTTTATTCATGGCTGTGTTTTTGGGCAGAATTGTGAGTGAGCCCACTCCCTTGGATGAGAAGCAACCCCACACATGAATGGTCTCAGGATGCTTTACTGTTGGCATAACACAGGACTGATGGTAGCGCTCACCTTTTCTTCTCCTGACAAGCCTTTTTCCAGATGCCCCAAACAATCGGAAAGGGGCTTCATCGGAGAATATGACTTTGCCCCAGTCCTCAGCAGTCTATTCACGATACTTTCTGCAGAAGATCAATCTGTCCCTGATGTTTTTTTTGGAGAGAAGTGGCTTCTTTGCTGCCCTTCTTGACACCAGGCCATCTTCCAAAAGTCTTGGCCTCACTGTGCGTGCAGATGCGCTCACACCTGCCTGCTGCCATTCCTGAGCAAGCTCTGCACTGGTGGCACTCCGATCCCGCAGCTGAATCCTCTTTAGGAGACGATCCTGGCACTTGCTGGACTTTCTTGGACGCCCTGAAGCCTTCTTTACAAGAATTGAACCTCTTTCCCTGAAGTTGCTGTTGATCCTATAAATTGTTGATTTAGGTGCAATCTTAGTAGCCACAATATCCTTGCCTGTGAAGCCATTTTTATGCAATGCAATGATGGCTGCACGCGTTTCTTTGCAGGTCACCATGGTTAACAATGGAAGAACAATGATTTCAAGCATCACCCTCCTTTTAACATGTCAAGTCTGCCGTTCTAACCCAATCAGCCTGACATAATGATCTCCAGCCTTGTGCTCGTCAACATTCTCACCTGAGTTAACAAGACGATTACTGAAATGATCTCAGCAGGTCCTTTAATGACAGCAATGAAATGCAGTGGAAAGGTTTTTTTGGGATTTAGTTAATTTTTATGGCAAAGAAGGACTATGCAATTCATCTGATCACTCTTCATAACATTCTGGAGTATATGCAAATTGCTATTATAAAAAACTTAAGCAGCAACTTTTCCAATTTCCAATATTTATGTAATTCTCAAAACTTTTGGCCACGACTGTGCGTTCAAAATAATTAATATCGAATCGAATCAAATCGGAATAGAATTGCAAGCATGTGAATAGAAATCGAATAAAAACCTGAACATTTTGTCAATACCCAGCCCTATAATAAATAGTATAATCATATTTAAATAATACTAAAATTATTTAGCACTAATTATTAAAAAGCACTCAAGAGGAATCTCTGATGGTATTAATATAATATTTACCATATTCTTTGAGAGTCTGACCTTTTCTTTGCAGTCCAGGTGAAATGCTAAATGAATGAACAAATGCATAAATCAAGCTATGAACAGAGAAATTCTACTTCTACAAATCATGTTACACAGACATTCAAAAATAATGTTTTAGAATGTCTAGACAGGACATTTACAGTGCAAGACAGAAGACCACCTTAGCCAAACAGGTTTATTTCTTGCCACCACCAAAAATAAAATAATAAGTAAATAACCAGCTCTGGTACACTCCAGTCATTAAGTTGAAGACATGAAATATATTTTTAGATATGTTGGATTGGCGGTTACATGAGGTTTCAGCATAGAAATGCAGAGCAAAAGGAAAGAAGAGCTGGATGTTTCCCTTCTAACACCTTTTCCATGAAAGTGGTGATGGTTCTTGGACCAGAGGTGGTTCTTGGCTGGAGCCAACCATAAATGTCTTTAGGGGGTCATGTGGAGCTGATTTTTCCGGCCCCCAAAACTGCCTTTTAAGTGGTTAACACACAGAACACCAGTTCAGTGAAAAGGGAACAAAAGATCACCACAGCCTTTGTGCAGCAGTAACTAAATCTAATGATCATTTTATGTGCAAGCAGACAGACCTTTCTGTAAGAACTTCAAAAATCCATTTTTTATTTTCTGTCAAGATGCCGTTGCTTCTTCGCGCAATACTTTTGATGTATTAAAGTGGATGTGGGAGATTTGAGAGCATTGCTCTAGTGCTGTAACCTTGCATGATCTTCTGAGGTTTCAATGCATAATAAGAGCTTTCATTGATAGGCTGAACCCGTTTTCACATCAAGTATGTGGAAACTCACTTTGTACCATGTGTAAATGCATTGCCCTGAAGAGCACAGAGAGTTTCAGTAGACTGACAAACGGACTTGCTCTGCGAACTTCAGAGGAAGGGTCAAGGTTCATTTTTTTCCCTTGGGACCGTTCTGACCTGAAGAATAATGTTTTATTGAAGTGTACAGAAACCACTCAATATATCAAAATGTGATTAGTGTTTCATGTCCAGCAGATGGTCCAGAACAACTTAATTTGGTTCTTTCACGCTTTCCGGCTCGTTTGATTTGTGATGGCGGGGAGGTGAAAGGTCATCAAATGGGAAAAGCTTGGAGTGGCCCTTGAAATATAGCCAAGCATTGCATCATTATCTCACTGGCAGTCATGTAAAGAGGAGTGTAGAGGTAATAGCAGTCCTAAAGGAAACAGCCTTTACACGTGTCTAGTGATTGTCCTATCAGGAAAGACTATTCAAAATTCTTAAATACACATTTACGTTGTTGCAAGATTTATTTCCGTAACTCAAAGTAAAAAGTAATGCCACAAATACCACTACTTTAAAACTTCTCTGGTGATATGCCATATTTATTAATTTAATTTCTTGCACAGCACTCTGAAATTCTGATCAATTGCAGCATCCACATTCTACATTCAAAAGTTTGGGGTGATTTTTTTTCTTTTCTTTTGAAAGAGGTCTCCTATGCTTAGCAGTTTGATCCTAAATACAGTAAAATGCAGTATTGTTGTGATATAATCTTGTAATTTTAATTAACTTCTTTCTATTTGAATATATTTTAAAATATAATTTATTCCTGTGATGTCAAAGCTGAATTTTCAGCATCATTACTCCAGTCAGTGTCACATGATCCTTCAGAAATCAGTCTAATATGCTAATTTATATAAACATTATTATAATATTATAATATTAAATATTATATTATTTTTTATAAGTACTACTGTTGTTATGTCACAAAATGTAGTTTTAAGTTTGAATTGTTTGCTTGTATTTTTTATGTATTTGATTGTGTTCACTGTTTGCTTGTGTTTATGTCTTTTATACGGAGTCCCAGAAACGACATGCAGGAAAAAAATAGTAGGCTAAATCATGCACGTTTCAGTAATTTGAGGGAACAAATTAGTAAATCATTTGCACGGTTTAGTAAATCAAGGGAGAATGAAAGCAGCACACAGTTCAGCAGGAACTGTAAAAGGTGACTGCTGTTTGTTTGCAGCACTCTGTGACTGTCTGTCTACATCTCTGCATAGCCTAACTGAACGCGTGTGATATTTGCGTGAGCAGGGTGCACAGAGGTATAGAAATTCATATGCTGACAGGCAAGTGGGATTGAATGCAATGATTGGACAAACATAATTTTTTGGTCCTGAGACTTCCACAGAAGATATATGTGCACGTTTTAATATATTTGTATTTAGACCACTTCTATTATTGATTGCTATCAGAATGTGAAGAGAGTTTCAACTAGTAAATCAATGAGTTTATAAAAGAAATATTACTGTAAAATTTCCTTTCTGCATATTTATTTACTTTGTAATGTATGCAGGATAATGTATAGTCAGCTGAACGTCTATATGGTAAAATAAACCGTAACGTAATAAGTACTTATTACTCTAATACGAACTTCTAAATGTAAGTGTCAACTGAAACAGCATCTTTTCCCAATTGTTCAATGTCAACCTCTGTTATATTACTGACTGACTGAACAAAACCAAAAGTATTCTGCCCACAACAATTATAACAGATTTCTCTGCTTTGACCTACAGTAGTTTTGTGTGATCAAATCTGAGTTCTGTTTTCCACAAGGATACAGAAAGAGCAATTGAAATTTGAGAGTAACCTTTCTTCTCCGGCCTCCAGATAGTAGGAATTATTATTTATTTTATTCCCTTTGTTTCATTTCATTTCACTTTGTCCTTCCAAGACCTCAAATGGGAAAGAAAGGCACTTTCAACTGGAACACAACCTAAATGTCACAGGCTGATTTTCTTTTCTTTTTTCTTTTTATATAATAAAGAAACCCAGAGAAAACTCATTCATGCACATTTTTTACAACACACAGCTGCCTGTAAATAATAAATGAACTTCATTTTTGGACCACTTCTTAATAAAAAGTCTCTTCCATCCTGGGTTCACTGGAAGTCATTGTGGCCCAGTGTGAACTGAAGTGGTTTTGCCCTGCATCCCTCTGGGAGCAAAGCCAGGGCCCTTTGTTTGTGTCCCTTCACTTCACCTCCTGCGGAAATAATATCAATCTTTCTCCAACCAGGCAGGACGGCACAAAGACAACACACAAACAAACAGGTCAGGCACCACCAAGAGATTTTTAAAGCAGACACATTTTATTCAGTCAATAATATATTGACAAAACGACTAAACAGAAGTATTTATGCATATACCCATATGAAGCTCACAGAGATGTGAGGATTTCATATAATGTGCACGTAAGGAGAGAAAGTGACTAAGAGAATTATCTTAAAAGGCTAATTTCACATCTATTCCCCTGGTTCAATTATCTATCTGTTTGTGTTTGATGTCTTCATGCGGAGTGGGGTGGGGGCTGGGGGGCTCATTATCGGACAGCTGCTATGTTGCTCCGGTGCTCACTGGCTGTCAATTTCTGGACAGATGGGTTTGCAGACTGCAGCCTGAGAGGAACCACTGACCATCAACAGCACAAACAGCCACCGCCCTCAAATCTCAGACTGTTAGATTCATTTTCACAAGAAACTAAGATAAATATTGGTGCCACTGTCATTAAGAGACATAAGCACTGTTCCAAAACCCAGAGAGCTACCTTGTTGCATACTACCACCTACATAACATACGCAGCATCCTAACTGTCGTGGAACCTAATAGAGTGGTTCAGTAATGACATCAAAATCCGGAAGACTAATTTGCCACTGATTTTCCTATGGGGTTTTATAATGGGTTTTTTAAATTCATGAGTACAATAAGGTCGGTCTGTGGTAAACGTAACTTGGCGATACTTGAACATATTGTTCTACAAAGTAAACTGCACACATAATATAGTTAGTTATTAGCAGTGTTGGGGGTCATGCGTTACAAGTAAAGCTAGTTAAGTAATCAGATTACTTTTTCAAGTAACTAGTAAGTGACGCATTACTTTTAAATAAAACAAAATATCTGAGTTACTTTTTCAAATAACTAAGACAAGTTTTCCCATTTACTGAAAGCTCTCCTGAGAGAAACTGGGAACTGAGTAGTTGTGTGCGCTGTGTGAACATGATGGTTATTGAAGTTCTAGACTAAATGTGAGCATGGATTTGCAAAAACAGATTCCGTATTCCTAAAAATGAGTAAAAACAGTGAAATGCAAACTCGAAATATTACACTCTACTGAACAGGCATAAATTTGCATTTCCTTCAGCCTGAGGCTTATTCGTTTCACTTTTGGAGTGAAAGGGCCTTTATATTTGCCAAAAAAACATATAAAAAAAATCATACAAAAAAGCAAACAAGCTAGCCCAGGCAGGTAAGAATAAGTGACGCAAAAGCAATGCAACACATTACTTTGCATAAAAAGTAACAAAATATCTATTTGTCTCTCTGTCTGTCCATCCGTCTATATATCTGATATGTCTTTCAATTAATATATGCGAAAGAACAAAAGCACAAAAAAGCTAAAATATTGTGTCTATGGAAGGGAATGTACTGTAACTAGAATGTAATGAGATTTATATTAATTTGGAAGACACAAAGTATAAAAAAAAAACCAATAAAATTTGTTCAAAATGACAAATGACGTATCACAGGTGGCAGCATGATCAAGTTGCCTACCTTCTGGAACAGCTTTCGCGCTGCAACAGTGCCTATGATGTCTTAAAATGCCGCCACCATAAGCAGTTCACTAGGTTTTGGAACAGAGTAATGGAAACAGCTCAGTTTGAGCATTCTCTCAATCACTGCGCAGAGAGCAGCTGCTGAATGTCCTGGTGGAAGAACAGGGTTGATCAGATGGTACTGTCCAAAATGCCAGATGCTACAAAGAGTTGCTCTTTGAAAAGTATATCTATGAAATGTGAAATTTGGATGTAGAGATGTTAGGCAAGAACAAATCCACAAACCAAGATCCTGACTTTGTATTGGGTTAAATATATGTAGGTACCTGTAAATTACATGCGCATAATTTAACACATTGTGAATAGATCAGTGAATTTCCAACGCGCGTTGACATCACATGCTCAAATTAGTGTAAGTGAAATGTACAGCGGCTACCTTTTGATAACTAAAGAAGAAGAGTTTGCACTTTTAACGGTCCTCTGATATCCTCAATGATTAAAGAATGGCATGCCAATGGAACAGTGTCTTGTGGGACTGACCTGCCTCAAGATATTAGGACTTGAATAAATCACGTAATGTTGCTGTATCATCTATGTCCAGATCAATCTTGCCAGATCAATACGTCTGTCTCAAGTCATGATATCGTAGAGGCAGGAGAATAGGCACCTGGAGCACATTAACATGAACGAGTGAGTATTCGACATTATGGCTAAACGCGCTACACCGCTTCAATTACATCAAATGAGCTTTCACAGGTTTATAAAAAGACAGATTTACATTACTATACAGCCTGTAAACATGTAAGCCTATTGCATGGTTACTTACCGAAGTAAATGAATAAATAGACATGAAATTTGAAATGAAATGCATTTAATGTGTGACTGACAAGTGGATGTGTATTTATACAGATCTGTTGTGCATTTATATCGGTTCAACTAAAACAATGGGAAGAAAAAGTGGCAGTACCCTAGTCTCAGCTGAATACAGCATATAGTAGTTGGCTCAGAGAGGGTGGTGTTATATGTGGCACATAATAGGCTTTTACTTCATCAACAAGGAGACAATTACTGTTATTGTTCTAAAAACACATTTGGTGAAGAAGTTGTCTCTGAAACAGAGATTAAACAGATGAATAGCTCAGGCCAAGTCAAGCTACAGCTCCTTGTCTCATTTATCTTATTACAACTCTAGGTATGTTGTAATGAGAAGCAATAAATAGGATGATCGGTAAAGATATAGAATTGACCCTCAGCAAACAATGCGTGAGAGCGCATGGCTTGTCGGACATAGCAACAGTAACTAAAGGGGGCGGGTCTTTGAGAAGCGTCAATTAACTGAATGGTTTACATGTCGTTCAGCATATGAAATAAGAAACATAATTAAAATGTGAAATACTTTGATTTTCCAGTATGTTTTCCAAAAAAACAACTATTCTGTTCCATTCAAGAAGAAAAAGTCTACAGGAAGATGAAGCCGTTATTTATTTATTTATTTATTTATTTATCTATTCATTTATTTTTTTATAATGAGACTCCATATGGTCAATACTGCTTTGTCTTAAAGTGATAGTTCACCCAAAATCATTTACTCTACCTCTTGATGAATATACTAGTCACTCCTTTTCAATTTAATTGAAGTGAATGAAGACTAAAGCATCAAGCTCTAAAACTACAAAAAGCACCATAATTAATTGTATCACAAGAGATCAATACAATTGTTCTCTATATCGCAAGTCTTCTGAAAACACATCCATCTTTGTAGAGGAACACACAAAAATTTCTTGGCATATTCATAATTAATGACAAAACATTTTGTTGAGTCGGACTTTCTTAATTAATCAATTAAGAGTCACAAAACCACTCTGATTGATTCGAGAATCGAGACTCACAGTCTGGTTGCAACAATTAACAGCACACTCTGGCGCAATATGTTCAGGGAACCAAAACTTGCATGGCTTCAGAAGACACAAAATATATTGCTTTTAAGCAGAGTACTACTTTTATGGTGTTTTTTGTGACCATTTTTGAAGTTTAAAAGCTCCAGTTTCCATTCATTGGGTCTGCATTGAAAAGAGTAATTTTATGAAAGTGACACAGGTTTGAAACAGCATGAGGGTGACTAAACAATGACAGATTTTTCATTTCTGGGTGACTTTGCCTTTAAGCTTTGGGGAACAAAATTCAAGTTCAAAACATGTTGGGAAAAAAAGAGTGTCATAACTTATGCAAAAACCAAAAAATTAACCAGGCAAAACCCTGATTATGAACACATGCCTTGCGGCGCCTGCTTGCTTTAATTAGATGAACGGACTATATAATGCCAGATGACCTTTCCCACCACCAGCGCTTTAGCCTCCAGATTGGGACATTTAGTTGTCGCGGTGGACAATTATCTTTCAGGTACTACCTGCTGTGTCGGATAATAGTCCTTAATTAGCACAGGAGCGGGGAATGCAGAAAGAGGTCTCTCCCCGTCTTTCGGACTGCAGCAGGGGATGAGAGAGTAGAGGAGAGTCAATCATGTCCACTCTATTGCCTACTCACTCACCCACCCAGCAGGGAGCTTTCTGCTCAGATCCAGTGCTTTCAGCAGGGTGGGAATGATGATGCATTCAGAGGTGAGTGAGTTACCAGGGGGGAGATGATGGTCCTGAACTTCTAGGGCTGCCCCTGTCTCTCTATCTTTCAAAAATGTACAAAGAAACATTGAATGCGCCGCTGGAGTGCGGAAGATTTCTCTGAAACTTCACAGTGACTTACGAATGCCTGGACCTGAATAGAATTCAAGTACAAGAAACGACAGGGGTGAACCATCCAGAAAACAGCAGGGACTACAAGCCCACAAATACATCGTTCCAGCGTCAAGATTGGGTTTCATTCTCTCTTTTCAAACAGACATTAAAGCGCGGTTTACGTAATTGCATATCGCTTTATTTCCAGGCTGCGTGTTTACATCCGTATTGCATTTTTAAAAGAGCTTTCATGGCTCCTCCAGGCATGCTGCGAATGCACCAGGCGGCGAACCCCTGACGAACAGATCAGTGGGCCTAGCTCTCGGATGGAGCAACAAACATGATCATTCATCTATCAAATACACTTGGGATGACATCTGTCACCAGGCCTCTTTTTTCTTCCCTTTCCTTTCCATTTACAGCACTAGCCTTATTGATCTAAAAGCACAAAGCACAAGAAAACGTAGCGCATGACAGTCCAAAATACACACTAATACTGATGTCACATACCAATGGCTATTTTTTTCCCACAATCCCAATGCAAAGTGAACGATATCGGCGTCACAAAGAGACATTCTACAGTATCGACTTTGTGAAGTACTGTAAGGCAAAGACACGCTCAGAAGACGAGACCTGAATGTCACACGCACAAAAAGAACTGAATATTTCCTGCCACTCATCAATTATCCGGAAGCCGTGCGGAATGTACAAAAACCCTTTAATTACATTTAATCTGCGGTCTGCATGCGAAACAGGAGGTTAACATAATATCACTGAGCCATCTTCATGGTTCAATAGTGCTAAATGACTCAACTAATGAAAGCCAGTCTGCTTCACTAACACCTTCTGACTGGTCATTTTTTCCTTTTTTGTGAAACAAGGCATTCTTGAAAATCCAATTTTCTCCTGTCCCCGTTTCTTTTTTTTTCATGGCTGTTCACTTGTCATGTCTCATGCTTGGGAGATTATTATTTTTGTGCCGTTTTGCTAGTTCTCTCCAAATCTATCACTTACAGCAGGTACAATAGCCGAATTTAATAAATCCCTTCTGCATGGACTCCCTCCTGTGCAGTGGGCTTGAAAAAAATGGAAGGAAACACTCGGGCTGAATGAGTGTGTTCTTGGATTTAAATGTGATGTGGGTGTTCAGCAGTCTTAAGAGGTTCGGAGGGGGGCTGGGGGGCACTGCTGTTTATGCTGCTGAGCAAAGTAAACTATTCGCAAACTACTTGTGGTGAATATTCAGAGCGTGATACTCTTCCCGAGGTTTTACACTGATGCATGTCCAACAAGTTCAAAGTTATGAGTGCAACAATTCAGCTCTGGAATCCGTTGAGAATTGTGAGGCAGGATAGAAAATATCAAGAACTGTATTCGAACAAAATATCTGATAGATGACAATTGAAAAATCAATGTGATTGCTGTATAAGGCTGTGGATGCTTTTTTCAATAGTCCCCCCCCCCCCCCCATATGCAAAATGTAAAGCTGGTTGAAACAGGACACGTGTTATTCACCTTATTGGAAATGAGATTTCTTTTACAGTCTTGAAATAAATGAACCTTTTACAGCCTGATGCTACAAAAGTACCTTTTAAAGACCCATAAATGCCTCTCTACTACTCTCTAGTGCTTTAAGAACCCAAATGTAAGACTAAAAACCTACCCCCCCCCCCCCCCCCCCCCCCCCCCAACTCATACAACTTTTTTGAATGTTGCATTGATATACATTGTTTGGACATAATTAAATACATAAATACATCAAGATGACAAGAAAGATCTACAGAAGAAACAAAGTCATAAATGTTATGAAAGACATGAAAATGACTAAATTAAGACCAAATGTTCATTTTTGGGTATCCTATATTCCTTTAAAAACCTCATGCAGAGAAATATGGGTTTTGTTGAAGCTGAGATGTTGAAGAACCATTAAATGACTGTTATTTTGAATAATTCAGGTGTAAAAAATATTGTTTGTTTTTTTACACTGGCGCAACATGCAGCCGAAAACATAAAATAACATCTCCTGCATGTGAGTCTGTTTCAATATACCTAGATTTTCTCCCATATTTTCTTTCCCATTCTGGTTAGTGACACAAGAAAATGTATCCCTCTACGAACCAGACACCCTACCTCCTGAGGTCACAGAAGAGAGTGGTGCACTGAGGTGGTAACAAAACGCACCAAAAACAGTCCTGACACACTCTGTGGAGGCTGACAGCCAGTTGAGACTTCAGAGACAGTAGCATTTAAAAAGCAAGTCAGGAACATTTTAGTAAGGCTGGCTTCAACATTACGCCAATTTCTTTTTTTCCTCCACTGAAAGACTGCATTCATTTTTGCTCTGTTTTCCAGGATGGAAACACTGTAATTGTGGATTATTTTACCAATCACTCTCTTTGATGGCTTCATGAAAACAACCCACTCTCTCACCTCCCACTCAAATGAAACACTTTCAGGCCTTTGAGAATTTAACAAAATGTTTGAGGAAGTAGATTTTGAAGGGGAAAAAAGACTAATGTACTTCAATATTAATTGAGAGAGTCCTTTTCCCTTTTCTTCGATATTGATTACCACCTCTATTCAAAGGCCTGGTGAAACCTGAATGCATTCCATGCATTTAGCTTAATTTCTGCAGTATATTGAGAAGTAGTCTGACTGGTTTTTTTTTTTTTCACTTAATAAAAATGCTCATGCATTAATCCCTTTCATCATTTCTATAAGGCCGAGGGTTTTTCATCCCTTACTGACAACTCTCAGACAACTTATTGACACAATCTTAAAATATAGAAAAATACATAGACACACACACACACACACACACACACACACACACACACATATATGTCCCACAGTTTTGAGATGTTTCATTTGCCCAGATGAAATATATCTTAAAATAAATTTCGAAGCCAAATTAATCTATTTTTCGTCATCCGAATCAATTGGAGTGCCAAATTCTTTCACGCTCTTCATTCTCTTCTCAGTTAACAAGCATCTGTTTTGGCCTTCCTCTATCAGAACATATTGACAAAACATGAAAGATAAATGTGGTTCTGAGTTTTACCTAGAGCATAAACCTTGGCCATAATTCAGAGCCTATTGCTTACAGCCAATTGTATGAGTGAAGAGAATACTAATCTCTCTTAGTACCACTGTAAAGCTTTGATGTTTCTGCTGTCCTTGTGCTTAGAGTGTCTGTGAGCTAGACCTTTAAATGAAACCACAGGATACGCACATGAAAATGACAAATTAACAAACAGAAATGATTTGATCTTTAAAAGGAAGAACATGTCATCACTTTCTCCCTCCTTGTTCAAGGCTGGGTGTTCGGAGTGTTAATTGCTCATCTTTTATAATCAGCTTGGCTCATTTACCAGAACTTACACTCTAGTTCAAACACTTCTCTAGTTCAAATGACTAACAACAGACATATTCTGGTTGGTTAATCTATTATCCAAAGAAACAACCCAAGCAAATTAATTGAACATAATCGTACTAAATGTAGTTTAGTGGGATAGTTCAATCAAATATTTAAAAAAAAAAAAAAAAAAAAAAAGTTATAATGTACTCACCCTCATGTCATTACAAATCCATATGCTTTCAGGGAATGACAATTTAATTTTTCAGTTCTTTTGGGGACTTGAATAGGCATCCAATTTCAATATATGGAAAAGAGCATTACCTCTTTTAAGGCTGGAATACACTACACGACTTTTGCTCAGGTTTATGCCACGATTTGCAGAGTTGACAGATTGGTCAGTCAGAGTAGACAGATTTCACATAAAATCGACACAGACACAGATTTTTTTTGGCTTCACACTATGATTCCATTCAGTCTGAGGATATCATGACATGTTTGATATTTTGAGCCGATTTTAGAACACATATCGCAAAGTATAACTCGTCATGTTTGTTTCATCTGTCATGCGTCTCCAGCAATGAGACGCATGTTTCTATGTAGTTTGTTGCGTTCAGAACATTTTGAAAGTCTGGTAGCATAGGATCCTCAGTCGTTTAGTATATGATACCAATATCTTTTCTTTTCTTCGTTACCACGAAGTCGGCAAGTGTATGATGTCTTGTGTTTTAAAATCTGTTCATATTTTAAAAGTCACTTAGTATATTCCAGCCTTTAGTGTTCAAACACTGTAAATGTTTTTTTAATGAAATGATGACTGGTAAATAATGACAATTTTTCTTTTGGGTCACCTAACCCTAAAATGAGACCTAAAATGACCTCTAATGAGAGTTAGCTGACATGTAGTTGCAAATTTAGTGGAATATCTAAAGTGGACTTTTGGCATAAACCAATTTTTTTCCCTTCCAAATCTACCTCTTAAACCTCTCTTGTTTTAACTAAGTAAAAGTCTTCAAGGTCCTAGTGTATCTATTCACAGTGACAGAGACCTTCAATTTAAATAGACCCAGGATTTGAGTTCGATGAGAAATCCATTGAATTGCGTTATGGCTATGATATGAATGGAGCTCTGATTTGACCCTCCATGTTCCTAGGACTCCAATCAGCTTCCATATAGTTAGAGAGTAGGTACAGGCACCATTACACTGCAGGAGAGTCAGTCATCACAGATGTCCTTTCTGACAATAGAGACCTGAAGGTTCCTTAACTTCAGAGCAGAGAGCAGAGTGAATAGATGGAGCTGCAGAAAAGAAAAAGCCACAATATGGAACACACATGTACACATAAAACAGGACAGGGACATGGGTCACATTAAGTCTCTCAATAAGCCGCAGTGTATTGAACTAAATATCCAGTTGAGATTGACCTGCCTGATGCTTTTAAGCTGTCAATATTGAATATAAACAGAAACCCTATATGGCACAAAATTAGAGGGTTGCCTCTTTGTTGTCTTATGGAGAATAATGAATTAGGAGCCACAATCATTGACAAATTTATGTTGTAAACAGTCAAATATAGAGTCAGATATCAGAACTGGTACCAATGTCATGGTACCTTTTGAATTATAATGTCTAGACTGACATTATGGATGTGTTTCAAATGTACAATGCGATAAGACAACTAATTAAACCATTTAAATCTAAATCCAGCTGATTATACTCCATATACTATCAATAGGCAATATCTCTTAAAGGGATAGTTCACCCAAAAATAAAAAAATTATCCCATGATTTACTCACCTTCAAGCTATACTAGGTGTATATGACTAGAGGCCTCTCACAGTTACAAAACAAATAGGGCTGGGCAACAAACTCAAGATCCTCTTCTCTTATATCAAAATCCTCTGATATTTGTCTTTAAAAATTCTTGTTTTAGACTTCAAATTCGTGACTGGTGTTTTTGCTCTATTGTTCGACATTGTGTCACGCCTCAGGTCATAGGTTACTTTTTTGGCGATTGTCGATTTACGTAGGTCATCTGCTGGAAACTAGTTATTTTAGTTCCTGAAGATTTAAATATAGTTAAATTTTACAACAAAAACCCATCACTTCGCATCAGAAGGCCTTTATTAACCCCCTGTGGATATCTATTATGATGGATGGACATACTTTTTTGGACTTCAAAATCTAGAGCGCCCGTCACTATCATTATGAAGCTTGGACGAGTTGGGATATTTTATAATATAACTCAGATTGTGTTCGTAAATCATGGGATAATTTTCATTTTTGGGTGACAGCCTAACAAACACTAAAACTATAACAAATTTAGAAAATAGCAATTTATCAAATAGAAATGACTAGGAATTTAAAAGGAAGAACATGAATACAAAACCCAAACATGGAAAAAAAAAGTTATCATTTACTCACTCTCATGTCATGACAAAATCATTTGCTAAATTTTCAGCAAACAACACCATACTAAACTGAAAATAAAGATTTTTTTTAAAACAAATCAATCATAAATATTAAATAAAATGAATAATAAAAGGAATCAACTCACTATATATTCACTGTAGTAATAATAATAATAATAGTATTTTTTCTGAAATTTTAAAGAATTAACAGCAGACAGCAGAAGAGCTCCAGCTAAATGAGCATAGCAACTATATTAAATATGACTTTGGAGTGTCCAATCAGATCAGAGACGCGGAACTATTGTATAGCAAAATCTTACAGCCTACAGTCTGGCCTGAATTTAAAGAAAAGTCAGTTAAACGTACAAAAAAAAAAAAAACCTCACTTAATTTGCCCCTAAATGTTCAGGCTGCCTTGGACGTGCTCTAGCTTTCACCTTTCGAAGCTGCTGACACATTAAAGTCCTCGCTCACTTCACTTCCACGTATTGTCAAACAGGACATGCCAGTCACATTTCCGTTCCTCCTTTCACTAATACAGTAAGACCTTAAGGAGGGAAAGAGGGTGAGAACCTAAATACCTTTCTCTGAGTCGCCTGCGTTCTCATTAACACATAAAAGAACCTTAATAAAGGTGTGACCTTGGCAGTGTTTTTGCGAAACCTGCGATTCAACAGTCAAGGTCTTAGGGGCAAGATAAGCTGCAATGCATTTTAATCCCTCCTCTGCTGAGTGGGGCATCTGGTTAAATTACTGCCTTTTCACCTCGTTTCTTTGTAGCGAGGATTTCTGTTTCGTAAGTGCTTTTTTCACCGTAGATCCCCCTACCCAACACGTAAGATCCATCTATTGTGCGATCATATTGAAGCAGACTTAAGCTCCAATCCCAGGCGTCCACGCAACACCAGAAGAGCATATTCCCAGGAACATCACGAAAGACCTGCTATTCTGGGTGAGGGAAGGATTATAAAACTTTTCAGATGTTTTCCCTCTCTCCAGCCTCAGCAAAAGCTCTTCCTGGTGCAGTTATGGTTGAATATCCAAAAGCAATTAACTTTTTCTTGCTGCCCTCTTGTACCAATGCCCCTTTAAACATCAACTTAGTCCAGTGCATAGTGCTTGAAATCCCAGGTTTCTAAGGCAACCAGCCGCTGCTGCAGGGAGTTCAGCATCATAGCACCAGTTCTTCAACCAGGTTAATGACCAATCACTGATAAAGAACTGGACATCCCTTATCTATGCACAAGACAAGGAGGGTGTATGGAAATAACTCTACAAAGCTCATTATTCTTCCTCATCCCGATCTCACATCACAAAATAACACACACGACACAGCTCGCTGTAACCAACACGCTTTACACATTCTCATGCTAACAATGAACTCTTTGAGGTCTTGTCTTGCAGCACACTTGGGATCTTAAAAAGGCGCCACTCAGTGACACAACTCCTTTTTTGTCACTTTGGTGGGGTGTCACACGGTTCACCTTCAGGCATCTGAGAAAGCAGCCCTCTCATCCTAAACAGACCGAGAAATGTTGTATGATGCAAAATGGAGGAATAATGTGCAAGAGTAGCAACTGCATCCAAACAAGGAGAAGCTGAGAGATGTGGAGGCACAGACTTTCAGTTCAAACAATAAGTATTGCTTATTAGTGTTGCACGATATACATGGTGGTGCTCAAGTCTCAAAATACTGGTGGTGTCACAGTGTTTTCCAAATAGAATTGTAGGAACATAAGCCCAATAATTCATTTGTAGACGACAAATTGGAACAAATTAAAAGATGACATATTATTGTTTAGTTCGGAATCGCAGACAAAACAACATCGGAAAGTTTGTTGATTTTTTTTTTTTTTTGTATAACACAAAATGTACCACAGGGAGTGCAGAATTATTAGGCAAATCAGTATTTTGACCACATCATCCTCGTTATGCATGTTGTCTTACTCCAAGCTGTATAGGCTGGAAAGCCTACTACCAATTAAGCATATTAGGTGATGTGCATCTCTGTAATGAGAAGGGGTGTGGTCTAATGACATCAACACCCTATATCAGGTGTGCATAATTATTAGGCAACTTCCTTTCCTTTGGCAAAATGGGTCAAAAGAAGGACTTGACAGGCTCAGAAAAGTCAAAAATAGTGAGATATATTGCAGAGGGAGGCAGAAGTCTTAAAATAGCCAAGCTTCTGAAGCGTGATCATCGAACAATCAAGCGTTTCATTCAAAATAGTCAACAGGGTCGCAAGAAGCGTGTGGAAAAACCAAGGCGCAAAATAACTGCCTGTGAACTGAGAAAAGTCAAGCGTGCAGCTGCCAAGATGCCACTTGCCACCAGTTTGGCCATATTTCAGAGCTGCAACATCACTGGAGTGCCCAAAAGCACAAGGTGTGCAATACTCAGAAACATGGCCAAGGTAAGAAAGGCAGAAAGTCGACCACCACTGAACAAGACACACAAGCTGAAACGTCAAGACTGGGCCAAGAAATATCTCAAGACTGGTTTTTCTAAGGTTTTATGGACTGATGAAATGAGAGTGAGTCTTGATGGGCCAGATGGATGGGCCCGTGGCTGGATTGATAAAGGGCAGAGAGCTCCAGTCCGACTCAGACGCCAGCAAGGTGGAGGTGGAGTACTGGTTTGGGCTGGTATCATCAAAGATGAGCTTGTGGGGCCTTTTCGGGTTGAGGATGGAGTCAAGCTCAACTCCCAGTCCTACTGCCAGTTTCTGGAAGACACCTTCTTCAAGCAGTGGTACAGGAAGAAGTCTACATCCTTCAAGAAAAACATGATTTTCATGCAGGACAATGCTCCATCACACGCGTCCAAGTACTCCACAGCGTGGCTGGCAAGAAAGGGTATAAAAGAAGAAAATCTAATGATATGGCCTCCTTGTTCACCTGATCTGAACCCCATTGAGAACCTGTGGTCCATCATCAAATGTGCGATTTACAAGGAGGGAAAACGGTACACCTCTCTGAACAGTGTCTGGGAGGCTGTGGTTGCTGCTGCACGCAATGTTGATGGTGAACAGATCAAAACACTGACAGAATCCATGGATGGCAGGCTTTTGAGTGTCCTTGCAAAGAAAGGTGGCTATATTGGTCACTGATTTGTTTTTGTTTGGTTTTTGAATGTCAGAAATGTATATTTGTGAATGTTGAGATGTTCTATTGGTTTCACTGGTAAAAATAAATAATTGAAATGGGTATAAATTAGTTTTTTGTTAAGGTGCCTAATAATTATGCACAGTAATAGTCACCTGCACACACAGATATCCCCCTAAAATAGCTAAAACTAAAAACTAAAAACTAAAACTTCCAAAAATATTCAGCTTTGATATTAATGAGTTTTTTGTGTTCATTGAGAACATGGTTGTTGTTCAATAATAAAATTAATCCTCAAAAATACAACTTGTCTAATAATTCTGCACTCCCTGTATAATAATAATGATGATGATTACTTGATGATTACTGATGACTATTATTATTATTATGTGAAAGTGAAGAACATTCTTGTATAACAAATTATAATATTCACTGTAGTTACAATAATAATAATAGTAATAGGTATTATTATTTTTATTATTGTTATATAATTGAATACTGAAATAAAAACTATAATTATTGTTATTATTACTAAGTATTTTATTATTATTATTATCATAGTGAATATTTTATTTAAATATGAATCTTTATACAAAATTTAAATTGTGGACGAATTAATGATGATGATAATAATAATAATAATATAAATTATTATTATCATCACAATCATCATTATTATTATTATTATTAATGTGAAGAATAGAATATTATTGTAACAAACTAATATTCACTGTAGTTATAATAATAATAATTAGATATTATATTTAGTGTTTAACTTTTCACTGTAGTAGTAATAAATAATAATAATAATAATAATAATAATAATAATAATATGTATTATTATTATTATTATTATATTGAATATTGCAATAATTGCAAAATTTATTAATTAATTAATATTATTTAATATTCACTACAATAATAAAAATAAAAATATTATTATAGTGAATAACACACTTTTTTAAATATGAATTTTTCAACATACTTTATGCAGAGACTTTGAGGAATGATTGAGGAACCCTTTAACAACTTTTCTGAAAGTCTAAGAAATGCATCGCTATAAATTTACGTAAGGCCTGATCTCAGCTTTGTAAAACCAGAGTGCTGATTCTGGATCAGTCTATTCTGACCTTTCTGCCAGATGGCATTACAGTGTGTGGTGTTCGGAGCCAAGCTGACGATGGAGGTGCACAGCCTCAGGCTCTGAGGATTGGCATACTCATCTCTCTACATGCAATGAGTTTGACATTACGCCCCTTCCTCACCCCAAACAGATCTGCACAGAAAAATGCTTATGTAACAACACACACAGTGAAGAACAAATCTGTCTCCAAAGTCACAGCAGGAGTTTAAAGTGACCTAAAATATACCGGTTAAATAAAGACACCAAGTGCAGGAATACAAGAGTTCATAGTTACATTGTCAAAATATGCATCTGCATTCACAAAACAATCTTGTGATTACATAATAGTGTACATCTCCAACAATCCCCCAGAAGCTTTGAGAAGCAGACTGCGTCTCACAAATATAGCATTTAGGTATGTGTGTTGTTTCTCTAACAAGTCTTGATTAAATAGTTCAATAACTGAGGTTTATTGCTATAATATGGACAATATAAACAAGAGCTGATAGTCAAATAGTCACTTTTAAGAGCCCACGTGTCGGTCTCATTTTGTCGTGGATTCAGAGGCTCAAGATGAAACGAAAAATGCATGAGCTCCCTGCTGAAAAGATCTTTCTGGAAGAATTCATCTAGAAGACATGCAAGTGCTAAATATTGGTTTCTGCAATATATAAATGGAGCAAAAACATTTTTGCAATAAAGTATAATAATAATCATTTCAACAGGATAAGAACAAAACATTCAAACAATATGCCTGAATGCATTTTTGACCAATAAATAAATAAATAAAGCTGGCTTCCCATATAATTAAGCAGATGATTAGTGCCTCCATACAGACTAACACACATTCGCACCTCAGAAAAAACTACAGCGATTCTAATTCAATCCGAATCAATAGATGAAATGACAGGCGTCCAACATCAATAAGTGCAACACAAACATCCGGAAAACAAATCCTGTACAAATAGTGCATAAAATCTTTCATTACATGAAATCCACCATACAGACTTAAAAGATATATATGTGCATAGAGTAGACAATTATGCAGAGCATTTCCCTTCGCTCTATTGCCAAATTGGAGATCAGGGTAAACCTGCATGGATCTTTTATCACATTCTGAGGATAAATGAGAGCTCTTTCACTGAGGCTGCAGCATATCATTTACTGGGGGTGTAATGAGAAGGCTCAGGGAAGGCAATTAACATTTAAAATGAGAGTCAGCTCATTGTAGATGGCAGTGATGCCACGGGCCCTTGTGTGCTGTGAGACTTAGCAAATATTTGACAAATTCCGGACAATAAGAACGAAAGGGGGATTCAGGAATGTCCCGTTGTCTCTACGGGCATATTGTGCATTAATTTCAACCTTTTATATTTAAAATTTCAGTTGCTCTGTCTGAAGTTCCCCAAACAAAGTCTGCCTGAACCGCGTCCATCTGAGAGAGGACAAGATTTGAGCAACAGTTTGTGAGATGATGCTCTCATACTGTTCAGTCCTGTGCAGTCTGCTTCACATTTGTGTCCAACAAACACAGTTTGTGTCCAACAAACACAATGTAGATTAATTAGAGAAAATACAAGATTAAAAGCTAAAATGGACACTGCAAAGACTAGCAGGCATTCAAACGCGTGCAGAAAATCCACAGCAGTGTTCTCAGAGAAATTAATACATATTATGATTTTTTATTATTATTATGACTTTAAGGTAATACTATTAAGACATTACACTAGGCTACAGCATTTTTTAAACTTGTTTCCTGAAGTATTTTTCTCATTGATTTTTTTTCCATTGGTATTTCAGAAAAGAGTTCTGAACCTTAAACCAAACCAAAAACCTCAGAGATTAATCACATTACAACATTTGAAACAAAATATAGATTGAAATCTAATCTAGAAGAAAAAAAGGTTAAAAATACTTGAGGGTAGCTCAATAATGTTACAGAAGCTAATGCTATCTAGTAAGTCTGCAAACAAGTGGCATAGGTTTACGGTATTACTATTTCCAGACTGACGGCAGAAGGTCTGGACTCCACAGCAGCTTTAATGGCCAAGAACTGTCCAAGTGTCATAGTTCGTTTTGTTTAGCATCAAATCAGCGGAGTGAAAATGTAAAGTCATCGTACCTCCAATAACAGACCGGCGTGCATCTAATAAATTATTCAGTTAAGAACCCCGCAAATTTACTACAACAAATGGTGCAATAATGGTGCTGTGAACTGTACTCATGTACTTATGAAACACCAATGTTAAGTTGATCCTGATAAGCGTTCATTGTCACAGTTGTAAACGTGTCGATTTTCTTCTTTCATGAGGCGGTTTGGCAGACTGTTAAAGAACGTGACACAAAATCTCCCAAAAAATCCTGTAGAATTCAACCAATCAGATGACTACTTCAAAACCTTAAGTGTTTGAAATTTAGTGTGCCATATGCATCGGACATCCAGTCAATAGACTACAGTAACAGTGACTTCTCTGACCGGTGGATCTGGGCAATTATCTTGTAATATTTATTAATATTTCAATTATATATGAAAATAAATAGTTTTCATGAGAGTAAATGCATATTGTATAATGAAATACTTACTTATACAGAGACATATTAAATCAATAAGCCGCATGAGGCCGTACACAGTGTTTTAACCCTATAAGAAACTAATGTTCAATAAACATGTCATTGATTTTATTATTTTAAATTTATCGTGAATGATTATTGCAATAAACCGTTCTTCCATGTAAAATAGTTACTTATTCTAGCTACAGGCCGTCCACAGTTGCCAAGCAACACACAAACTTGGCACATTAATACAGAATATGCAGTCACAGGTGTGAGTTTATAGTCATTTTACAGCTCAGCTTTTTACGTGACTCATGTAATCAGAATTTACAGTTGGAACTATCCGTTTTATAAACCATCATTTAACAAACCCAAAGCTCGTGGTCAGTCTGTCTCCAAAGGATTACACTTTCATCAATTTGCCTATGGAGATTCTAAATGGGACTTTTACTGTTTCAGTAGGCCTATATTGTATTGTGGCACAAACTCTCAGCATCATAACTACTGTGGATTTGTTTCAGAACTTTTTTTATACAGGTGGAGCATGCCAGCCCAGAGCCTATCTCTGTATTTCACAGCCTGTCCTTCCCTGCTCAGGTCTGAAGGACACATGAGATCCTGTGAATGGCCAATCAATCAATCTCCTGCAGAGGAGCAACTCTCATGATAGGAGGTTTCTCGGTTTACTCATCTCCTGCTCAGTGTCACAGTAGCCAGACTGTGTGACACGAGCTTTGCTCTAAAACTTAGTGAGCTTCTTTGCTACTTACTGTCTACATTGGCAGATGTAGACAGTTGCTTTTCAAGGCTGAAACTTCACAGAACCATATGACTGATTTTGAATGCTTTTGAATTGGACTTGATTAAAAATAGATAAAAATAAATTCAAAGAGTTTGGCATTAGCATGTTGTGAAGCTAATCCACCAAGGCTCATTGGGAAAATATATGCCTCTACCTGCTTTTATACTATTCACAAGAGTTTCCAGATTAAATGAACACTAGTGGCATAAAAAAAAAAAAAATTTTATTGCTTCACTTTTATTGCTTTATTGTCAAAAAAAAGCAGCGAGGAAAGCCAAATGATTGTTGCTTCGAGTCGACTGCGTCTGGGCTTGAACACATTGCAAACTAGCAAATCCATTCTTTCATGTGGTTCCTTGCGTAATACTATGTTTTGACCTCAAAACACTTTTGCCATAGTTCATGATTTGCAAATGAATACATGTTGATGTTTACATCACATAACCAGCTCCATATGTATGGCTTTTCTGAGGTAGTAAAATTGCTCCGTTGCACTTGCGATGTGCAGCTACGAGTCCTCTGAAACACGAGTCACGATAAAAGAGATTTAAAACATGTTAGAAGCAGCAAAAATGGCTTCATTTTTATCCTTTCCAAAGAGCCCAGACATAAACAACCAGATTTTTTTTCCGATGAGCCTGGGTTGCATACAAATATTATAGGTATAATTCGAGCAAATTCTCCAAACCTGTATGAGATTTTTTGGATGAACAATCTCTTTAAGTAAAATAATCAATTTATAATTATGCTCCACAAAGGATAAATAGTATGCTACTTTCGAATCTTATGAGGCAGAGAAATTAAGATGCCTTACCTTTCAGAGCACCTTTCACATCCAGAGGGAGCCTGGTGTCTTAAAATGCTGCACACGGAGGAAGCTCACTTAGTTTGGGAAAAGAGCAATGGAGTCAGTAACCTATACATTGGCTATTTGCATTTTAGAGGAAGTTTGACTCTTCTTCTTCTTTTTTTTTAGTGCAACACAAAACACAACCTAACCTAAATAAATGTTTTACACTGACAAGCCCTCAGTACAACTACCAGAAAATAAAATACTTAGTATTACACAAAGTGGCACTGAAAGACGTTGATTGACAGACAGTTAACTTAGCACTGTTTGGTGTCTGCAAAAGCCATTTCCAATCTCACAGGATGCCCTACTTGAATGGGAAGATACACCCGTCCATGATTGGAGAATTCCCTTGAGAGACAGGCAGAAGGGTTCAGAGGTAATGTTGGGGGGGGTAGGGAACAAAGCAACATTTACAAAGAGAGAGCGGCTGCTTTCTTTTCTATTTCCATCCTACCTAAAATCGTCTGAGCGATGTGAAGCTGTAGCATGTCTGTTCTAGTAAACTTCAAGCTCTGCTTTCCTTTTTTCATTGCCACTCTCAAACAGCGAACTGACAAATGTGATCTTTTGTCAGGAACAAGAGGCATTGTTACGGAAGTTCTACAAGCAAAAATAATTTGCTTAAAAGCTGCACGAGCATTTTGGTCTGTAGAGCGCATTCTGAAGCGAGAATACAATTGCATCCAATTCAAATCTAATGTGGCTAACTGAAGAAAAAGGTTAACAATTGCCAGTATAACGTTGTATCTGCTACAATGAGAACACGGGAACTGTGGGACACCTTTCAGCTAGAGCAGCCAGTTTAACAAACAAACAATTACGTACATTGTTTGAATGGAACGGGAAAGCCTTTTCTCTGCAATTCGCACATACGCAGGGTCACTAATTATTTCAATTCACGTCTTTACCATAAAAGCAGTCCTTCTGGAAGAATTTCCCTGGGTATCCATAAAAATGTGAATGAACTATATCATAAAAATGAGGTTGTAATAGAATTATGATCACATCAGCATTGTGCTAGTGTTTTAGAAAGGTAAATTCAATCTTTTTGTTTTCAGGACGAGCAGCAGTGTTGTCTTGGGTGTTGTTGCTCAACAGTTTTAAGGTATTACACAGGCAGCGATAACCTTCTATACATAGCGGTCAGGAAATCCTCCTTTATCTCAGCAGAAAGAAAGCAAAGGCTTTCTTGAGCTGCTTTCAGATCCATCTGATGATGGGCGTACAAAACAGATCAGGATAAAACAAGCCGGAGAGAGACGCAATATTTCCTCCGAGGCAGTAGTATAATGGCCTGGATCTTGGCTGTGATAGATTTTTCTTTGACGCCGCGTAAAGAAAATTTCCACGCTATCAGGATTCCATCTGTAAGCGCAAACAATGGCAAGATGGGTCGCTGCCTAGTTTATTTGTTTCACGTTTGTTCTTCATTCCCGGTGGGTAATAGTTTGCAGAGAAGTGTCATTGACTAAAACAGACAAACATTTAAGCCGAGAGGTGCCCTGACTGTAAAACAGTCTCCGAAGCCACTGCTATTGATTTCTTGTCCAGGGTACACAAACATAAGGCCAGGGAAGACTAGCATCTTTATCGGTGCCTTCCATCTCTACTCTGACTGATAGGCTCGGTCATGAGCCCCGGGTAACGGTTTTGTCCTCTACGTACATGGGTGACGCTAAAACCCCTCAGCATTGTTTACTTATATGGTCCTGTCATGAGCGAGCGCCAGTGCTTGCGGTTCTGAACTAATGGACTGATACAGTCAGACCAGGGAATAGAGCGATGGCAACAAAAAGCAATTCAGAAGGACGCCCGGTATTTAAAAATGTCAGCTTCACTAAAAGGATGATTTCTCGTCTTGAAAGTTTTGCAATTAAAGGTCAAGCTGTTTTATACTCTGTTATATGGTGCTGTAAGACTTTATATCTGCGAGAAGTGTGTGAGTAATACCATAAAATTCACAATGACAATGAACTTCGATGAGCTTTCAGCTAAAGCAGTACTTTATAGAATCCTTGAGCAAGACTCTTGCCAATTTGTATGTCTTTGATTTTATCCCTCAGCATACTGCGTCTGTCAAAGACGTGACACTCATCTTTTTCCTATCTATTTATTTATAATTCACACTAATCATAACTTAAGCGCATCTTCTATGATAGGTATATCTTCAATTTATTTTTGTTTTTTAAAAAGGATATAAAATTCATTCGTTTTAGGGGGCATCAAGTCAAAAATGTTACAAACATTTTGATATAATAATCAAGCCTCATGTGATGAAATTCTTGACAAAATAACACACACACACACATATATATATATATATATATATATATATATATGTATGTATTTCTTATAAAAATGTAAATGTTTCACTTCTTATTAATATATGAAGTTATGAACAAATAATTCATGATATCTGTAAAAAGAAGATACCTGAAATGTGAACTGTAATCAAGGTGTCACGAAAATATATTATTATTTTTTACTTGATGGTTGCATCACGACATGTTTGATGTTTACTGCCCTTAAATATAATTTGATTAGTACTTGACACAAACTACATTTTTTCTGTGGACATTCTTAATGTGAACATGACCCTTCGCCGGCAGTTTGATTGACAGGCGATCTGACCAATCATAACCCCGAATCCGCCATTTTGTCTGACAAAGCAGTCAGGGGAGTTAGTAGATTAACGTTGGTGAACTTGAACTTCAAAAATTGTGTGTACTCACGTCTTTCTGCACTTGAAACAACATTCCTTCTGATGTTCATTCATGTTTATTTGATGCTATAAATGAACTAGTATGAAGAGATGTTGGTTCACGAGCCGCTTGAAGGAGCTACAGCGATCTGTCACGACACATTAAAGAGACACTATACGCTATTTATTGTTTAAACTTCTTTAAAATATTACAATACAGTAAAGTTTTTATTTTTTTTTTTTTTTTATGTGACCTTTTTTTAACTATTGCGAGTTTTTGTTTTTATGTAGTGCATGATGTGGTTGTTGGTTGCATGTGTTACAGAACGATGTGTCGGAGCCTGCTGCCGTCCGCACCGTAATTGTTTTGTTTTCAAAAATTTTTTAAATTTAAATGAATTACATCAATGATCAAATTTCCAATAATCGTGTTTTTTTCTTATCTATATTTCAAAACCGTGCTGAATCATAATAATTTGTTATTAATAAGTGGTTCAGACTGTGGGGAGGCTTCGCTTGCGGAGTATCACAGCCTGCGTGACTCGTGTCATAGGACAACAGAGAGAAGTAGTTCCGGCAAGATTGTTTTCCTTAGCACACACACAGTTCTTTCTATTTTTTAACCCTAGAGAGCCTAGAGTACACGCGCATTACACAATGGCCAATGAAATGAACGCATTTCGGAATTAAATAAAAATAAAAAAAAAAAATTAAAAATAAATGAAATAAAATAAATAAAAAAAAAAAAAGTAAAGTTAAAAGGATGCTGCCTGAAAGGACGAGCCCCTGCTACACATGATGATGGATGATGCACACAGGTAGAAAGTGCATGAAGTTACAAGTCAAAATTCAAAGTTTAGAAGTTAGCTCAACCAGAATCGAGAGAGCGTTTGTCGAGGCCGCGCGCGCAAGAAGTGTGTCGAAGGTAATGTATAATACAGGTTCTCGGTCGTCGAAAATTCAACGCAGCATCATTGCTTACGTTGCGTAACCGCTTAGCGTTGTGTGCGCGCGCCGCTTGCTCCCGCTGGCGACTCGCCGCTCCGGTGGTTCGACTTCAAACTGACTAAAAAAACGACTCAAAATGTGAAAAAATGATAAAAATGTTGTTTTTGTTTTGTTTAACACAACAAAAGAAGAAAAGAAACTGTCTGACAAAAGAAATAAAGTGTTTGCTTTTTTATTTTTATTTAGTTACAGAAAGGCAAACTAGAAACTAAAACTTTTCTCATTTAAATTAAACATTTAATAAAAAATTTAAATAAAACATCATACATCATTATAATCTAATATCTAATTAATATTAATTAATATAAATATGCAGATATAATCAGATACCAAAAGTGAATGTAAAAGTGATGAAAGCCGCGTGTAACCGTGCGTGAAAGTGTGGTGACAGTCGGTGAAATGAAATCCACGTTTGTTTGATTCAGTTCAGCTTAAACGCGATCAAAATAAATGTTATATAAATATGTATAATTTATAATAATTATAATTAATATTTTAAATAATTGAATTAATAGAAAAAGTATGAAGTATGAATAATATATATATAATATATATATATTATATATATATATATATATAACATTTATTTTTTATATCGGCATCGCCAATATATTTATTAATTATATTTAAGATTAATTTTAATATTAATAATTATTAATTATTATTTATATTCACGATTCATCATCATTGATTAAAATTAAAAAAAAAAAAAAAAAAAAAAAAAAAAAAAAAAGTGCACCAAATCATGTGTGGGTGCAACTGAGAAAAAATTGGTTGGTAGCACCAACCAGTGTGGAAAAGTTAGTCTGGGAGCCCTGCAATATTTTAAATATGAAACTGTTTCATATGTCGGTCGACGTGCTGTCAGTGTCCTCTTTGCTCTGTGATGTATTTTTAACTACGTGAGAACATGATGTGTGGCGTGAGAGCGCATGGCTTGTCGGACATAGCAACAGTAACTAAAGGGGCGGGTTGTTGCCAAGGGTCATTAGTTGGCCAATGAGTCAACTTGTGATAACTGACAACACATTTGACCAAATAAGCTCATGAGGTAGTTTTTGAATTTACCAGTATGGTGTCATTCTGAGATTCATATGCTAAATTATGAGAAATTAACCTGATCATTCACAAATATCCATCAAGTCATCATCTGTACCATTAAACAAACCGTCATTTTTCCAGACATATCCATCTCTGAGGGGAACATGTAATGAAGACTGACCCAGAGAGAACAACTGTCAACACGAGGAGAAATTTTCTGTTCCTTACGTGAAAGGCACCTCCCAGGCCCTGCAGAGAGCTGTCAAGCACTTGAAGAGCACACGTGAAGCAAAGAATAACTCAATTTGTAAAGAGAAGCCATCAGGAGAACACAATAAAATAAATATATAAATGGGAGGCACAGGGCATATGGAATGAGACACCTGTTTCCACTTGAATACACAGTGACAGGTAAAGAGAGCTGGCCCTCTCCAAGGAACAAGGGCTTTAAAATGGCTACATGATGACAGGGTAGAGACAACTTGGAGTCTCTACCCTGCAAGCAATTCCCAAGATCTCTGACAACAAACAGACTCTGATAACTTAAGGACGGGGACAAACATGGTGTAATTCTTCTCATGCAAAGTAAAACACATTTGGCTGCTTGTAAATTATTGCTATTAAGATAAATTAATTGAATCTACATTGATCATTATGTTCCATGATCTCATTAGTAACTGCAGATATTTACAAATAATGTGTATATTCATTTTTGTATGCTTGCACACTACGTTTACACGTGCACCAATAATGCAATTGTTTCTCATAATCAGAGAAAGGTCTTTAATCACAGTAAGATGTTTACATGACACAAGCAGAACTCTTCACTCCAGTTTACATGCAATTTTCATTACTCTGATTATTTGCTAATAAGTGGTTCTAACACACTCATATAGGCATACAGTATGCATGTTACCGGCCATTGCTTTAATCTACTCACATCAAATTCAAAACACATTTTAAGGGCGTACTGGATATTATTTGGGGCCGTGATGAACATCGCAATGCTTAGTGTGCCTAGGCTGCCGTCACGTTCTTCGTATCGTCTGGATGAAGATACGGAGCAGAGACTGCACAGGGAGTTGTGTTGACAGAGTTTAGCGATTTGGTGAAATTTGGTGGTCAATCATGAAATTGTGTGAACAACACATGGCATCCGTGTAGTATGTCCAAGCACATGAGCAGGGAATAATACGATTAAAGTGTTTACATGCCTGTATATTGCGATTAAAATCGGCGTACACCACCTAGTTTAATGTGATTATGCTTACTACGATTATGAGCTTAATCGCTTTACTTTAATTGAAGTATTGCATTTAGATGAGGTAAAGGTTAATTGCAATACTGACAAAATCCCACTATAATCCCATTATGAGAGTGCAGGTAAACGCACTGATTGAAACGTGCATTATTGAGATATGAGATTACGTTTTAACATAATGTACATTATATCATATGAGAGCACCTGGTTCACCAATATATCACCAAAGTCAATATATATACCAAAAAAATCGATTTTTTTAAATTTTTATTTTAAGTTTTTCTGGTTGGCCAAAGTGTAAGTGTCAAAAGCTTGCCGGGACTTTTATTTTGAATCTATTTAGTTTACAGCCTATTTATATTCAAATTAAATGTTGTGATGTCTGTTCTATGTCAGCAAAAAAAAAGTATTTTATATATGAACAGCTTTGAAGACAAACAAATATATATATATATATATATATATATATATATAATATATATATATATATATATATATATATATATATGAAACCTTTTAGCTTCACAGAATACTGAAATCATCGAATTAACAGCGTCATTTTATTGGCTTAAACAGGAGCCAATAATAGTAGACGGTAAATAATATGAATATTTATTGATATTTATCTGCCTTTACATAGTTGAAAACTGGTATGGTTTTGGGTAGAGGTCACATTAGATGCTCAAACATATCTATATGGTAAAATGTAAATATACAAATATATTCATAATATAAATATAAAATGTCCTTCAAGATTTTATGTTTTGGTCAACATGTCCATATTGTACATGTATTGCACATATAAACACCAAAATGTGTGTTGGGTACAAATATATAAGTCTAAATACTACTGAGATCAGGTTATTATATTAGGTTTATTTAATCTTTTTATTCATCAGTAAGTAAGTTCAAAGTGGTCAAAAAAGTACAATAAAATTAAACCTCTACAACAATCATAATAAAATTTGTCGCTTCACGATAGATGCTTTACAATGAAAGCTATATGGCATATGATGAGACACACACGGCGAGTGACACACGTACGCAATTTCCCATTAAAACAATCCCGCCTGATTTAAAATAGAAACACTTAAATAGGCTTACCATAGTGAATCAGTGAATTTAAAAAAAACATGTTTTGGAAGAAGGATCGATGATGTTTTGATTCAATATTTAAATTATTTTCATTTTGAACAAAAAAGTTACATAGTGTACCTTTAAGTGAATTTTGTCACCAATCCAATTATGCTTTACACTTCACGGCATGATTAAACTTCAGTGTCAAGTTTTTAGCATCAGGGAGTGCATGCAGATTGACAAGTGCCATTCAACTCTTTGAAAAAAAAAAAAAAAAAAAACTGCACTGCATTTTATGTCGTTATTGACTAACCTTAATAGTCCAATTGATTACATTCTCTTGGGTCAAGACATAAAACTACTCAATTAAAAACACAAATTAAAAAAGGCAGACTGTCCAGGGGCAAAATTGTTCGCATGCTTGGCTAAATCAATCTGTTTACTGTACACTCCCCCGAGCATTTTGTGAAATAACAAAGTTAACAATGTAGCCTCATCTCCCTTTGGAAACGAACTGAATACTGGTCATACATGCCACACAGAGAGAAAACATTACCATAAATGGAATTACTTTGGATCACAGATATCTGACATACCAAAGCTGGTCTGAATTTTTCATTTTCAGCTCTGGACTTGATGACAGACAAATCCTTTTAGACCAATTTCATTGCACCTATTGATCCTAAAGAGCTGGTGTTTATGGGATGAAAGCAGCGAATGCGCCAGTTTTCTTGTTTCTCATCCTCCTCATCACACACACCCAAACAATGCTCTGTTTATCATCATCTCCAGTCGCAAAGATTTTGTTTAATCATGATATTCATGAGACGTCAGTCGACTGTGTGGGAATGACCTTGGCTTCATCATTCAGAGAGCTCAAAAAGTCAGGCAATATCAAAGGGGACCCAGTCCCTGAGATCTAGGGCAGAGACATCACCCCCATCCGTCACAGGCCCCACTGCGGAACCAGCTCTCTGGGGAAGAAATTAGACATTACAGCGTTTCTTTAGCTGGAGGTCTAATCCACCGTGACTGCTGCCATGTTGCTGGAATCATGGGATGTGGGGAGAGAGTGTGCAGCGAGACACCTGACAGTGATTAATGCAAGAAACAAAAACAGCAAAATGAAGCATGCACAACATCCAAGGCAAAACATTTTATTTAAGTCTTGCCCAAATGCATTTAGAGTCTCTGACGAATGGAAAAAGCTCCATTGATATTCCCCTGCCTGATCCAGTTTGCGATTGGCCTGGCTCTTAGAAATACCGATGCACTTTAAAAAGAGTGGAAACGGTTGAGGCACACCTGTTTTCGGCCTCTGAAAGGGTTGGAAAGATAAGAAAGCAAGCTAAAGCAGCATTGCCAAGTACATTAGAAGCTGCTGTAATGCATATGTGTGTTTCAACCGAATCCACAGAGAAACTGCGTGTATAGTGACAGGCCGATATATGGGCAAAATCTAAAATATAATCATTCTAAAATATACTTGTCAATAGGTAATAACAAACATTTGCTATAACTAAATTGTATTTTATCTGCATTATTTTAGTAATTGGCACTCTGCTCTCTAAATATTGGTATATTATCTACACAGTAAAATTGCTAAATATTATTAAATACAAAAGAACTGTTTTCTATTTTAATATATTTCAAAAAGTAATTCATTCCTGTGATGGCAGAGCTGAATTTTCAGCATCATTACTTTCACTTGATCCTTCAGAAACCATTCTAATATGCTGATTTGCCGTTTAAGAAACATTTCTTTTTATTATCAATGTTGTCAAACAGTTATGCTGTTTAATATTTTTTGGTGGAAACTGATACATGCATTTTCATGAACAAAAAGATCAAAAGAACAACATTGTAACATTACAAATGTCAGTAACACAGTAAGGATCAATACTTAACTACATTAGTTAACATGAACTAATAATGAACTGCACTTCTACAGCATTTATTAATATTTGTTAATGTTAATTCAAACATTTACTAATACGATATTAAAATAAAGAGCTGAATTTGTTAACATTAACTAATCCACTGTGAACTAACAATGAACTGCTGAATTTTTATTAACTAACGTTAACAAAGATTAACAAATACAGTGGTTATTTAATGCTAGTTAATAAACCTTATTATAATGCGTTACCCAAATGGCTTGACTCTCTACTGTTACTTTTCAATATATTGCATCCTTGTTGAAAAACAAATTGACTCCAAACTAAATAATAGTGTATGTAATAATTTAAAAAGTCTAAAATAACCTTGCTATAATGCGAAAAAAGCTACGGCTATCGCACAGCCTCTTACTACTCACGTATATTAGAGGCTCAACATCACCCAATAATTTAAGATTCTTTAATTGTTTTTTGTTGTTGTTGTTTTTATTAAGTTCGACATCACAGCCTAAGATGAAGAATACAGTGGAACGCTAAATTTGACACATGCTAATTAATCAATCTACTCGCTGCCCTAGTCGAAAGAGCTCAGATTGAAGCCAGTATTAATGGGGAGCATTTCTCATTCACGCCACCCATTTATTCTGTGGTGTCTCCCACGCCTGTCAATTTATGGGACTCAGGAGTGTACCTGAGACCAGGGAGAGCGCTCAGCCTTCTCTGCCTCTCAGATTGTGCAGAGCAAGCACAACCGGCAGGGCACATTTAGAGGCGAATTAACATTATTTATGAGGAGATTATTGAAACCCCTGTTCTTAATTATTTTCCAAATTTCCATAAAATGCACTTGCCATTATGTCTGTTGTGTTTTAAATAGCAAGTGTCAAACAGAAGAGGCCCATTTAAGAAGAGGTAATGTGTGCACTTCAATCCAATTTTGGCTTTATTGCTGATTGATCATGTTTACTCATCAATATCACAATCTGAGATGGCTTATAATAGGTTTAGGGCAAAATTGCGCCAAGAATGGCTCTGCTGTTTCCTAGGTTACTTTTTCTATCCAATCACAAAACATATCAGCTATTGTTGTCCAGCACCTCAAAGGCCATAAATGGTAGATTAAATTAGGTGACTTCGGTAAAGCTCATTCAGCACAGCCTTGGGTAACAAACAAGAAAATGGAAAGAAAATAAAGAAATTATGGTTGTGCTTTCCTGTGTACAATACCTCGAACTCATTCAGTTCAAGGCAGTTAAAGGATGGAGAGATGTAAAAACAAAAAAAGGCTTTCATGTAAACAAATTTTGGAGCATGTCAATTGATGTGTTCATAGCCATTAAAATATGCAGTGAACCTTGGAAACTTTGACACGTTCACAGCCAGCGGGAGCACATTACTACAAGTAAAATAACCTTTTGTTTAGGTATTTTGTGAGATTGTATCCTCTGGCAGAATCATATCCCCTTTGGACTCTAAACTGATTCTATTGTCTGAAAGAATGGGTATTCTATTCCGTGTCTGATTAGAAACCGTACAAAATCACTGTGTGACATGATCTTTGTAACAATGCAAATACAATTTACATTTTTCATGTTATGTCACATACCACATTATAAATGATTCCATTAACATTTCTCACTGTCTTTTCTCAGTTAGCATTATACAACCCAAATTATGGGACGTTTTTAAATTGTAACTAAAAGAGTTTCAAATCGCATGAGCCAATATTTTATTCATGATAGAACATAGATAACACAATAAATGTTTAAATGGAGACATTTTACACTTTTATCCACTAAATGAGCTCATTTCAAATTTGATGCCTGCTACAGGTCTCAAAAAAGTTGGCCCGGGGGCAACAAATGGCTGAACAAGCAAGAAATTTTGAAAAGATTCAGCAGGGAGAACATCTAGCAACTAATTAAGTTAATTGATATCAAGTCTGTAGCAATAAAAGGAATGTCTAAGAGAGTCTCTCAGAAGTAAAGATGGGTAAGAGTGCATAAAAAGATTGTGGGATACTTTAAAAACAATGTTCCTCAAAGGCTTCGCATATCTTATTATCTACAGTGCATAACATCATCAAAAGATTTAGAGAAACTGGAGAAATTTCTGTGCGTAAGGGACATGGCCGAAGACCTTACACACTGCATCACTCGTCGGCATGATTGTGTCAATGACATTACTAAATGGGCCCAGGAATACTTCCAGAAACCACTGCCGGTAAACACAATCCGCCGCGCCACCTGCAGATGCCAACTAAAGCTCTATCATGCTAAAAGGAAGCCGTATGGGAACATGGTCCAGAAGTGACATCGTGTCCTGTGGGCCAAGGCTCATTTAAAATGGACTGTTTCAAAGTGGAAAAGTGTTCTATGGTTAGACGAGACCAAATTTGATATTCTTGTTGGAAATCAGGGACACCGTGTCCTCTGAGCTAAAGAGGAGGGAGACCTTCCAGCGTGTTAGCAGCGTTCAGTTCAAAATTCAGCATCTCTGATGGTATGGGGGTGCATAAGTGCACACGGTGTGGGCAGCTTGCATGCTTTTGGAGGCACTATGAATGATGAATGCAGGTATATAAAGGTTTTAGAGCAACATATGCTCCCCTCCAGACGACGTATATTTCAGGGAAGGCCTTGTGTATTTCAGCAAGACAAGGCAGCTATTACAAAAGCATAGCTTCGTTGTAGAAGAATACAGATGCTGGATTGGCCTGCCCGCAGTTCGGATCTTTCACCTATAGGGAACATATGGCAAATCATTAAACGAAAAATACGTCAAAGACGACCATGAACTCTTCAGAAGCTGGAAACCTATATCAAGTGAGAATGCGACTAAATTCCAACACCAAAACTCCAGAAACTCATAACCTCGATGCCCAGATGTCTTCAAACTGTTTCGAAAAGAATACGACATGCTACACCATGGTAAACATGCCCCCGTCCCAACTATTTTGAGACCTATAGCAACCATCAAATTTGAAATGAGCTCTTTTTGTGCATAAAATTGTACAATTTCTGTTTAAACATCTGTGTTCTATTGTGAATAAAATATTGGCTCATGTGATTTGAAAGTCTTTTAGTTTACATTTTATTAAAATTTAAATGTCCCAACATTTCCGGAATTCGGGTAACGTTGCATACCATTAACCAACTACCCTGCTAAGCCTAGCTTAACATACAGTTTAACCTACTTTCTTAAAATTTTACTTCATTTAAAGCTAACACAGCTACAAAACAGCGGTTAAGGCTAAATTATTAATAAGAAGATATTGTGATTATGTTTTTGAAAGGGCATAACCTGTTGGGGTCCTGAGGGAAATTATTCTACCAAAGGATACAGAGTAGCACAATGCGATCAGATCGATAAAAACCTGTGGACATTGTAAAGCAGGCAGCAAATCAGATTTCAGCTGTCTCTTGCCTTTTTCTGTCCAACATGGATTTATTAAAGATGATTTATCTGTGTACATCATTATTTCTTTTTTTTTTAAAAAACACATGCCTTCATAATTTCTTTAATCTAAACAACTTCTCCCTCTTGCAGCGACATCTCTTCTCTTCTCTGATGACGTGCTTACTTGCGTGAGGGCGTGACAATCGAAATCGACCAATAGCAAACCACAACCAATCAACAAGCCAATCAATTCCCCAAGAACAAAATCAAGTCCTGCCCAACATTTTTATTTCTTGTTCTAGAAGCCATTTCACTCGGATACATGTCAGAATAGGGAAGAAAAAATAATTGCAATTTCATGCCAACTTTACCATCCTATATGGTGGGAGGTTTTGTGGGCATGTAGTCTTCAATGCACAAAATTTGGAAACCAACAAAACCTTATTTTATAAGATGCTATGGACATTTTAACAGGTTCTCTGAAAATACAAACTATTTTGTTGAATTTAATTTTCAGTGGAAAAAAACAAAAACAAAGAGACCAAAACAAATACAATAAAGGTTATAATTTCAATGCTGTAATGGCCCATAAACTGTACTAAACCAACAGCAGGTACACATGTGAACGTCATAGAAACCACAGCACAACCTGCACACACATACTTCATTTGCAGCTTCTGACTTCATTACGATCACATGGAGTAATTTTATCATTATGGCTGTTGTCTTATACTGACTGTGGAATCATTTGGTAAAAACAAATGTTTTGTTATCATTGAGCAACACATTGGAGGCTATTTCCCCAGGCACAGCCTTTAAATAATGTCCTGGCTTGGAGTCAGAATGTAGAATAATCAGACAGTCCTTAAACAGTGCTGGCAGAATGATTTATTCCCACTTTGGTGCCCAGATTAGGTTTTTAATGTATTTAACGGATTGCATCCCTGTGGTGAAAACCAAACGAGCAGAAGGGGGGCACCTCGTGCTTCTGCCGTGTGACCCTAAATTAATTTTAATATTTGACAAATCAAATACACTTAGCTGGGAGACCTGGCTTTGGGAGAAAAGATTTATGAGACATTATAAAATGCTTGTGCAGCGAGGGCTGACTAAATACACCTCCATGCTCCTCTTCGGGGGACGAGAGACCTCCAGGAGCCCGAGGTCACAGCGTTATGGAAAGGAGGTCACAGCTCGGCTCTAGTGTGGTGGCGTGTGTAGTGTTCAGAGCAGCTGGAATACAAGAAACAGCCTTGAGAAACAGCCACATCAGTCCCCTGATATGATTACTGAAGCTGTGGGCAGCACAGAGCAATGGAAGAGCCTGATCTTTATTGACATTGCTGGGACTCTAGTCAGCTCCCATTCATGAAATAGACGTTAAAGACGCAGTTAAAAAAAAAAAAAGTAAAATATGCACTCTCTGCCTTAGATAGCACGCTGTTCATAGACTCTTTCATGCATATCGCATGCAGTTTTTGATTTTATCAGGAAACAAAGTAGTAATACTTCACAAGTAAGGTACAATTTTGTTAAGCTTGTTAGCTCATGGTACCTACAGTAATGCATTAACTATGAACAATACCTTTGCAGCATTTATTAATTGTAATTGCTCAAACATGAAGGTTAATTTTCACATATTTTAATATGTTTCAAGTTGTTTACATCAACACTAATTAAAGAACCAATTCACCCCAAAATAAAAAATCCTGTTATTATTTATCCACTCTCGTGTTCTTCCAAACCTGTATGACTGCAGAACACAAAAGAAGATATTTTGTAGAATATTTCAACTGTTTTTTTTTTCACACAAGTTAAATTCTCAACTTTGGATGAAAACCAATCCAAATGTGAATGTTTTCAAAGTTCACACACACACACACACACAAATGCTAATTAGGTGTGTTTCCTTCAAATTGTTCAAGTGGATGACACTGGTATTGGTAACCTGGTAACCAACAGTAAATAAAACGCCATTAGCGGAAACAGCCGATTAGTCACGTTGTGTTGCACTTGTGTTCGGTTTTCTTGGACTTTCAGTTTGTTTTCATCAGTCACATGCGTTTCGTCTTAGTTTCCCGCCAGTCACCAGTTGTCACTGATCAAATCATCACACCTGTTGATTATCACCTCATTATCACTGTGTATTTAAGTACCGGTAGCTCTGTTTCATCCTTCAGTTGTCGGGTCAATATTTGCATGTTAACCCGTTTCACACACGCACTTTTAAACCATCAGTGTGTTCCTGTGTTTATTGTATTATTAAAACTTCATATTGGATCCTGTTTACCTCCATCTTCTTGTGACATGTTGTTTTAATGTTTGCTACATCAGAATTTATTCTGAAAATACATTTCCATCAACCATTATTCACATTCACTCTTTTTCACACAAGTCAAAAAACACCTCGAGAGATCGTAAAAACATTTTTCTTTTCGAAATTTGGCATTTCCATGACTCATTTCTGATGCGATACTTCAAAATGCACATAAAAACAGGGCGATGGATACATAGCGATAGCTAATGAACACTTCACAAGAATTAATTGTTGAATATGCTTAGCTGAAGTTTTGTGACACTGAATCTTCTAAAGCTACTCAAAATTTGTGTGAAGGACTTATTAATTCTAGTCAAGTAAAGTTAATTTATTTGTACAGATTTACAGTGTTTCATGCAGTTTAGAGCTGGGCAATTGCATAGTTTACATGTGATAACGATATAAACAATCACACATATATAATATGTATGATTATGAATCTGTAAGATTTTGTTCAATTTATAATAATTTGATGTCCTATCAAGCCTGATTATTTGGTGATGTGCATCACTGCCATTGTTATACAATGCATTTAAATGACTGTTTTAAGTGTCACAAAGTAAAGTAATAAGAAATCCTCAAACACAAATGTATTACTGTAGTATTATGAAATTCAACCTGACCCCAAACATAACATTAAAAAAAACATGGTACCAGATTTCTTGCCTCTTCTTGTTGTTAAAGTGGGCAGCTCTAGGCAAAACTAGTGCCATGCCTTTTATAACATGAATTTCTAACCTTGCCATGCTCTCTGCAATATTTAAATCTATCAACACAATCATAAAACAAGAGACAAAATGAATGAATTATCTAGTTTCCAGCTGCTTGGTAAAGTTTTTGAGTACCAATAACAGTAAAAGCAGGCTCATAGAGTTGATATATGGATAGATAGGTGACTCTTCACAAGATGATGGAGCTGCATTAGAAGCCATTATTAATCAAGTAAACGACCATGTGAGAGCTGCCCTTTAAATTCCAAGCCTGTTCCATGGGAATTGATGGCTATTAATATTTAACACATACAAGTGTAGCGTCACAAATTGATCTGTTCAACCAATTACTCCACATTTACTCAACTGGTGGTCAAGCAGCAATGCAGTGTGCGTATATGCTGACATCAACAAAAACCGCAGTGGTAAAGATTTATACATACAGGTGCTGTTGTGTTGAGGTTTTATTTCTGCCTTGCAGCAGCTAGGTCAAAATGCCACTGCCATTTCCCTGAGATTTCGTTTACAGTTAATATAAAGGGTATAAAGCTTATTGTCAGGACCCTGGCGGTGCACTGAAACAAGCATTAGTCTTGAAATAAGGTGTGTGCAGACAGGGCTGTTGTTAAACCGATATTTCCGCTCATAAATATGCATGAAGCCGCAGTGTTCATGGAAAGCAATAAGGCGTCGTCATCACAGAGATCACCTCAGCGTCACTCTCCTCCACATTCCCTATTAATTCACTCTGACACCCACAGCCCTTGACCCAGCCACTGTGAAGGTGAGGGAAGGAAAGACTGAGAAGGGAGGAGGAAAGTAGTATGTCGCTGTCATCCTTGCTGAGAGGGGAAAAACATCTTAAAGGGGTTAGTTCACTCAAAAGTGAAAACTATGTTATTAATTACTCACCGTCATGTCGTTACGAACCCGTAAAACTTTCGTTATTCTTCGGAAGACAAATGAAGATCTTTTTGATGAAATCTGAGATTTTCTGTCCCTCCATAGACAGCTATGCACTTTAACAAGTTCATAAAGAGATCATAAAACTAATCCATACGAATTGAGCTGTTTAGACCAAATTTTCTGAAGAGACTTGATCATTTTATATGATGAACAGATTTAATTTAGGCTTTTATTCGCATATAAACATTGATCAGCGAAAATAAACAGAAGGATTGAACCGCTCACTTCATATGGATTAGTTTTACGATCTCTTCATAAACTTTTTGAAGCATCAAAGTGTCAGTTGCGTAGCTGTCTATGGAGGGACAGTTGTTATGACGTTATGAAAATGTGCAGCAGTGGATTTGTAATTTCCAGAATATGTGTGGAGAGAAAAAGAAAAATCAAAATCGACGATTCTTATTTTATATGGAATATTGCAGTATTTATTACAACTTAATTATTCGTGCACATCATATTTTTTACAAATGCATATGTCCTCATAATCTTCAATCAAAATAACCAACATGCAGCAAAATCTCTTTTCTGTTGACGTTTAGCTGGTGCGAGGGCGGGACAAACTGTCCTTCACATGACATCCCACCAATAGCAAGCCACAATGATCCAATGGTCCAATCAATTCCTGATGGTCAGAACTAAGTTCCTCCCAACATTTTTTCTTGTTCGAGAAGCCGTTTCACTCAGACACATCTCACAATAGAGAAGAAAAGACTATCACAGCTTCCGTTTCAACTATAGCTAAAACCAGCTTAGACTGATTTAAGTGGTTTGTTTCAGCAAAAATCTGACCAAAATAAGGCGCTAAACACAATGTACCACAAAGTGCCAGAGTATTGCCATCCTGTTTCAACATATACTGTAGGAGCTGTACCACAGCATAACGTTGTAAACAAAGATAGTAGAACTACTAAGCATTTTTACTTACTAGGCTAGAATGTGATTCAGTCCAACTCAGTTTGATGTTATCTTAAATGTTATTTCCAAGAAATTACCCAGTGATAGTCTCTCTTCCTGTTCCTCACGTCCAGTCTGTCTTTCTTGGAAAGTTCACACATGCACTTACAGACAGCCTAAATAATAACATTGAAAATCATTAGCAGATTAACTCTAAATAAATGCCCCGATAAGTACACCCGAATCAACTCTAATGACTCTGTCTAAATAGAAGATAAAGGCTTATGGATAATTACTGGCATTGGGAAAGTCCATAAATGGGCTGTGTAGCAGAAGGAACCGTCATGTCTTAATGAACTGTATATTCGATAATGTACAGTAGAATGGAGCTGAGTAATATTCAGCACATAAAGTGCTTTCAGTACAAAACCCAAATATTACCTCAAGACAGTTCTCAAAATTTATTTTGATGTTATGACGGCATGACAAGCAGTGCACCTCAGTCTTTGTTTCTCTTTAGTAGCATTCATTATACAAGTACCACTAAAAACCTTAAACAATAACCACTTTCGCACACGAAACGCATTCAATTGTTGTAGATACAGAAGATTCCAGTAGAGCTGCCAACACCCAAATATATGGACATGAGGTTGAAAACAATTAGGCCTATATCTATATAAAATAATATTTAAAAATCAATAGTTATTCTATAATATTTTATGTCACAAAAACACAGAGACAAACAATGCCAACTTACTAAAACCCCCCAAAAACAGCTGGGAAACAGTAGCTATGTAGTTACGCTGCTAAAAGAATATCAATTTTATAAATATATTTATAAAATAAACCTTGAATAGTATTACTATTATTACTAATTATATCATGTCACATAAATGACACGTATTCACAAAATCTGATCCACAAACTTTGTAGATCTAATTTACTTATTTTCATGGGTATTGTGTTCCATTGACAAACAACAAAATGATAAAAAATATATTCAAACGCTTGAAACGTTACATAAATGTTACAATGGATTTGTTTGCACATAACTTCTTAAACGAGTCCCCTTCACACATGACTTCTTAACATTAAACATACAGAAAATCCGTACGTGTAAAGCTCCTTGTGGTTCAATATAAGAACAATACTTCACACAGTATCATTACTTACTGTGAGGCACATATTAGACATAATGAAAGCAAGCACTGGTTAAGCCTGTGGTAATGGCAGCTGTGTTGATAAAAAAAAAAAAAAAAAAAGAAGTGGCACATGCTTTTTTAGCTTCCTCTGAGAGGATTAACCTTTCTCCAGCTGTTTATGTTACAGCGACTCCTCAGCCAAACACACACCTGAGAAAGAAACACCACAGTGTCCCTCTGGATCCTCCGGTCCACGCCCACCGTCTCTGAGCTCCTGGACTGGGGTTCAGATGTGGATGAGAGATGATAAATACTGAGGTAGTGAGGAGCTTATGTACTTCTGTGGTCCAAGTGCACTCTGTTGACTCTCTGTCAACGTATGGACTTTTTAAAAGACTATTTACATGCTTTTACTCCATTATGCTACAGAGCCTCTACATCGTCAAGTGAGTGCGAGGGTCTGACTGTGAGCTTCCTCTGAGTATCTCTAGAGTGTGTGAGAGTTATTGTCATGTGCAGTACTCAGATCTTACATTAACTGAACCGCTAGGGCATTTTTAACTCTTAGAAATGTTCCTGTAGCAGATTTAAATGGGTCATGTCATGAAAAACATGTTTTTCTTTGCTCTTTTGAAATAGGAGGGTTTGGTGTACTATGCAGACATAATCCAATATTCACAAAAAGCTTCAAAGTTCAATCAGACCATTTATGGAAGATAAGCTGCAAGTTTTTTTTAGGAACTGTCAAGGTTATGACGTCACAACTATGAGCTCATTTATATATGGGGTTAGGGCTACACGATTTGTGGGAAAAAAATGAATTGCTTGTTTTTCCTGATAATAAATGTAATAAAACAAATTTGCTGTGTTTGTATGAGGGTATGCATAATTTGTGATTGTATATAAAAACTACTCTAAAATAATAATAATGATAATAATAGTAATAATGCATTTCGGCAAAAGCCATTTTCACAAAAGGCTGGCATTTAAATGGCTATATAACATATCTCACTACATAATAAAAGTCGTCTGTTTTTTTTATTTTATTTTATGTCTTTACAAAATACACACAATTTTGGATGGATTTCCCCAACCACACATGGAAAAACTCCTTGGTCCTGCACAAATCACATACAGTATAGGCTAAAAAACTGCAACGCTGAAATTCACCAAACTTTGGGGCACAATTAATTTTGTATCTACAATAATTGTAATGGAATATTGTTGTTGTTGCCTCTTTTTTACTTTTGGAAGCATAAAAAAGGACTAGCAATCTTAGTTATATAAAATAAAAACATAATAAAAATAAAATCAATGCATAGCTCTAACTTCATTTGAAAATGAAGATCCTACACAAACCAAGAAATGCTTTAATTGTCTGAACATTAAGTGAAGCCCTCAGGTCTACAGCATATAGATTCTCTTGCAACCTGCCCCATTAACTCTGATTTATAGTATCATCACCCTAATAGCTTCAGAGCCTCCGTTCCACTCATTCTTATGCAGGGTGCGTCATATGTCCTGTTTTCTCTGACTGTCTACCTGCTGCTTTTCAATGTGGTTTACAAGCTCAGACCCAGCAGTATCAGGTAAACATACACCTTTCTCCTTCTGCATCATTCAAGAGCTCTCAAGTGCAGTTTGCTCTTATCTATATAGCATTTGATCTGAGCAGAAGCAACAAAAATGCTAATAACTTAATTTTTTTTTTGTTGTTGTTGTTGTTTCCAAAGTAGTGTAGATTTCCAGCAACAAGCTACATTTAGCATTGTGTAATGTGAAGAAAAAAATGCTATAGTTTTACCCCATTGTGCAGAATCTGATTTCACCAACTACATGTTCTTTACAACTTTCTTATTCCTGGAAAAGCATTCCAATCAACCAATCAGATTTGAGGGACAAGTTTACATGTTAAGTTTAGGCTTACAATCAGGTGCTTCTACATCAGTGTTTGCACCTATCACTTCACTCTGATTTTAAGGATGAGTTATGCGTAAGGTTAGGATTAGGGGAAGGGATATGGTTAGGATTCAATTTTTAGACAGTAATGTTATTCCAGGATTAACAAAATACATTGGACCCAGGACTTTTTTGTTATTTTTATGAGGCTATAATAAAAATGATTTAAATGAAAAACATTAAATAAAAAAAATTGAAATGATACATTTAGAGGTTTCAATTAATTTATAATATACATATAGTATAAGTATACACACACTGCCATTTAAAAGTTTGGGTTTGTTTGTTTTGAAAGAAGTCTCTTATGCTCACCACCATTTATTTGATCAAAAAAGCAGCAAAGCCAGTAATATTGTGAAATATTATTAACGTATTAATACAGTACTTGACTTTTTTTAAGTTAAAGTGTAATTTAAGTTAAAAGTTAACATCCTTATTGAATTAAACCATTTATTTATATATATATATATATATATATATATATATATATATATATATATATATATATATATATATATATATATTGAACAGTAGTAGGCCCCATGTATAACCCTCTATGCTACTTAATATGATATCAATGAGAAGAAAATTATTTGTGGTGTTTTTCCTACTTAAAATTAGACACTATAACAATATCAATCAACATTTTCATGAATTTTTAATTAATTTATTATTAAAAAGTTTGTTCAAGGCCTCAAGGCAACATTGTACCATAATGGACCAATTTAAACATTTGACATTTTCATGTACAAAAAATAAATATATTTATTGGAAATCAATATCTTTATCCAGACACTTGAACAAACAAATTTATTTAATTTTTAATGTATTAAAAATGTCACATTTAATAAAAAGTAACATTCATCATTATCCAGCTGTTGCTCACAGGGAACATTGTACCATTGTGGAACACAAGCATTACCAAACCATCATATCATCAAGTTAACATCTCAAGTTATCATATCCGTCTTCATCCTCATCTCCATTTTCGTTCTTACCCTCAATCTCTCCCTGTCGGATTGTCACTATGACCTCATCTTCCTATCACAGTATGACCCCTCATCAACTGCCAGTGCTACCTATGCTTTACACCTATAGAAAATGTGCAGATCATAATATATGCAGAAATAGTATGTGAATTACTATTGTTATAAGTGCATTACAAAATAAAGCAAAAATGCAAATATATTTTGTAATTCTAACTCTTCCTTACAAATACAATATATTTGTATTCCAACCTAGTATGCCTGTATGTGATTCCTTTATGGTGCAATGCTGCCTTCAGGCAACACAGTTTTTAGTTATGTCCTCTAAAACATTTGATGATAAATAATGTAAAGTTTCTGGAAAATACTTCTTTACTTACCAGTGAAGGTGACTCATATTTTTTGTGGGTGATTAACTGGATGCAAATAAATGAAAAATGCACTTTTCATTGGAGAAATTATGGAGCCGTGTGGGTCACGTGACCACTTTTTTGCACTTTCATTGATTAGTATTTGACTTCTTCTCCCCTGAGATAGGTTTGATCAATAAATTGGTGTCTCTATTTTATTAAAAACAAACTAAAATAGACTATGTTGCCTGGAGGCAACACCTTTGAGGGATAAAATAATCCGCTGTTCATTTTTCACTGTTCAACAGCCCATTGTGAAGTATTCCTTGCATAATATTTAGAATTAAAATAATAATAATAATAATAATTTCCAGTTGTCCAAAAGGATTTTCCTTTTGATGCATCACTATAGCATCTACCATCCGTACTGTAAACCGGGACCTTCCCCCTGATACAAGTGTCAAGTAAAACAAGCAACCAACAGAAACTCTGAGAACTTGTTTAGAAACTTTGCGTAGCTACTAAGAAAGGGTAGCTTGACTACAGTTTAACCACTTTAAATGAATATCTTGGGAAGCTACAGTACAAGGTTCAAGGTAGATTCACCAATACGGGATCTAAGGTATGAATCCCACACGCGCTGAAGTTTATCTCCTCTGGCCTCTTAATTGAGCACCAGAGAGAGAGAGAGAAGACCCCCTGCACGGCAGAGCTCATTTGGATGGGGTAATTAATTACATTACTGGCTGCATTCTAATTGGAAGGAGAAGGAGGCGGGGGTTTCTCCCCAACAGAGAGCAGCATTGAAGTGGCAGGTGAGCGTTCAAGAAAATCTAATAAGTTGCTGTTGATGCAGGAAGGTCTACGCAAAATAAGGTGAAGGCGCTGGCTCATCAGCCACATTCTCGTGCTGTTTTGCATTTCAAATCTAATCAAAGAACCGTCTCACGCTTTGATTGACAGTTCAGACAGGTAGATAGGGAGGCGTGTGTATGAAAACTCTCTGAATCGTGAATTCATTCTCATCAGGAGATTGCAGAGTAATCTTCTGCGTTACACTTACTGGTAAAAGAGTGTTTTGTTTCTACACAATTTGGCTAATTTAAGTTTTCAGCCCTTATCTGTGCAATGTTTGGAAGATCTGAGTTTGTTGAATGTCATATTTAGGAAAAAACGTGATATCTCTTTATAAACACGACCGCATGTGAAGCTATGTGCGCTATGTTTTCTTCTCTGTAAAAGATTGCGTATAAAAGCCATGTGCTGAAAAGAGGAGTGTAATTTCTCTGCCACTGCACTTCCCTGCAACCCAGAGGTGCACTTATCCCTGAAAAATCCCTCATGCAATTTTATCATCAAACATGCACCTGTGAAAGCCTAGCGTGAATGAGGGCTGAAAAGAAAACCATTTTTCATGTTCACGTACAAACAAATACAAATCTAAAGCAAAGCGAAGGAAATGGCGGACTTAAAGAATTCACAACATGTTGTCAAAATTGACTGATACATAATGGAAATGTAGTTCGTGTTGTGCTTCGGGGAGTGTGGAAAGAGCCGGAAACAATCAACCGGAGCCTACCGGATCTCATTCTCCATCAGTGCCTGTACTGTATCTGTTGGCAGCATGTCTGTCATCTCTTCTATCGCCTCTGACACCTCGCCACTGACCCAAAGTGCTGGTGTTATGTTGAATTTGCCAGCTATTTCCCCATCTTCAGCTTCTTTTTCATAGTAAAACCCCTAATATTTGCATAGCCAAGTCTCTGCTGACCGAAACCTGTCTGCACTCTGCACAATATCAAAGATGACCTTGTCATCTTCAGGCTGGATGATGCAAGGAAGAAAGTACCTGTATAAATCAAACAGAGGGGAAATAACATGTCGAGCCAGCGAAAATGTTGGACCACATTAAAAAAATGCTTCTCTCATAGGAAAAATTGCTATACATAAAAAAAATATGATGCTCATGAACATTACCGACTTACTAAAGCAGAAACTAAGGATATTATTAGTGCATCTAGGTCAACATAAGTCAGACGACATCATAAATCACAGTTAACAAAGTGCTGAACAGACGTGATGTGGAACATCAGGACTTTTGTCGTGGATCACTAGAGTGTGTACTAAGGGGAGAGCACTTTTTGAATTGGTGGGTGATAATGAGTTAATTCACTGGAGGCGTGAGTGACTGTTCAAGCTCGGGGCTTGTAATCAGAAGGCTGCTGGTTTGATCGCCGCAAGGAACCATAACACGTCCTTAAGCAAGGAACTTAACCCCAGGTCACTACAGAGGGACTGTCACTGTTATAAGTGTACTGTATATTGCTTTCGATAATAGCGTGTTTTAAATGACTTCTTACATGACATGTCAACTACCTAAGCTTGCTCAAGTTTATGGAGGACGGAATAATCAGGCAATATAAATCATGACATTTCTTTGATTCATTTGACAGAAGATAGAACGATAGATAATGGAAAGAAAGATAGAATTATAGATAGATGGAAAGATAGGAAGATAGATATAATTAGCTGGAAAGACATACAGCTAAAGATAGATGCAAGAAAGAATGGCATAAAGATAGAATAATAGATGGATGAAAAGAGAACAATAGGTAGATAAAACGATAGAACAATTATTAGAAAAAATAGAACAACAGATGAAAGATAGACAGAACTATAGATAGAGAGATACAATTAGAGAACAATTACTAGAGATGCCACAATAGAAAGATAGAATGATAGATGGAGAGATAGAAAGATGGAAATGGAAAGATATACAATGGAACAATACAAAGATTATGGATGGATGGAAAAATAGACAGAACTATAGATAAAAAAAAATGGACCATTGGGATGATGACAGACAGACATACTTTAATTAGCGTGCAACTATCGTGGTAGGTTGTGACAATGAAACTTGTCTTGGGTCGAGAAAATCAATTGACATGGCTGAACTGTTGACATGGCTATTGAAGTGGCCGATATTAGTAGTAAGCTCATGCAACTCCCTCTTGACAAAATATGAGAGATTTAAGATGATATTCACAGTTCACTGTGTACTTTTCAGTAGGCCTCGGGTCATGTAACAGTCCAGACGTTAGTTTTCAGAAATTTAGTTTGTCCTTGCATTAGTAAACAGCACCTGCTCTGTAATACATGTCCTTTATTGATCCTTGGTTATTGCAAGCAGTGTCTATTTAAACAATAATTGATTTCTTTCCTCATAATATGTCAGCGACAATGGATTGAACCAGCCCATCAGGTGCAAAACTAACAATCAGTTGGAGGGGGGAGTAGCTGTGAATACTGTCAGGGGAGCAGAAATGAAGAAAAGCACTTTTCCACAAGCACATTTTCCCGTTAGCGTCTGTAAACAGATGGCTGAAGGTACAGTTCCGAGGGTTTATTCAGATTGCGTCCTCATATCAGCATTCACAAAGTTTCATATTGCGCTTTTCACTTCACTACACAAGGCTCTCAGAAAAGGTCTAATCAGAACTGATGATTCTGTTATGGAGATCAACCTAATTGAATAATTTCACAGATAAAGGAGTGAAAGATAAGCTGAACTTATACCCCCTCATTCAGATGCTGCAGGTTTAAGTTTCCAGGTAACTTTGAACAGCACCAGGCATCAACAAATCCCACATTTGCAAGAAAAAACACTTCATAAAAATATATATAATGGTGTTTTACAGTAGGTTCTTTAGATACACCGATGTACCTTTTGGATTCATTTTGTTTTCTGGATCTTAGGAGGTAGCTGAATTGCTTATTACAGCAAGCAGGTCTCATGCATCTGTCATTCACTCGGTTCATCTTCAAGTGCGTGATGTTGCCATGTGAACTAGTGCTAGCTTAAGGCATAGTCTTGTTGAAAAGTGTGATGAATGCCAATAGATGCATTAAGCAGAGAGCCTTCTGACCTGAACAGGCCATCAAGAATGGGGCTCCTGATGAGTTAAGCATCTACCTTCTGCATAAAAGACTCTGAATTTTAACTTCTCTGTTTTTACCATTAACAAAAACATTTTCATTTATGTCTGAGCTATGAAAGGACAAAATATTAAGAGTATCTGGCTTCCTGGTTTTCGACAGCATTATATTTTTGCTTAAAAACAGATATGACTCATAACTAAATGTGACAAAAATGGGATTGGGAATGTGGGAAAGCATTTTAGGGTATGTGTGACATTTTTATTCTAACATTTAATTCACTCTTAACTAATAAAACAAAAAGAAAAGTCTCAAACCAAATGCGAACAATGAAATAGTTGGAATGCTTGTTTCAGCGGTGCATTAACTGATGTTTAAACAAATAAGAGTGTCTGAACAGTACATTGTGAATAACTGAAAATATAAATGTGTTTTCCCCCTTTTGTCCTCAGTTGCTAGCAGATAATTAAGTGTTTAGGCTTTGAACGTCCCTGATGCATTTCCATCTTGGCTAGACAAACACAATACACAGGCGAAAAGCACACAAAGAACATTAAAAACAGAGAGAAAACACTGGCAAGTTTGTTCAATGGAAGCGTCCAAGCTGTTCTGTTACCAGCATAATGGTTATTTTATCCCATCTTGTTGATTCAAAGTGTCCCATTTAATTTTGGTCCTTGTTACTCAAATATGACAATTAACACAGCACATTTTATTAAACCAGTTACAGATCTTTTAAAAAGTAAAATAAGGTAGTGTGAATATCAAATGGCAAATGATGAGATTTAATTAAATAAATTTAATATGCGCTTCATGTCATATTGTCATGTAATTGCTCCAAGCCACGAAGGTTGAGGATCCACATGCAGTATTCATTGAAAGAGTATACCACAATCGAAGTCCAAAAACAGACAACAGGTCAATACACAGACAAGCAATCCAATCAGGCAACAAGGCAGGAAAACCCTCAGGCAAAAGGTTAATCCAAGAAACAGGCAGTGTTGCAAAATGCTTTCAGTTGAAAGTAGCTAAAACTAGTCGCTAAGTGAAATAATGCCGTCATACTGGCAAGTCCAATGTTCTATATGAATATAATTATAGATCAGTAGACGAGTCATGGAATCTAGCTAAGATTTGTCCTAGAAGTTGATAGATTTGTCGCTAGGCTTTTGAGAAAAAGTCTTAAAAGGGGCGGGGAAGTCACTAACTCAAATGAGATAATTGATAAATTGGCAGCACTAGAGACAGAGAAGAAATCCAAAAAACCAAGAGACATGAAACCAGGGAGAATACAGTACAGACATACAAGACTTCGCAAAGAACGACAGAGTGAAACAGGCTTATTTAGGGTGAGCTAAACAAGCTAATGAGCTGAATGCAGTCCAGGCAGAGAATTATGGGAAATACATATATTTAGATTATAGATTTATTAAAAAAGAAAAACTGAAATATCACATGGTCCTAAGTATTCAGACCCTCAGTATTTAGTAGAAGCACCCTTTTGATCTAATACAGCCATGAGTCTTTTTGGGAAAAATGCAACAAGTTTTTCACACTTGGATTTGGGGATCATCTGCCATTCCTCCTTGCAGATCCTCTCCAGTTCTGTCAGGTTGGATGGTAAACATTGCCCAAGTCAGGGCTCTAGCTGGGCCTTTCAAGAACAGTCAAGGAGTTGTCGTGAAGCCACTCCTTCGTTATTTTACCTGTGTGCTTAGGGTCATTGTCTTGTTGGAAGGTAAACCTTCAGCCCAGTCTGAGGTCCTGAGCACTCTGGTTTTTGTCTAGGATATCCCTGTACTTGGCCACATTCATCTTTCCCTCGATTGCAACCAGTCGTCCTGTCCCTGCAGCTGAAAAACACCCCCACAGCATGACGCTGCCACGACCACGCTTCACTGTTGGGACTGTATTGGACAGGTGATGAGCAGTGCCTGGTTTTCTCCACACACACCGCTTAGAATTACGGCCAAAAAGTTCTATCTTGGTCTCATCAGACCAGAGAATCTTGTTTCTCACCATCTTGGAGTCCTTCCTTTTTTTTAGTCCTTTTTTTTTTAGTAAACTCCATGTGCTTCCAGGCTTCCGTCAGGCCACTCTGCCATAAAGCCCCGACTGGTGGAGGGCTGCAGTGATGGTTGAATTTCTACAACTTTCTCCCATCTCCCGACTGCATTTCTAGAATTCAGCCACAGTGATCTTTGGGTTCTTCTTTACCTCTCTCACCATGGCTCTTCTCCCCCGATAGGTCAGTTTGGTCGGACGGCCAGCTCTAGGAAGGGTTCAAACGTCTTCCTTTTAAGGATTATGGAGGCCACTGTGCTCTTAGGAACCTTAAATGCAGCAGAAATGTGTGTATAAATTTGTTTGTGTAACCTTGGCCAGATCTGTCCCTTGCCACAATTCTGTCTCTGAGCTCTTCAGGCAGTTCTTTTGACCTCATGATTCTCATTTGCTCTGACATGCACTGTGAGCTGTAAGGTCTTATATACAGTAGACAGGTGTGTGGCTTTCCTAATCAAGTCCAATCAATATAATCAAACTCAGCTGGACTCAAATGAATGTGTAGAACCATCTCAAGGATGATCAGAAGAAAAGGACAGCACCTGAGTTAAATATATGAGTGTCACAGCAAAGGGTCTGAATACTTAGGACCATGTGATATTTCAGTTTTTCTTTTGTAATAAATCTGCAAAAATGTCAAGAATTCTGTGTTTTTCTGTCAATATGGGGTGCTGTGTGTACATTAATGAGGAAAAAATTTTTACTTAAATGATTTTAGCAAATGGCTGCAATATAACAAAGAGTGAAAAATTTAAGGGGGTCTGAAAACTTTCGATACCCACTGTGTGTTTATATATATATATATATATATATATATATATATTATATATATATATATATATATATATCCCACCAAAACATGCAGACCTACTCTTAGACCACTACTAGCTTTTCTTTTGGTGGTCTCACAAGCAACTACCCCTATGGAGCGACTGGCATTGTGTCCTTCAACATAAAGCACAGGAAAACAAAAGTGTTGGATTAAAAAGACATATGAATACATTGATACCCAATAATGCTGTGTTGAGTTCAACACGCTGCAGGGAGAAATGTTGCAGTGCTATCATTTTCCCAATAGCCCTGCAACACACTGTTTGGATCGTTGTAACTTTCATTTTACATTATTTAATGTTGCTGCTGTTGTGACTGCTTCCCAAAGCAGCACACAGTGTTCATTATAAAGTAGAACTTAAAAGCCACATTAGAGGAGCTGTCAGAGCCCAGGATCCTGAATGGTGGCCAAATTTTTCAGGACTTGATGTGTTTCCAAACAGAAATTTCGCAGTTTACCATACAAGACCAGTTACACATTTTGTGTTATTTGTGTGATGAATAAATGATCATTATGAGCCTTAAATGAGATGGGGAAAAATAGAAACACATTGATAAAACAATGCCTGACAAGTGACAAGAATATAAATGTAAATATAAATGCAAATAAATGACACTGCACTCATAAAAAGCACCTTTTATGCAAAAGCTCTTGACGTTCCACTAAAGTTGTATTATGCAGAATAGGAAACAATGGACCTGCCTGGAAAGATAAGTCTACATGTATAGCTACTAACAGGTTCTCAAAAAGGACTAGGACACTCTGAAACGGTATTTTTGGTGCTTTTTAGTAATAGGGGATGAGAGGAATTTCTGCCACAATAAGGCTGTCTGAGAAAGTACGTCAAGTGCGATTCTTCATAATGAAGGTTGACACTGAAGTTTAACTATATACATTATCATTCAAAAGATTAGGATCAGTAAGATTTTTATATCAGTTTATATTTTTTAAAGAAATCAATACATTAATTGAGCAACAATGCATTAAATTGATCACAAATCAAAGAATCCTAAAAAAAAAAAAAACAGTAATCAAAGGATCCACAAAAATACTGAAACAGCACAACTGTTTTCTAGGGCAAGCCGTTTTGACTTTTATTCATTCTCAGGATATGAACTTGTGATATCAACAATTACATTTTCACTCGTTAAAATGTTAATTCCTGATATCAGGAATTAGATTTGTACTAGTAACAACGTTACTTTTTGATATCAATTAAATTTTCACAAGTTAAAATTATAATTCTTGATATCCGTTGGAATTTCAACTTAGTAAGAAATCAATTCTTGATATCAGCAATTGAGTTTGAATGGCAGCCTATGGTGACATTTCACTAGTGAAAATACAATTACAGATATCAAAAATTCTATCTATTGATATCAAGAATTGAATTGTTGATATCAAGAATTAACACTGTTACTAATGGAAATGTAATTACGGATATCAAAAATGTAATTCCTGATATCAGGAATCAATCAAGAATTCATGTCCTGAGAATGAACAAAAGTCAAAACAGCTTGCCATAGTATTCAATATTGATAATAAGAAATGTTATATTGAGTACCAAATCAGCATATTAGAATGATTTCTGAAGGATCATGTGACACTGAAGACTGGAGTAATAACACGGATAATTCAAACAGTTAAAATTCTAAACAGTGATTTTAAATGGTAATAATATTTCAATATTACCATTTTTACTGTATTTTTAATCAAACAAACGCAGCCTTGGTGAGCAGAAGAGGCTTCTTTCAAAAACATTAAATATTCTTTCTATTGAATATTCTGAAGAAGAGCTGGAATATCTTTTTCAAACCAGAAACCTTGTAAATACTGTATGACAACAAAGTTTGTTGTTAAAAAACATTCAAAAGTGCAGGATAGTAACTATTCCAGAAAATCACGTCCTGATCTGAGCCACATGCCATGATGTAATCAGTGAGATTGAAACTAGAGCCAGTGAACATGATCAAATTGTAGTTTATCTGACAGGCACATTCATCATACAATGACAGATCCTTCTTTACACCGTCACTAAGTTCTTCCATTTGATCTGCTGCACTGCCTTCATGACGTCAGTAAACAAAACTATCTTTGAACTGCACTGCAAAAGATTTAAAAAGGTATGTGTTTCTGATCTGCGTAAATCTCATTAGGCTTAAGCACACATTTGCATTTCTGGCAGTGCAGATATCGTCTGTTTTATAAACAGTGATACGTTCTCTGGCTTACGTCACGGGTAGAGATAACGGGTCAGCTCTAAAAAATGTTTTTATGGGCTCAGGATCAAAGACAAAAATCGGTTCAATAATACTGATGGATTAGATGACAACGCTACGATGTAATGTGGGTACTGCAGGGTTAAAGACATCAAAAATCTGTACAAATTCTACATGATACAGCACAAAGTTCTATCGCACACATTTATATTCAATCCAGATGATGCACACCTGCAAATAAAAAAAAAAAAATGTTTATCTAATTTTTAACTGCCGGTCCTTATATCCTAATTAGGCATATTTACTTAGGCAACAATCACATTCAATTTCACGCCATTTTAACTTTAAGTTAATTAAAACATGAATGTTCATTTGCACATTTTAAACAACTCCAACCCCCTCCTCCTCTTTCTCACACCTGCAAAACCGTAGAAAGAATGTTTTCTATTGAAGCAAACTCACTTGTTACAAAAGTCTTTTGAAGCTTAAAAACCAAATACTTTAATCCCCTTTATAAAAAAAAAAATTAGATGACATCTCTAGGTAACCTAATTAGTTTAAGAAATATCACTGTTTGTAAATAGGAGGCCATTTCTCAGATGAATTGCCTACTGCATGCCTTTTCCCCCTAAATAAATCAGGAGGCAAAACATGCAAGCAATGAAACTCTTTCTCTGCAGGACCCCTGGGTATTCCTTGAATTTACAAAGGAATTATTACTGCAAGTTTCCTTTGTGAGATTCATAACGTAAATGTGATCAGCACTGTCAACACGCCAGCAACAGTTATTGCTCTACAACATGATTCATAATTCTAACTTTGATACCGTCAAGAATAAGTCATAAATCATAAATTCTATATTTGCAGTCATAAACATATTCAAATGTATCTTTATATTCACCACAAATTGTTACCTATACACTTCAATTTTATATTTTATTTATCGGTTTAACTAAAATGATTCAGAATATATCTAATTTATCTATGCATAAATATATAAATACAGGTTTTTGATGACTAGTCATTCAATGTGATGTTAACAAGTTGCTTATAAAACGCAATGATTACGGAAAAAAATGCATGTGGCACATAAATATTGGAAATAAGGAGTAAAAAGTGAAACTCAGACTAGAGGGAAAACGAGTCCATTACAAGTCACCACTTCCAATACCACTTGAGTAAACGTCTTCAAGCATCTGATTTTACCAGTACTTAAGTATACTCGTGCTGAATGAGGCTAAAAGATGCTCTAGTCCTCAACACCTAAGAGACACGCTAGTGAATATAACAGTTGATTTGAGAGGAGAGCGATCACATTTATTTTATAAAATTGAAATAAAACTGAACACCTCAATATTGCAATAAATCAAGGTTGACACGGCCGCTTCTTAAAGGTCTACAAACACTCAAGTCTAAACTCAAGAGCTCAAAAAGGACACGAGTAAACCAATTTCCTTCAAAAAAATTCTCTTCAATATAACAGATAAACAAAATAACGTCAAGTAAAATTAAATAACCAAAGCCTACTTGCACTGGAGCTGCTGGTTTCGTTCTCATCACCAGCTGCAGCCATGTCCTCATCTTATATATAAAACGCCTTCAGATTCAGAAACCTGCTAATGTACATTACACATTCGTGTACAGTAGCCTTGTTGACAAGTTTGGGTGAGTAAGGGCAAAACACACAAAATATAGGACCTGAAACATAAATACTGGCCACATTCTGGTACTGCGTTATCCACGACACATACTTGCAATACTGCCCTAGATTTCAGCCAAACAAATAATTTTTCAAGGCTGTCTACTGGAACGGTCTTCATGCTGAGAATCCGCCCATGATGCCTTTATAAGCCTATATAATGCCTGTTAGAAGATTACTAGATTTTTTGAAGAGTGCAGGAGTTTTACTGGATCTACCAGAAAAGGCCAAAGTCACATATGTACTTTTTATCCACAATCAACTGAAGTCTGATAAGGCGGCCACAGCACAATCTTACATATTTGACGTGGTGCTTGACACAAACCGCAGCGGCTCATGTTAACATTTTCATGAAGAACCATAAGAGGCCTGGTGGACTCTTTCCTTCTCCAGTCCACATGGCCATCTCCAGATTCTGCTGCAAGGGCTCTGATTGATGTTTTTATAAGCAAGACCTTGCTCTGCCCTCCCCTCCAGGGTCTGCCCTGCACTTCCTACCATCAATCACGTATCATTTCCTTTCCATCGCCGTCTCTGACACAAATACAGTAAACATGATCTATGTGTGTGTATTTAAGTAATTATTAAGTATCTGGCACCTCTAATAAATCACTGGCATCGCTTTCTGTAGCTTGAACTCTTTTTTCACTTTTTCCAAACATAATAACAGCTCACAAAAGGTAAGAACCTCATTTCTCTCTTACTTCCAAAGTTCGACTGTTCCTTGCCATTTAGAAACGTACTATAGAGCAGCTGCGTCCACTACTGGCGCACAATAGACGGCAGAGATAGTTACATATGTCACAATTATAAACAGAGCTGTTTCAGTCACGGATATTCAAACAGACAGCATTTTTGTAAATGAATATCACCATTCTTTAGATCATTATCTAGAACTACCTGGGACGGCGATGGATAAAAAAAATGTCACCCTTTAAAAACACTCTCTCTTTAAGAGTTGCTGGATATGCGATGACAGCAGAGCTGTGTGCATTTGTGCATAAAATGAGTCATTTCCTTAACTTTATTAATGTTACTTTGAAGTAACTTAGTTAGAAGTGAACTCACTCAGAACACAGAACACTTTATAATAAGGTGTGTGTGTGTGTGTGTAAAACTCTTTATAATACACAATTAATCATTCAAATCAAAACTCTGATCGCCATCCTCTAACCGGAGGATTTCAAAGACTTCCTCTATTATAAAAATCACTTTCTTAATCTAATTCAAACAGGATTTTTTTCTATTAGAGATTACAAAGGGTACATTATCCTGATGAGATGAATCCATTGACTAGTGGTGCCTAATGTAGAAAACCATCTATTTATTTTAGTTTTCAGTGGTTTAATTTTTAACAAAAGTAGTATGGATTTATAATAATATCCATTTAGTGGTTATCCATAACACACATACCATTCAAAAGTGTGGGGTCAGTAATTTTTTTTAAAGAATTTATCACTTTTATTCAGAAATAAAGAAATTTTAATAAATGTTGCAAAATATTTGTTTCAAATGAACGCTGTTTTGTTTTTTAAACTTTCTATTCTTCAAAAAGAAAATGTATTGACCTCCACAAGAATAATTTCATTTTAAAATATATTACACTAGAAAACACTTATTTTAAATTGTATACAGTCTTGAGAGCATCAGAAACACGAAAATTGATCTAAAGTAAAACATACCCATCATCAAACAACCTCCTATAGTATACCAATTACATAAAATAATAAAAAACAGTAACAATCCAAACACCAGCCTTGCAGAAATGGAAAAGTTGCAGAAGTACTTCTCTTTGCTTAAAAACAATAATAATTAAAATAAATCAAACCAATCACAAGTTTGAAATGTAAACACAGATTCTGCATTCATTCATACAAACAGTGTAAAAAATAGTGCAAACAGCAAAAGTAACAATCCTAACCACGTTTTCAGATAGGTTACAACATTACAGGAGAGTGTAAATAATCAAGCATTATTTACTGATAGAAGTAATTAGAACTGGTGGTGGTGCTTATGACATTGTTGTTCATTCAGTGTTTCTGTAAAAAAAAAAAAAAAAAAAAAAAAAAAACACTAAGATAAAATAGGATAATACGTCTAAGAATTCTACTACTAATAACAATATAAATAGCACTAATGATTTATGAACTGCTGGATTCATGAACATTAATCGTTGTCTGCATTTGCTCGAACTGATTTGCTGAATTGACCCTTCAGGCGATCTGACCAATCATAACCCCCGAATCTGCCACTTTGTCCAACAGAGCAGTCAGGGGAGTTATTAGATTAACGTTGGTGAACTTAAACTTGAAATATTGTGTGTATTCACGTCTTTCCACACTTCCAACATTCCTTCTGATGTTCATTCATGTTTATTTGATGCTATAAATGAACTAGTATGAAGAGATGATCGGTTCACGAGCCGCTTGAAGGAGCTACAGCGATCTGTCACGACATATTAAAGAGACACTATACGCTTTTTATTGTTTAAACTTCTTTTAAAAAAATACGATATATTAAATATCAAACTGTTTCATATGTCTGATGATGCATTGTCAGTGTCCTCTTTGCTCCGGGATGTATTTTTCACTGTGTGAGAACATGATGTGTGGTGTAAGAGCACATGGCTTGTCGGGCATAACAACAGTCACTAAAGGGGGCGGGTCTTTGGATACGGCCAATTCAAAACAGGGACAGTAATAGGCGAGCGCCAGCCAATGAGATTGCTGTTTGCGCATTAGAAATCGCTGGAGATCACAAACTACCCTGTAACCAATAACGTCAAGTTGCTGACGGGCTTTAGAATATCATTAACGGTGAACTAGCTGGGGAGTCTCGAGAGAAGCCAGGTTATCCTGGTATATTTTTCTGATGATATGAAAAATCATATAGATTTAGTAATTTGGTGGGTATGATGTATATTACAATGTTATGATGAACTATATGCGTTTCTCCACTGACGTTCTGAGTTGATAAAGCATTTGTAAGGATACTGATTGTTAGAAGGCAGCTGTCTGACTCTGACATGGTGATTGGAACATGGTTTGTGTAACATTAGCAACATATTATAAGCTGTTTGATAACTAGTCAAACAAAAGGCTAATCATATTAATAACCGTTATTTGTCCGATATTGTCAAGAGCGACTCCTTTGTGCAGCGTTTACCTCAGTAGGTTGACCAAGTGGATCTCTGAGCTGGCGTGAGTGGAGGCAGGGCTAATTTGCATATACATTTATCCGTGTATATTAAATGAGGCAAAAAAGTTGAAATATGTCATTTTGGTGATCAAAGATGACTTTAAAGTCCCCCCGAAGTTAATAATTTTATCCTTTAAAGGCACTTCATTAAGTCTGTCCATTTTGAAATAAAACATTTTTGATTAATTGTTCAACTGGACCCTGTTGGAGAACGTCACCTGGTTGACGGCCCTCAAGATATGAGTTTAGAGGAACGAGACAATGCAGGAATGACAGGATGCATGAATGTAATGAGAAACTGGACATCAGTTGGAGAGAAATGAGCAATGACTGTAAATAAGGCAGTAATTATAGACAGGAAGTGACAGGCAGGGGGTGCCGCCCACTCATCCACACTCCAAGTAAACACATGTGAAGGTGACAGAGAGGTTAGGTAAGCATGCAGACTTTTATAGGAAGCCAACAAAAACACTAGATTATCGCCATCAGAGGAAGGACTGCAGCAGTGATTGATGAACCTGAACTAAACTAATTTTTCTAACGGAAAGGAGGAGGAAAAGGTAAAATAATGCATCTGTGGCAAATTGCTCCCTTGTCACAGATGCTCAGTGTACTAAAGAGAGTGTCCTCATGTCACCGCGCTGACGTCTTAATCTAGAGTTAAAGGAGTTTGACATTTCAGTGCAATCATACAGATGATGAGATAGCACTTAATCTTATTGAGCACAGGTAAGCCAGCAAAATCCAGTGAGTTTGTGACACAGCAAAGGGATCTTTTTTTCCTCTCTGCTGGGCAGTCATTTCAATCAATGTCATTAGGATACTAAAGTACCTAAGTGGTTGAATCAGACACTGCTGTTTCTTCCTTATATTCATTATTAATTTTTGTACACACAATATGGGGATTGTAACCTTTCATATTCTCTGTGCAAGTGCAACAGCTTTACTCACAAGATCTGTGGAGTTTATCAAAAGCTTGTTTGAAGTTCATTCACATTTAAAGGAGTCATATAATGCTATTTTAAAATGTCACTCATTTGTTTATTGGATGTAATAGAAAACGTTAACATGCATTCATGTTCCAAAAAACCAAACATTTTTCACATATTGTACATTATTGTAGTACCTGTCTGTCTGAAACGTGCCGAGTGAGTTCTGAACTCCTTCTTCCAAAAAGCCCAGAGTGCTCTGATCGGCACCTCAACCATGTGTTGGAAATTTAACGCCCCTTACAATAATCATGAGTTTCATTTTCCAAGGCTTGTAAAGCAATTGTAAACACAAACAGCTAATAGGTTAATCATTGTCAATAGGTCATCAGTTTTACTGTATCAGTTCGAGCCCAAGTTTCAGTTTGAAAATGTCTGAAAATGCAGTTTATCAAGCCGAAAAAAGTGTCTCCATGACATGGTCACAACATCACAATTCACTGAAACTTCGCCTTCATTTTTGCTCATGCCTTTGTCACAATTTAAAATAATTAAAAAAAATAAAGATCCGATAAATTTAAACTACTTTTATTTTTTGAGTAATGTGGAAACTTGTTCTGATTCTGGTCTACAGATTTTAATTAAAATTTAATATATAACTGCCCAAAATTCTGTAAACTGAGTGCAATAATTTAAGACTTACTTCCTCTTGGCATTAATGCATTTCGGTCACTGGACTACAATTGCACCCAAGACACATTGAGTTATCGGATCACTCAAACCACATTCAGAGTTGGTCAAACGCTTTTACCACAATACAAACCTAATGCATCAATACATCTTTCTTGTACAGTGGCCGAGAGAGCTTAATGACTGTAAGAGAGCTTAATGTGCTGCAACTGAAGAAAAAACATGCAAATAGAAATGTCTTAGTTACGTATGTAACCCTAGTTCCCTGAAGAGGGAACGAGAAGCTGCAATAACCACTGTAGAAAAGCACGTATGGAATCAGTCCAATGGCGTGATGGAACGTCATAGGTCACCGACCATGAAACTATAAAGCACCCCGCGATCAAACACAGTCAGCTTCTGATTGGCCGAAGCAAGTCGATCACAGACAATGCCAGGAGTATGGCAGGAAAACGCAGCATCTTGTTCCCTCTTCAGGGAACTAAGGTTACATACGTAACCGAGACATTTCTTTTCTAGAGAACACTCACTGCGTTAACTGCTGTGGGAACGCTATACCCACATCGCCATACAAGCCAGTACCTGTCTATGTGAAGCCGAAGTGCACATCAGGAAGCAAGCACACAGGCCCCAGGCGTAGCGTTAAGGTCAAGGTCACAAACGTCACAAAGGTGTGCGGGGAAGACCACCCCGCCACATCACAGACATTTTGGATAGAAACTCCTGACAGTAATGCTTTAGAAGCAGCCATACTCTTAGTAGAGTGGGCATGGATAGCCAGAGGGGAAGACTGACCGGCCAACTCATAGGCAAGTGAGATGGCCTCGACCACCCACTTCCTCATTCTCTGCTTAGACGCAGGGAGCCCTTTCCAAGGGGATCCAAAACAAATGAACAGCTGTTCTGATTTTCTCCACAGGGCAGCTCTGTGGACATAAGCATCTAGAGATCTAACTGGGCAGAGCAGATTTAGTTTCTCCTGGTCCGACATCCTGAATGGTGGAGGACAAAAGGTTTGCAGTATGATGGGTCTCACAGTATTAGTGGGAACCTTAGGAATATACCCCGGCCTAGGGTGTAGAAATGCCTTTACCATGCTGGGAGCAAATTCCAAGCACGAGGATGGAAAGAGATGTAAGGGCAAGAAGAAAGATAATCTTTTAGGTGAGGAATTTTAGAGGAACCTCTTCAATAGGTTCAATAGGCTCCTGAGTAAGGCCCTCCATGGCCAGATCCAAGGCCGGCACCCTCGTGCGAACTGCAGGTCTCAGCCTCAAAGTGCCACGAAGGAAATTAGTAATAAGAGGGTTTCTCCCCAAAGAAACCCCACCCAAAGGAGTGTGGTAAGCAGCTAAGGTCGCTACATAAAACTTTATTGTGGAGGGGGATAGCCTTGCAGAGAAAAGTTCCAGCAGGAAATCCAGCACTGCACCCACCGGGCAGTTAACTGGGTCCAGCTGGGGTTTTCTGCACCAAGAAGTAAATAATTTCCACTTCAAGGCATAAAGTTTCCTCGTAGAGGGAGCTCTGGAGTGAACTATGGTCTCAACAACCTCAGTTGAGAGACCGGAACTTATGAGCTGGGCCCACTCAGAGTCCAAGCCCACAGTTTCCACAACTCGGGACGGGGGGGTGATAAATGGACCTCTTTACCTGAGAAAGAAGGTCTTTCTTGATCAGAATCTCCATAGGAGGGCTCACTAACAGAGATACTAGGTCCGAAAACCATACTCGGGCCGGCCAGAACAAGGCTATCAGCAGGACGCTGGCCCCGTCCTTGCGAATTCTCTCCAGAAATCCTCAGCCACGTCTGTACCACAGAATTCAGCCCAAGAGGAGCTGGTTGAGTAAGGGAGAACCAGAGTGGACAGTGAGTCGTCTCTGAGGACGCAAACAGATCCACTTCTGCCCGGCCGAATTTCTCCCACAGGAGCTCCACCACTTTGGGGTGAAGTCTCCATTCCCTAGATGTTACTGCATCACCGAATTGCCGTCAGGAGAAAGCGGGGCGTCCAAAAGAAACTTTTTCTCCTTTTCTTTCATCCCTGCCAGGTTTAGCCAGAGATGTCTCTCCGTGGCAACAAGAGCTGTCATAGAACGGCCGATAGATTTTGTCGTCTCCTTGGTCACCCAAAGAGACAAATCTGCAGCCTGATGTAGTTCTCAAACTACGTCAGCGCTGACCTCATCGCTTTCGCTCATATCTTTGAGCAGGTCGGCCTGGTACGCCTGCAGTATTGACATGGTGTGCAGACACGCCACAGAGTACGCTTTCCCCACCAAAGTCAAGTGCCGGTGCCTTAAGGGACGATGCCAACTCGGGAGAGAGATGGCTCGCAAGCATCACTTCCACCCTAGGCATCGCCCCATAACCATGTTGTTTAGCCCCGTGGATGTTTGAATATAGAGACGATTGGGGATTAAACACCCAATAAGACACAGGTTTCTTCCACAACCTCGACACCTTGTCGAGGGAAAAAAAATGGCAGACACCGGCGTGGAGTTTGAACACGCAACAGCAAAAAGCATTTGTCCAGCTTGCTTTTTTGCTGTGTCTCTTGTTTATCAGCGGGCCAAAAGATGTTTAATTCGGCAACTGCTTGTGTGATCCCCTCCACAATATCCTCCTATGCAGGGGAGTGAAGTGGCGAATCTTCACTATCACCTGCATCGATGCTCACAATATCTAACTCCTCAGAACTAGATATGTGAAGCACCGGTGCCTCTCCCAGGGAGGAAGTAACTGCAGAGCATGCTTCCAACTCCTGGGAAGAGACACTAGATCTGGCAGATAGGGCAGGGCCCGTCTCCATCTCCTCGGCCAGATCCATCTGCGAACCCCACGACCTGAGTTTCCGCTCTGCCTCAGCAGAAACGGGACCCGAGCCGCGAGGAACGCAAGCCGAAGTACCCTCATCAAAAAGTGCCCAGAAGGAGCACAGTGTCCTTAGTGGAAACTGCTCACAAGGCTCGCAGTCAGCCCCCTCGAGAGTTGACTGGGCATACTTCTAAAATGTTGAATACTTTTTCTTATTTACAGAAATGGACCATGGTGAACATAATAAGACAGTTTGTGAACCCTGTTTTGTTTTCAGACAGGTGTGGCCTTCAAAGAATGCAGCCTTTGAACTAGGGCACCGCTTTATTGTTCAATCTCTTCTCATCAGTGGTGTTGTTGATGACCTGAAAGGTGAGTTTTTATTTTTATTTTTACATCCTGATCGTATGTGTAACCCCACTGCTTAAAAAACCCACGCTAAACACATCACTCATGGACAACTACAGACCTGTCTCTCTCCTACCATTCATATCAAAAACACTTGAACGAGTTGTTTTCAACCAGGTGTCATCCTTCCTCACACAGAACAACCATCTAGATGTCAACCAATCTGGTTTCAAGAGCGGGCATTCCACAGAGACTGCGCTACTGTCCGTCACGGAATCCCTGCGAATTGCAAAGGCTGGTTCCAAATCATCTGTTCTCATTCTGCTGGATCTATCTGCTGCCTTCGACACCGTAAACCATCAAATTCTTCTGTCCACCCTCTCGTCACTGGGTATCTCAGGTTCTGCACTTCAGTGGTTTGAGTCCTATCTCACAGGTAGGTCTTTCAGAGTTGCCTGGGGAGGGGAGGTATCCAAACCTCATGAACTGATCACTGGGGTCCCTCAGGGTTCAGTTCTTGGCCCCCTCCTATTCTCCATTTATACTACATCACTGGGTCCCATCATACAGGCACATGGTTTCTCCTACCACTGCTATGCCGATGACACACAACTCTACCTGTCCTTCCAGCCAGATGATTCCACAGTAGCTGCACGGATCTCAAGCTGTCTGGCGGATATCTCCACCTGGATGGAAGAACACCACCTGCATCTCAACCTGGCAAAGACTGAGCTTTTAGTCTTCCCTGCCACTCCTACCCTACAACACGACATCAACATACAGCTTGGTACAACCACCATCACCCCATCTAAGTCGGCCAGAAATCTTGGAGTTATCTTCGATGACCAACTGACCTTCAGAGACCACATCTCAAAGACGGCACGGTCATGCAGATTTGCACTTCGCAACATCAGGAAAATCCGTCCCTTCCTGACTGAGCACGCAACACAACTGCTTGTCCAGGCCCTGGTCATTTCAAGGCTTGATTACTGCAATGCTCTTCTGGCTGGTCTGCCGTCAAGTGCAATCAAACCTCTTCAAATGATCCAGAACGCTGCTGCTCGTCTTGTCTTCAACGAGCCTAAGAGAGCCCACGTCACGCCCCTCTTCATCTCTCTGCACTGGCTACCCCTCGCTGCTCGCATCAAGTTCAAAGCGCTGATGCTTGCTTACAGATCCACCACAGGCTCTGCACCTTCCTACCTCCACACACTGCTACAACGCTACGTTCCCACCAGAAGCCTGCGATCACTAAAGGAGCGTAGGCTTGTGGTACCGTCACAGAGAGGCACAAGATCACTCTCCAGATCATTCTCCTTCACTGCTCCCTGCTGGTGGAATGATCTCCCTACTTTCATCAGGAACGCAGAATCCCTGGCAATATTCAAGAGACAGCTGAAAACTCACCTCTTCCGTGAACACTTGATCCCCTCATAAAAAAAAAAATTAAAAAACCCTTCCTTCCCTTTTCCCTTCCAACTCTAGCTTATGGTACTGAGCAATGTATGAAACTTGTATTGTGAGCACTTCCTGTGTTATTTGCCAATTCATGAAGAATCGCTTGTTTGTTTTCCTCACTTGTAAGTCGCTTTGGATAAAAGCGTCTGCTAAATGACTAAATGTAAATGTAAATGTAAATGTATGTGCGTTGTGAGTATTTGCAGCATATTTTTGTATTGGGTTGCGTTGTGAGCAATTGCTGAACGTGTCAAAACTGAGGAAGATGTTTTATTTATTTGCAGGTGTTTTTTTTTCTATTTGCATGTGGTTTCTTCAGTTGCAGCATGTTGAACTCTCATGGCTACTGTATTTTGTTCAAATAAACAGTCTTGGTCAGCATAAGACTATTCAAAAATCTTGTTTCATTTTTTTTACATTTTTCATCATTTAGCAGACGCTTTTATCCAAAGCGACTTACAAGGGGAGCAATTAGGGGTTAGATGTCTTGCTCAAGGGCACTTTAGTCATGGTATCGAAGGTCGAGAGAGAGCTGTTTATTCACAATCCCCACTTTCAATTCCTGCCGGCGTGGGAATCGAACCGGCAACCTTCAGATTAAAAGCCCGACTCCCTCACCACTAGGCCACGACTACCCTGTTTGTTCCTTGCAGATGCGGTTTATAGTACGTACCTTACTTCGCTCACTTGTATTTACACACATTACCAACACATTTTCTGGTAAAATAAAATGGCATGTCCTTGACCTCTCGTGCGGTGTTTGATATTATTCTCTATATTATTATTTTCAGATGAGGAGCGGATGTTGACGACATAATGATTGCTGAATTGCTGTAGATTCTGACAGCCAGCGTACCTTATCTTAAATGCAGTTAAATACACAATTAAATTGGGATTATTCTGAAGTCATCCTAATGCGGAACATGAAAGCATTCATTTGCATTAGAAACTGTTGGGTTAGACTGTGAGTTCCCTTGAGTTTATACTTTTCATTGTCCTTAGGGCTTATTGACCTTAAACTTTTGAATGGTAGTGTACCTTGGCCTGAGCAGTTAAAATGGAAAAGAGAAAATGAAGAGCATATTATTAACATTTTCCCAAGCAACATACACACTAATGTAAGAAGTTAGTACATTAGTGTGTATGTTGACAGTAAGTGATGCATTTAATTCTGAAATCAGAGACACTTTTAATAGCCAGTGGCCAGGGGAGGTGCGTTTGTGTCCCATGTTAATACCAGGTATAAACAGCCATGCATATCAGCTGACAACTTGTGATCAGATTACTTGAGAAAGATGCTAATACCAGCCATAAACAGGGCCTGTATTCATCAGTTTGTACCAGAAACACTCTTCAGAAAATCAATAAGCACTGACAATTAAAAAATAAATAAATAAATAAAAATCCAGAGCAAAACAAAAAATTCTGAGTCCTAATGGAACACAAATATTTTCCCATAAGCCCTAAGGACAATGAAAAGTATGAACTCAAAGGGAACTCACAGTCTAACCCAACAGTTTCTAATGCAAATGAATGCTTTCATGTTCCGCATTAGGATTACTGCAGAATAATACCAATTTAATTGTGTATTTAACTGCATTTAAGATAAGGTACGCTGTCTGGCAGAATCTACAGCAATTCAGCAATCATTATGTCGTCAACATCCGCTCCTCATCTGAAAATAATAATATATAGAGAATAATGTCAAACACAGCATGAGAGGTCAAGCACATGCCATTTTATTTTACCAGAAAATGTGCTGGTAAAGTGTGTAAATACAAGTGAGCGAAGTAAGGTATGTACTATAAACCGCATCTGCAAGAAACAAATACACAATAAATGGACACAAAGAAATAGCTTGGACCTCTGCGTATTTTGACCATGAACTGCACATTCAATTATCTGTTCTGCAGTGATGGAGATACGGGAGAAAGTCATGTTTTTCAGTGGAAGTTCAATTTAATTCCACCTAATGTATCCTACAACCACACAGCAAAACACAAACACAATCAAACCACATTCCCCTGAACATCAAATCAAAAAATAAAAGCCGAATGAAAAAAATGGTAAGATAAAATATAAGCACCCATTTCATAGGGCCTCAGCAATAACAAGCATAATGAAGTTTCATACTCAGTTTGAAGTAGTCTGGCTATTTGAAACAAGGCTGGAAAATTTGCCAGTCCATCTGTTTGGCCAAGAGGGCTGAGGGGAGCCTGAGCCCCTGCGGTTTCTGTGGGAGTCTGAAACAACCTCTGACTATAGAACGCTCGCACAGACCTGCATTCACACCAAATGAGAGTCAGAGTCTCTCAGGGCCAGATGATACTTCAGACCGGTTTGAGATCCATATCTCCCACATCGAGAATCTAAGGCATGAAGATCAGCGGCCTGGATCAGTGCCTGGAACAACTCTGGCACGTACCAGGAAAACAAATTTGTTTTGGTGAGAATGAGATTAGATGTGGCAAGACAGAGCAAAGAGTGAATACGAATGAGCAGGAGGTGTGATATTTTTAGTTGGTAGCTTGTAAGATTCAATCGTAGATATTCGCACGAAAGCACGATTAAATGATACTGTACGTCCAAGTTTCACTTCCATGAGGATCAATAACAGACAAAGACATGTGGTCACGGGCACGCAGACAAGGAGATTAAACAATATTAAAACAATTATCAGTGTTTCTCCAAGAGATAAATGGATCATATCACAAAGCATAAGAAATGCATTGTTGAATGTGCTTTTTTTCTGGATTTAAACCAGAATCAGAAAGACATTATGCAGGCAAGTTCAAAGTAATATAAAACATAAAAGAAGACATCTTCCCAATATTCTCCCAACTAAATCTTTTTGTGTTTCACAGAAGAAAGTCATAGGTTTGGAATGAAATGAGGGTGAGTACATGATGGCTGAATTTTCATTTTTAGGTTAACTATCCCGTTAGGAACAAACACTCACAGCACTCAAAGCCCAAGAGAAAGCCATGAGAAGTCTTTCAGAACGGAGGCATAAAGCAGTTCTTCAAATGTGGAAAAATCAGAAATATTAGTTTGGACGAAGCAGAAATAAGTGTACACTGTCTATCAAAGTGGGATAAGGGAGTTGCACACAATCACTTTTTACTATTGTGTGATGTAGTTACCTTTTGATAGCCCAATCCTAGATAAATCAGGTACAACAGTGTGAAGATGGAAAATTGTCAGTTTGACATTTGAATCTTTGATCTGGTCTGCAAAAAAGTTATTCACAGGGGCATCTATTCAGACCATTTTGCTCAAAAAGTGTTTTTTTGGGCATTCCATAATCCCATAGTAATCAAGTTATTACATGCATTGTTATTAGGACAAAATTAATTCACACAATATCATTTTCTAAAAAGCTTACAGAGTCTGATAACGGTTAGGGATAATACTACCATAGTTTTGTTGTAGTAACAATAACTGTAGCAACTACTGTATTTTTGGCAGAAACAATGGTTACTATCATACAATTTTGCATTGATCATAGGAAACAGTTCAACACAAAGTTCAAATCTTCGGTTTAAATTTAGCTAAAAAAAAAAAAGGAAGAAGCCTATAATAGTTAAAAATTCAAATATTTTCATTAATTGATCTTAAAATGAAATATGAATTACAAATGTTGCCTTAGCAACTAATTGAAATAAAATTTAGTAGCTTAAGAACAAAAATTGCTAAAAATAAAAATAAAATATCAAAATAGTTCTAAATACTACAATAATATACACTGTGAATAAGGCTAAATTAACACTGCATTGTTGGTCAACGTGTTCAATCCTTTCTCCTGTGAAAATTTTTCCCTTTACTGCCAATTCTGTAATTAAAACTGAACAAATTCTGTAGCAATCCCATTTACTTCATACTATTAATCTGCATATCCTGTACACTTCTATGTAACTGGACCACCTTTGCCACTGTAAGGCCTCTGTTAATATATTACAGGGTTGTCCATTGATGGCCCAAATTCATTGGACATGACAGTTCTCTGACCTTTGATGCCCTCCACTTTGACCTCTCTGATGGGCCTCTACAAATTAGTTCCACTCTCTTGCTGTCAGTACTGCTGGCAAACTGGAAATGCTTATTCAACTATGGATAACACAATTTAATTTGATATTTTTTGTCTTTTACGTAGCTTACAGCAAGGTGAAAGTTCTTTGATAAAGACTGGTGCACATAAGTTGATTTAATTGTCCAGTATGTAGCCACACCTCAGTGTCTACCACATAATAAACTGATGACAGCAGCTCACAGGCATACAGCACGGCATCAGTACTTTAACCTGACAGGGGAAGAGCAGGTGTTATTCAGCATAGACTACAGGCCTCTTTATGTCTTTAAGGGTCATGGTTCAGGTGCGTTGACATGAGTCACGTGTACCCCCGGTCTGTTGCTCTGAGGCTGACGACTCGAGCATAAAGCCCGATGTGGCATCCACCCTCAGCAAAGCTGAATTCTGAGCCGCACAACCCCAAACACTCCATCACAAATGTTCAAAATATATACAAGAAAAGGGCTTTCTAAAAATGACAGGCTGTGATCTGATTGGCTGGCTAAAAGCGGTCATGTTTACATGGTACCAGGCTGCTATTGTATGATGTGTCCATCCAAGTTCGTACTGAAGGTTGGCTAAAACATATCTGTATTTTACCCACAATTTGTTTGTTTATCTAAGGGGGACTATGAATGGCACTTAAAACACAATGAAGAATAAATTACAGGTTAAAATAAATAAATTTAAAATAAAGATGCAAGTAAAAATTACTTTTTGAAATGACAAATGACCTATTTATGTTAACAAAAAAGTTGAAATCATTTAAAAAAAATCATTAAATTATATAAAAAATGTATTGCAAATACTTAAGTTTTTCGTTACATTAATAAAACTATTCCTAAAATTCTGTCCAAATACAAACTGAATTGTCACTAAACATTATGATAATTATATTTAATATAAAATATATCCAATAAAAATATTTATTATGATAAATATAGTTTGTTATATTTATTTTTAACAAAAAATAAAATATATTACCTTTCTCTAAACATCACCAAAAAATCAACTGTGATTGATCACTTTACATGCCAAACAGCCCGTTCCTGATTAAATGGCAGATTATTGGTAAAGTAGACCAGAATTCACCCCAACCGTTAAACATCTGGCTATACCAACGACTAGCTGTACCAAATTAACTACTGCTTATCCATAAACATAAGCCCTCCTCATCCTCTCTGATTGACTGATAAAAAAAAAACTCCCCATGTCCTCATTTCTACTCTCTCTCTGACCCTTCACCCTCTCTCCCAACTGTGTTGCTCTGAATGTCCTGATTTTTTGCTTGCATGCAGAGAATGCAGAGGCCTCCGCACACGTTTGCATGTTATGAGCTCAGCGTTGGGAGTGTTGCCGGCTGTAGTGTGGCCCGCATGGGCTGCATAATTCAGTCTAGCTGTTGTGTCTGGGCGGTAGCTGGACCGCAGTGCATCTCCGTAGCGGCGTTAATGATGACAGCCGGGCTGATAATGGTGCGGGCTGCCAGACAGGATCCATACAGATAACCCAGGCAAGACACTGATGGAGTCTCTTAGCGTCATTACCGTCCATCAGGTGGAATTACAGGGCAAAAACCAGCAGCAATATATGTCATTAGCAGAGTCACGGTTCAACAGACAGCCCCGCTAAAACAAGGGTTGAGACTAGAGCCATCAAATACAGCCTCTGCATCCAGCCTCACACACACACACACACACACACACAGAGTCAGCTACTTTTATGATTTGTTTGATTCATCTACAGAATATCGCTACAGTCTCTTCACATTGATACAAGCAAATCCTTTTACCCAATATCTCATGTACTTGGTTTTAATGTTCAGACAATTCATTAATATGCAAGAGCCTGAATTTTTCATGACTTTAAATTCTTTTAAAGGCAGGAAAGAACCATTTGCAAGCAGATTTTAGACAATTAAGATAATTGTGAATGCATGAAATATTAAATTCCTTAAGTGGACCGGGAGGAACAGCGCACACACACACACACACACACACACACACACATTGAAGAAGATATTGTGAGGACTTCTCATACATACAGTGATTTTCATACAAAGATATAAATATATCATATATTTGACTTATAAGCATTGTGAGCGACTTCAAAAGTTAGATTCTAACAAGCGGGTTTGATACAGCTTCCCTCATGTTAAATTCATTACAATCACAAGCACAATCTAATGAGTGAGAGAGTGAGTAAGTGATTAAATAAGTGAAAGAGTAAATGAGTGAGAGAGAGAGAGTGAGTAAATGAGTGAGTAAATGAGCGAGTGAGAGTAAACGAGTGAGAGAATGAGTTAATGAGTAGGTGAGTGAGTAAATGAGTGAGTGAGTCAGTGAGAGAATGAGTTAATGAGTAGGTGAAAGAGTGAGTAAATAAGAGTGAGTGAGTGAGTAAATGTGTGAGTGAGTGAGTGAGTAAGTGAGTGAGAGAGTGAGTAAGTGAGTAAATAAGTGAAAGAGTAAATGAGTGAGAGAGAGAGAGTGAGTAAATGAGTGAGTGAGAAAAAGTGAGTAAAAGAGTGAGAGAGAGAGAGTGAGCAAATTAGTGCGTAAATTCGTGAGTAAAAGAATGAGCGAATAAATGAGAGAGTGAGTGAGTGATTGAGCGAGAGTGAGTGAGTAAATGAGTGAGTAAATGAGCGAGTGAGAGTAAATGAGTGAGAGAATGAATTAATGAGTAGGTGAGTGAGTAAATGAGTGAGTGAGTCAGTGAGAGAATGAGTTAATGAGTAGGTGAAAGAGTAAGTAAATAAGAGTGAGTGAGTGAGTAAATGTGTGAGTGAGTGAGTGAGTGAGAGAATGAGTAAGCGAGTAAATGAGTGAGTGAGTGATTGAGTGAGTTATCGAGTGCAAGAGAGTGAGTAAATAGGTCAATAAATTATTATGTTAATGAGTGAGTGAGTGAGTGAGTGAATAAATGATATTTATTTAGAATTAGTTAATGAATGAGTGAGTAAATGTGAGTGAGAGTGAGTAAATTGAGTGAGTGAGTGAGTGAGAGAGTGGGTAAATGAGTAAGCGAGTTATTAGAGTGTGTAAATAGGTGAGTAAATGAGTGAGTGAGTGAGAAAGAGAATGGGTAAAAGAGTAAGAGACAGTGATTGAGAGAGTCTGTAAATGAGTGAGTGAGAGTAAATGAGTGAGTGAGGGATTGAGCGTGAGACAGTGAGTAAATAGGTGAGTAAATGAGTGAGAGAATGAGTTAATGAATGAGTGAGGGAGTGAGTAAATGTGTGAGTGAGAGTGAGTAAATGAGTGAATGATTAAATGAGTGAGTGTGAGAATGGGTAAATGAGTAAGCGAGTAAATGAGTGAGTGAGTTATTAGAGTGTGTAAATAGGTGAGTAAATGAGTGAGTGATTGAACGAGTGAGAAAATTAGTGAGTAAATGAGAGTGATTAAGTGAATGAAATTCTCTTTTACTTTCTGAACTGTTTCCCCTGCTTATTGTTCACTAATATAGTACGTCAGCTTACTCTTAAACTTTGCATTGCAGTACTGTGACTATTGCTGACTCTTATTTGATAAACCGTTAGAACAACATCGTAAGTTGCTATGGATAAAAGCTTTTGATAAATGACTAAAATGTAAATGTCAGGAGACAAATCATTTAAGAAAATGGCTTGGGTTCAAAGCTCAAATAGCGTGTACCCAGCACTTTTCTCTTTATGCAAAATACCTAAGCAAATGTCTCTACAGCTTATGAGTAATCCTTGTTTAGGCTAGATGAATATATGTATGCTACCTTTTTTACACATTTTTTACAAATCAAAAATGTCAAAAAAATAAGATAATTTGATTTAATTATATTGCAATTAAATGCAATAATATTGCCCTCCTACAAATTAATCAACTACAAGTAAATGATAAATAATAACCTGGTAATCACTACTAAAATGCTATTTAGCTGCTTACAGTATAAACACCACTGAGGGGCACATTCCAAGTGATCCCCTAGAATAATTTAATTTATAAAAGGGAACTTTTTTTTTTTTTTACAAATGAAAACACGACACTACATACAGTCAGAAATATTCAGTAGTCCCTACCACCATACCGAAACCTACACTTATTCTCTTAATACTCAGTCGATTCTGTAATATTTTTCCTTTCAATAACTTGCTTTAAATGCAAGATGGAATGATTTGTGACCAGGTTCTAGTCAATTCCTTAAGATAATTGTTAAAACATATAAAATATTCACTTCTTAAGTGGTTTTCGTGCCGTGATTTTTTTTTTTTTTTCCTTTTTTGCTGAAATATGCATCACAGAAATTAATACTGCATAACTTGCATTATTTATTTCAATAAGACATTTTCAAACTTCCCACTGACGAGGTACCGGGAGAGGTCAGGGAAAAGAAAATTATGATTTGGGTGATCACGCAGGCCCGAGGCCCTACAGAGATCATTCTTTAGGTTTACTAAAGCAGCTATATGTACATTATCTGCTACACAACAAGGTCACAAATCCAGGGAGAAAGAGTGAGCAAGAGAAAGAGATGGAGAGAGGAAGAGCAAGAAAAATGGGCCCACTTCCTCAGGGTTTATCATTATGAGCATAACGGCAGGATGAAAAGGTTTTCAAAGGTTTGTTTAAGGTCCTGCGGTGGACAGGTGATGACAGGCTTAGAGGCAAGAAGACCAAGCACCTATTAATAGAAGCGCCTGTGTTATCTTCAGGAGCGGAAAGATGCTTCAGCAAACTTAATAAATGTCTTTCAAATCAATTTTATACAGATGTAAATGAAACAGACTGCGAGACAGATGATAAGTCTGCCATTACAGAGGTGCCTTTCTAGTGTGTTTACTCTTGTGTGCGGTAGTCAGTGTATTTAAACCTCATTGATGATAGCGTGATATTAACTTGCCAAATAGACAGCGTATCACAGTCAAGCTAATTAATTTCTATGCATACTGTGCTGATAACTTTTTACCATATTTATTTAATATGATAGGAAGGCTATTTGGCACACAGTGTCTATCAAGGTCCATGGTGTCAGAGGCTGGTTTCAAACACCTAATTAAGAAACGCCTTCAATTATGTTTTAACATTTACGCTTTTATCCACTTTTTATCCAAGCGACTTACAAGTGAGAAGTTGCCCTTGGTGGGGATTGGACCTGGGTCTCTGGTGCGTTAGAAGTCAGTGGTTACTCACTGAGCTAACTCCCCACATTTAAAATGAAATTATTATTATCACAATGTTCTTTCCATCCACCAACCTAAAATTCTAACATTGTCAAATTTTTGACAACAATGTCAATAAAAACCACACTGTCCTATGGTAAAGGTCAACTGTATAATGATGAAGGCAGATTTTAACTGAAAGGTTGAACTTTAATCTTCACCAAAAAAAGTTTTACGCTTGTTTTAAAATATATTTTAATGGCCAAAACAACAATGTAACCTCCAATAGCAAGGTCCAATTGTGACAACTTATCTCATGACAACAAGCACTGATATTTATCAAGAAAACAAAGAAGGCCAGTTTTTGAACTTTAAGTTTTAGTAATGTCAAACGATATTGTCTTTTTTACTGGATTTATATTATATTATATTATATTATATACACACACATAGCTTTCATTCATTTTTATTTGAGTTTTAGTCATTTTAGTACTATAAAAGAAAATGATCCCATAATTTACTCGCCCTCGAGCCATAGGTGACTTTCTTCTTTCACCTGAACACAATCAGAGTTATATTAAATAATATCCTGGCTCTTCCCAGCTTTGTAATGGCGCTGAATATTGTCTAAGTTTTTGAAGCTCCAAAAGCACATTAATCCATCATAAAAGTATTCCATACGACCCCAATGGGTTAATAAATCCCATCAAGTGAAGCAGTGAGTTTTCTGTAAGAAAAATATCCATATAAAATTTTATAAAATATAAATCACAAAAGAGTCGAGTTCTGAGGGAAGGGTGACTTAGGGAGCTTAGGTGACAATTGACAAACACAGAAGTGCAGAACATAGAGCAAAACAAAACGCCGCTCACAAACTAGAAGTCTAAAAAGACTTCCGTTGGAACTCAATTCTCTCGTGAACGTGAGTACGGCCGTTGCCGGCAGCCAGTGATTATACTTTCTAAAGTTTTAAATATGGATATTTGTCTTACAAAAACTCATCGCTTTGCTTCAGGTGGCACTTATTAACTGACTGAAATTGTATGGATTACCTTTATGAGGGATGGATACACTTTTTGGACCTCATTTCAATGCCATTACAAAGTTGGGAAGAGTCAGGATATCATTTAATATAACTCCGATTGTGTTCGGCTGAAAGAAGAAAGTCATACACATCTATGATGGCTTGAGGATGAGTAAATTATGGCATAATTTTCAATTTCAACTATTCCTTTAAATTTATTTTATTTCAGTTAGTTGCCAAGGCAAATATTATTTATATTTTATTTCCATTAACAAATTTTTTTTTTTAAATTGTTAATAGTTTTAGTTGACAACAACAACACTGGTTGCAAAGGGCAATCCGGGCAATAATGAGTTAAACTATTAAACCTGAAGTTCATAAACCTGTCCAGGTGCTGCTTGTTTTATGACTAATCCAGAAAAGTGAGCAAATGTAATCTATAACACCATCCATCAAACCTATTAATCAAATGACAAAAATCTGAAACCCAAAAATCCAAACAGGAAGCATGACAACTCCACAAAAGGCAAAACAATAAAAGTCACAGAGCAATATTTCAGATTCATTCGAAAAACCTGAGGATTAATGCGACCCAACCTCTCTGAGCCCTTCAGAAGCTTGCCGTGCACATTGTGCAGTGCTGAGATGCCATTTTCTGGTCCAATGACGCCACAGTGACTCTCATTTTGAACAAACCCAGTGGCTCGGGTTCATGACTGGCATCTCAGACACGCATTAAAAGCTTTCCCTTTAGTACTAAGATGTTAAGTTTGTGATGTGAGGCAAGTCCCACTTCTCCAGCAGCTACGGAGATGAGCTCCCAGAGCATTCTGGGAGCTCTGCAAGTCAGCCTCTATTAAAAATGACAGGATCAGACGTACACTCACACACACACACTCTCCAATTGTAGATGGGTGGTGTCATGTCACCTCTCTCTGCAGACAAGTTCCGGAATACATCATCATGCCAAAACACAGCTCATTAAACACTATTAGCCAGTCATTTCAGCAAATGAAATCCCCTCTCGACTCCTCTTGCTTAACAAACAGCTCTGGGGTCAAAACCAAAGAGGGGGAGACTCAGGCAGATGAAAGCAGACCTCTCATAATAATAGCACATCTGGGACAAACACACATAATGTGATGTTGTTGTTAATGATCAGAGGTCAGGATTTGATTGTAATTACTTAAAGAGGCCTCTAAATAGTTATCGAGTGACCGTAATCGGCTCGAGGCACTTGTGAAAATACGTTCTAAACAATGATCATCCCAGAGACATTAGCGAAGAAGAAAATCAGATCAGCATGTTAAATTGAGAGCAAGCTACAGATGTTTCACACAGGGACATGAGGTTGAGATTTTCTTATCACGTCTGTCTGGAGGACTTGATTCTGACTGGTCAATTGACCCTTCGCAAATAGTTTGATTGACAGACGATCTGACCAATCATAACCCTGAATCCGTCACAGGGGAGTTAGTAGATTAATGTTGGTGAACTTGAAAAATTGTGTGTACTCGCGTCTTTCTGCGCTTGAAACAACATTCCTTCTGATGTTCATTCATGTTTATTTGATGCTATAAATGAACTAGTATGAAGAGATGTTGATTCACGAGCCGCTTGAAGGAGCTACAGCGATCTGTCAGAACATGTTAAAGAGACACTATACGTTGTCAGTGTCCTCTTTGCTCCAGTATGTATTTTTCACAGTCTGAGAACATGATGTGTGGCGTGAGAGCGCATATGGCTTGTTGGACATAGCAACAGTAACTGTGACGAGCAGGGCGGGCGAGAGCCGTGAGGGAACGGCGCGAGGCCGGTGACGCGAGTGATGAGCTTCAGCTGCTCACAGCACCGGTCTCGTATCTCTCACGGAGGAGCTCCGGAAGCATAAAAGAGGAGCGACAACAGTGAAGGACGAGAGAGGACCAGGCCTGGACTTTATGTTGTGTTTTATTTTGTTTGTGTGGGCGGCAGTCGCCATGAGGAACTGCCGCCCCTTTACTTTCGTTTTATTGTTTGTTTATTTGGAAATTAAAAGTTGTTGAATGTTCGCCGGTTCCCGCCTCCTTCTTCCCGTTTTTAAGAACTGTGTTACAGTAACTAAAGGGGGCGGATCTTTGCAAAGGGTCAATTGTATCATTCAACAGTAAAATATTTTCAAAGTGTTGGTTCACCCAAAAATGTAAAAATTCTGTCATTAATTACTCACCCTTCCACAACTGTGAGACATTCGTTCATCTTCGGAAAACACAAATTTAGACATTTTTAATGAAATCTGAGAGCTTTCTGTCTCTCCATAGAGATCCAATGCAACTACCACTTTCAAGGTCCAGAAAAGATAGGAAAGACATCATTAAAGTACTCCATGTGACTCCAGTGGTTTAACCTCAATTTTATGAAGAGACACAAGTGTTTTGTTTGCAGAAAAAAAATATTATTTACCACTTTTACTTATGAAATATATTGATCTGCCAATTGCACTCACGAAAGCATCATGATGCATGTGTTCTTGCAAGAATAATATTATTTTGTAAATAAAGTGTTAAATTATGGTTTTTTTTTTTTTTTTTAAAAAAGCACTTGTGGCTTCATAAAATTTATGTTAAACCACTGAAGTCACACAGAGTACTTTAATGATGTCTTTCCAACTTTTCTGGACCTTGAAAGTGGTATTTCAGTTTGATCTCTATAGAGGGACTGATACCGCTCAGATTTCATTAGAAATATCAGTAACACTTTACAACAAGGTTCATTAGTTAAGATTAGTTAACAACATTAGTTAACACATACTAATAATGAATTGCACTTGTACAGCATTTATTAATCTTAGTTAATGTTAATTTCAAAATTTACTAATACATTATTAAAATCTTGTTAACATCAGTTAAACAACTGGATTTTCATTAACTAACGTTAACGAAGATTAGTACAGTAGCAAATATATTACTCATGGTTTGTTCACGTTAGTTAATACATTAACAATGTTTACATTAATTATGTTTAATTAATGAACCTTATTGTAAAGTGTTACCGAAATATCTTCATTTGTGTTCCGAATGTGAACGGAAGGTCTTACGGATGTATTCGAGGGTGAGTAATTAATGATAATTTTCATTTTTGGGTGAACTAACCCGTTAATATTAGCAGTTGCTCAGGTCAATGCTATATATTAGACCATTCATCCAGTTAACTGAAACTGGTGCCATTTCACTCATATTACCCTGTGGACTTGCTCTTGTTTCATACAAACACAACTTGTACCATTTTGTGTCTCAGTTATCGACTGTCAGGGGAAAAAAAACTCAGTATATTAATAATATTGCTGCAGTATTTGTCTGGACAATTTTCTTCTTTAAAATGATAAAATACTCTACTATTTTAAATTGTAATTCATTCATGTGTTGGCAAAGCTGAATATTGCAGTATTTATTTGAAATAGAAATCTTTTTTAAGATTATAAATATCTTTACTGTTAGTTTTGATCAAATTAATGCTTCATTTTTGAGTATTACGTTCTTTCAAAAACAACAAAAATGATACCAAACATTTTCACGGCAGCAAAATCAATATTTAATATCCATGTATTCATTGTTTATTTATTTAATTGGTGAGTGGTCATGTAATAAGCAAAATAAATCTAGAGTCAGCAGGACATTACTGCAAAATATACCCCTTCAAGCGAGACAAGTACCAGTCTTTATTTTGAGATAATGATGATACATTATTCCTTACATATCAAACACCTTAACGGCTTTTTCAATAACAAAGGTCTTGGGAATTAAGATCAATATACTATTGCTCCTTTTCAATTGCCTAATCAACCATAAAATATTGCAATTTACACAAAAAAAGCAGCGGCAGAGGGGATTTTTTTTGAGTGAAGGGAGAAAAATGAAAAGAAAGATGGAGAGAGGGAGAGAGAGAGAGAGAGAGAGAGAGAGATAGAGAGAGAGCGATAGAGAGAAAGAGAGAGAGAAAATGTTATGTGCCCAGAAAGAAGTAATTGCACATCAGAAGCTGACAAAATGGTGTTTTGATAAAGCAAAATTGACAGCTGAAACTTTCTCTGCATACATACAGATAATCTGAGGATTCAGAGCCTCAGTGATGAGCAACTGCCAGTGATGGCGGTTATGGGAAATGCTTTCTGAAATGATTTCCAATGTCATTGACGTCTAATGTCAGGAAGGAGCACAGGCTGACCCAGCTGTTTCACCAGTCAGGGACCAGACATTTCAATTAATCCTCAGCACATAATACAATCCTATGTGCATTTTGGAAGAGCTTTCCAAATTAGTCTGCAAAATAGAACATTTACATGGATTTACAATGTTACTAAATGATATGTTCAGTGGTCAAATAATAAGTTCAGCACATGACAAACTACAGTGGGGTCCAAATGAATCCACATTGAAAATGTAATCCTGGAAATAAAACTAACATTCATTTTACATCATAATATGCAAGTAATTTTGAAGAATAAGAAAGATTTGGGATTATTTATTTTATAACTAATTATATGTGATATTAAGCATATGACCTTTGTATAAAAGGTCAGATTTCCTTGCTTTCAGAGAAGCACGAGATGCGCTATGGAACTGTCAGAACAAAAATGGAAATACATTCATGCATGATTCATATTCATATTAATATCAATAATGTTAATATATTCTGAGTGAATACCTGTGACAGAATAGGGCACAGCTCTTCAACTCCAGTCCTGCAAGCCTAGTGTTTAGCTGTAACCCTAACCAAAGCTAATTAAGGTGTTCAGAATTACAGACAGGTGGGTTAAATTGGGATTGGTGCAACAGTCTGCAGGACAGTGGCCCTCCAGGACTGGAGATTAGCCCTGATATAAGGCTTCTGTGTGAGTGACTGCTGGTCGGACAGTGAATAGGAACATGATAGGATATAGAAATAGGAACAAAGAAGTGAATATAAACAGGATATTGTGATTGTGTTAAAGTGGAAGAAATATGGATCATCAGGTTTTGGACAAACTTGTGGAGCTTAAGTGCTGCTGTCATTAAAGCAAAGGGGGCATATAAAATAATAAGTCATTCAGAAATTCATGTTCATTTTTCATTTTGATTCTTATGCTAAAAATATAAAATTTTAGAGAAAAAAAATTAGAGTAGTAGGATTTTAACTAGTGATTTTATCCCCTGTCGATATTACAGGACTATTTACCATTTGTACTTCAACCTCAATTATGGAGAACTAATTACTGATGAACATTTTAATATTCGTACATTGAAATGTTCACTTCTTTTACTGCTTGTCAGAAATTATTGTCAAATCTCAGTGACAACTTAATAACTTGCCATCAGCAGAGCCAATCAAAATTAAAATATACAGTAAATGTTATTTAAAAAAATTTAAAAAAACTTATATTGAAGGGAGGAAATAGACAGTCATACGCATTGCAGAGTATGTATAGAAAATTCCAAACTTAAAAAAAAGGATCCCTTCAAGTAAGTATTTAGAAAACATTTCTTTAATTATGTATAAAGCTTAAAGGAATTGAACGCCAAAATGAAAATCATTTACTCATCCCCATCCATGTCATTCCAAACCCTTATGGCTTTCTTTTTTTCCCATGACACACAAAAAGTGTTTTTTGAAAAATATCCAGGCTACCCTTTTCCATACAATGAAAGTGAATGAAGATTTTACCAGATGACAAGAAGTACCATGACATTATCATACAAGTATAGTCATACGGATAGCTTTTGTGACAAACAGAACAAAATTTTAAATCAGTATTCACTGAAAAAAGTAACATCGAAAGCAATGTGATCATTTTTTAAATATTGTTTTATTACTTGTTTGAGATCTTTTTAATTGATTGGTTGATCTTTTTAAGCTTAAGTGCTCTAGTTATCATGTATTGCACCTGCATGGAGGAAAAAAAAAACCCACATTATTCGAAATTAAAATGGGTTTGTAATGACAAATGCAATTTCTGGGTGAACTATCCCTTTAAATCCTGAGCTGAGAGAAAAGCAAAGCACAGAACAACCCAACGCGAGTAAAACAAACAAAACATGGGTTACCGTAAGACAGATCACTCTAGCCCAGCTCAATCACTTTGATAAAGCACATCTCAGTGGTTTAATTTCCAATGACGGAGAAATATTTTTTGCCTGACACAAAGAGAAACAAATGTCCTGAAAATAAAACAAAACGGGCGCCACGTCAGGGGATTCTAAAGTGATCTCACATCAATAGCTCAGGAGCTGTCACAGAGGGACATTTGTTCTGGAACCGGGAGGATGAAATGATGACATTCAGGGGCCCGTTTCAGGAGATGATGTCTGGAGCCACCCGCCTGACACCTCCATAAATCAGAATGACTTTGCAGAGTCACACTAATGGAGACAAAACAGAAGATTAATACGTCTCAAGGTTTTGATAAAGGTTAATTTGGTAAAAGTATGCATCCGTTTGAAGCAATTACCAGCCACGAATGGTCGGTACCTGCAGAATTAGGGTTGCCATGGATACATGCGGAGCAAGTAATAGGAATGTTTCCCTGCATGACAACATCTCGAATTTATTCATCTTTCTTTTATTTACCAGTTCAAAATACGCACAACAAAAATTGAGGCTTTTAAAGCGAGATGGCAGACCTTGCCTGTATGTTACGCTTATGAATCCAGTATCAGTTATCTCTTCAAAGCTCTGAATAGCTGTGACCACATAACCTCTTACATTTCTGCTATACATCCAGGAGACACAAAGACACAACGACAGGATGTTGCACAGAAACTAATATTGCACACAGAGCTGCATGTTGACGACGGATCCATTTCTGATTCCTGCACAGAAACCTTTTCAAACATAACAGGTTAGGTCAATCTTACTCTGCTGGGGGAAAGAAAATAATCATGAGACCCGTTTGGAACATCAGGCTTATTGGTGGTTATTGTAGCAAATAGACTACTACTGTCGGAGAAAGAAAAATGAGCAAATTGTTCATGTCATTATTGAATGAAAATTTGACCACCCTATAGCTTTCTTGAAAAAGCTATGAATGAATGTCAAATTAATTAACTTTTTTTTTTTTTGCATCAGATCAACATCAGAAATTAGTGTGAATAATTGTTCATAAACTGGACCAATTTCTTCAGTTCTCAAATTAATCAACTCACTGAATTGATTAGTGATCGTATTTGCAGGTTGCTCGGTGGAATTTTGTGGTGAAAGTCATTTTAGTAGGACTCTGTGTGATAGAAAAAGTTCCCAAACACAGATTTAGCTTGTGGTCATGTGAATATGTCACAAAGGAGATTTTTTCAAGTACAGGGAGTGCAGAATTATTAGGTAAATGAGTATTTTGACCACATCATCCTCGTTATGCATGTTGTCTTACTCCAAGCTGTATAGGCTGGAAAGCCTACTACCAATTAAGCATATTAGGTGATGTGCATCTCTGTAATGATAAGGGGTGTGGTCTAATGACATCGACACCCTATATCAGGTGTGCATAATTATTAGGCAACTTCCTTTCCTTTGGCAAAATGGGTCAAAAGAAGGACTTGACAGGCTCAGAAAAGTCAAAAATAGTGAGATATATTGCAGAGGGATGCAGAAGTCTTAAAATAGCCAAGCTTCTGAAGCGTGATCATCGAACAATCAAGCGTTTCATTCAAAATAGTCAACAGGGTCGCAAGAAGCGTGTGGAAAAACCAAGGCGCAAAATAACTGCCTGTGAACTGAGAAAAGTCAAGCGTGCAGCTGCCAAGATGCCACTTGCCACCAGTTTGGCCATATTTCAGAGCTGCAACATCACTGGAGTGCCCAAAAGCACAAGGTGTGCAATACTCAGAGACATGGCCAAGGTAAGAAAGGCAGAAAGTCGACCACCACTGAACAAGACACACAAGCTGAAACGTCAAGACTGGGCCAAGAAATATCTCAAGACTGATTTTTCTAAGGTTTTATGGACTGATGAAATGAGAGTGAGTCTTGATGGGGCAGATGGATGGGCCCGTGGCTGGATTGGTAAAGGGCAGAGAGCTCCAGTCCGACTCAGACGCCAGCAAGGTGGAGGTGGAGTACTGGTTTGGGCTGGTATCATCAAAGATGAGCTTGAGGGGCCTTTTCGGGTTGAGGATGGAGTCAAGCTCAACTCCTAGTCCTACTGCCAGTTTCTGGAAGACACCTTCTTCAAGCAGTGGTACAGGAAGAAGTCTACATCCTTCAAGAAAAACATGATTTTCATGCAGGACAATGCTCCATCACACGCGTCCAAGTACTCCACAGAGTGGATATGGCCTCCTTGTTCACCTGATCTGAACCCCATTGAGAACCTGTGGTCCATCATCAAATGTGCGATTTACAAGGAGGGAAAACAGTACACCTCTCTGAACAGTGTCTGGGAGGCTGTGGTTGCTGCTGCACGCAATGTTGATGGTGAACAGATCAAAACACTGACAGAATCCATGGATGGCAGGCTTTTGAGTGTCCTTGCAAAGAAAGGTGGCTATATTGGTCACTGATTTGTTTTTGTTTGGTTTTTGAATGTCAGAAATGTATATTTGTGAATGTTGAGATGTTCTATTGGTTTCACTGGTAAAAATAAATAATTGAAATGGGTATAAATTTGTTTTTTGTTAAGGTGCCTAATAATTATGCACAGTAATAGTCACCTGCACACACAGATATCCCCCTAAAATAGCTAAAACTAAAAACTAAAAACTAAAACTTCCAAAAATATTCAGCTTTGATATTAAAGAGTTTTTTGTGTTCATTGAGAACATGGTTGTTGTTCAATAATAAAATTAATCCTCAAAAATACAACTTGCCTAATAATTCTGCACTCCCTGTATATTTTAACATAAATTTCAGTACACATTATACAGACCATCAGAGGTGGATATTTTGAGTGAATAATGAAATAAAGTTCAGTCGTGAAACTCTAGATGGCACAGGCCGACAGGTCCTTTACTCAATCTGCTTGCAATGACTCCATTCTCTATAGGACACAGCTGATTGGTTCGTGCTGAATCAGTAGTTGCAGCGTGCTTTCAGAAACCCTCCACCTTCCCCAGCTCCACCTGTATAGATCTGCTATAGTTAATTCATGTAGGCTATATTGTACAGCAGCAGTGTGTCGTGTTTGTATTGGCAGTAGCAAATCCCGTACTCGCTCTACAGCAGCAGCATAGAAGATCTATTCCGCCAAGGCCAAACATATCAACACTGCCATATGTATTACCATGCCAAACCCCCCCCCGAGAGTTGTCATGACAGAAAGCTATCGTACAGTTTCAGAGTCATATGGAAAATTTTAGGATACATTTATTGTAAGGTGAGGTCACATTAGTAAAATTTCAGCAAAACTTTGCAGGCAAAATAGGTCCATTATCAATAGTGTAGTGATATGTGAACCACCCTCACACAAAAGGCATTTTCAAACAAAGTAATATGGCAAATTCACATGACCAACTTGAACACAAATGAAATCTGCATGGGGAACTTTTGATCCTCATGCAACTCTTCAGAGCTCACTTATTCCTATTGAAATGACAGGATTTCATGTGTGAAATTTCACAAATGGTACATGTGACCACACCTTTATGGTGCTTTCGTCTTTTTCCAGCAGCTAAAAAATACATAAACAGATGCAAGAAATAATAAGAGACAGAGGCTGAGAAACAGATGAAGAAACTCTTTTTTTCCCTGAAATAAAAGGAATTGAAAATTTGAGCAGCGATCCCTCTAGATGAATTCTGTTGTTTTTTTCTTTTTGCTTGGAACAGATAAATTAGTTAAAAAGACCCATAGATGACCTTTGACTCTGCAGAGATCTTGAGTTACTGTGTTCAGAAAATTAAGTATTAATGAAAGTTGTTTGAATCGTGTCTAATATGCTGCTTGAACATCTTTGCACGTAAAACAAAGGCCTCATATACCAAACAGACTTGCCAGATGTACTGCAGCATGACAATAAATAATCTAGAGACCAATTACTCTTGTATGAGGCCATGGGTCAGACAAAACAAATGTATCCCCACAGGACAGATCACATGTTTTGCCTCATCTGTTCCTCCTGGGCAAAACACGCCAAAACTCCAAGAGGATGCAAAATAGGCTGCTTATTCACTAATAGGAGTATGGGTATTTGTCTTGGAGATTCTAAATTCTTAGAAATGCTAAATTCAGAAGTCGTTACAGTCAATGAGTGAAAGGTCTTGAAACTAAGCAACAGAGAGATGATAGATTTACAAGCAGACATTTACAAGTACGTTTTCTAAACGTTAATACTTTTTAGATATACAGACAATACTTTTTTTCCAGTAGAAATAAGCATTTCATCCTTACAAAACAATAAACACTTTACTATCGATTGGTAATCACTGTCTGCAAAATTTTCATCTTTTTATTAATATATAAAAAAACTTAATAAGTAAAAGTAGTAAAGCTAATTAGTAAATTAAGATAAATAGCACTGAGGACATATCAAGACAGAATTGTCTGCAAAGTTTTTCCGTTCTAAGAAATAGTGCACACTGATTGCACCACAAAAAAAGTCCCGAACCCTTCAGATAGCAAGCTATTATATTTGCAAGCACAGACAGTTTTTAAATTTATATTTAGCATCAAACAAACATAATTCTTGTTCACAGTAATAAAAACTGATTAAAGATTAAAAGATTATTGCACAATTGCCTTGTAGGTGGCGATATGCCCTAAAAATGTAAATCATTAAACAAAAAAGAAGTTCTTAACGTTTGTTTCCATAGTGATTCCTGGATTCGACATTTGGTTGAGAATGTCTTTGTGTGGTCACCGTTAAATCTTGAGTTTCATACTCTGGGTTGACTGAACCTGTTTTGGAACCAGAATACCGCGAGTATGCAAGGTTGTGGTTGATCAACCAAGATTTCAGGGTATATGTGATGGTAAGTTAACCTTGCTTTCGGGAATACCCCCCAGATGTAAAGCCAACGCAAATACAATACTGGATTTTCTTTGGATACAACTAAATTAACCTCTTAATATCTCAAAACAGGATGCTTATAACAACTTTAAACAGTGCAGCCATAATCACTTATTAAAAGCAAGTTTGGGAGTAAAAGTTCATTTAGAGTTTAGAGCTCTAGTTAAAGTTAGTTTGAAACGTTTACCACCATTATGGTGATTGGTGTTCCTTTAGAAGGGCATTTGGACCATCATAATGAAAAGAAATACACATTTGAAATATATCAGTCTGTGTGTAATGAATGAATATTATTTACACGTTTCACTTTTTGAATGGAATTAGTGAAATAAATCAACTTTTTGATGATATTCTAATTCTATGATCAGCACCTGTATGTTAAATTACTTTACATATAAAAATACATTTACTTGCATTGTGGCAATGACGAGTAAAGCATATGAGTGATGGGAAGATCAGATCATTTTACTGACTCTGATCTTTGACTCTCGTTTATCAAAATGTACAAATCTTGTATCGAGTCATTCCATTAATTTTAGCATAAAATGTTAAAAGCCAAATTCCATAACAAATCTACTTGCATGACAGAAACAATTAATTCATTTCTTCCCCGTAATAAAGGACAAAGTTTAAAATAACCAACTCTTTATTACCACCTTCAGTGTTATGGAAATTCACCATCATGACAGATATTCACAAATGTAAATTGTGAGAAATAAAAAGCTACAATTTGAGACAAGAAATGCATTGCTGAACTGCAAGAGTGTAAAAAAAAAAAAAAAAACTCACTACCCGTGTTTGTATGGAAGTTCGGGAATTACTAATTAATTTCTGTGTCCAATATGGCTGTCACGTCACGTGACAAAAGAATGAAAGACTCAAACCCAAAGACTCGGGAGGTGAACTGATCGTTTTTCTTCATTATAGCCTATGGGGCAGTCATGGGATGAAGGAATGACTCTGACCCGAACCCAAAGACAAGAGAAGTGAACTAATCCATTCTGTTTCCTGTACAGAACATATAGGATGTCACGCATGCACAATCAACCCAAAATGAATGAATCCCTTGATAAGACAGCTCGATGTTCATATCACTAAAACATTAGACTTCCCCTCATTGCATAGTCAGATGGTGTAAAGTGGCAAATTCACTGGTTTTTTCTGGGTTTCAGAAGAGACTCCAAGTCAAGTAATCATGCGGTCAATACAGGAGCTGCTGTCAATAGTGTTGCAGTAAGATAAGCAGATGTTGTCCCTGAAAATGATTTTGGATGGGAAAATTTGAACTGTCACATGCAGACACAAAACTCAGCAATGGTGACAATCAGTAAACAAAAGACTCATACTGCAATGCATTCTGTGCATACCAGCATAGTACAAAACTCAACAATTACACCTAGCATGCATTGCGTCATGGATCTTTTGATTTGAATGATTTGTTTTTTGGTATTTTTTGAGAACCACCATTGTTGAGATTTGTATGATGAGCGTTAATGTCTAAGCATGTGTAATAAAATCAAGTAAAGTGGTGTTTCATCATTCAGAAGCAGTATCTTCTCACTATATATATAAATATATTTTCAGACCCCCTTAAATTTTTCTTCTCTTTATTATATTGCAGGCATTTGCTAAATCTTCTTGGCTAAATCTAAATTGATTTAAGTTAAAATTTTTTCCTCATTAATGTACACACAGCTCCCCATATTGACAGAAAAACACAGAATTCTTAACATTTTTGCAGATTTATTAAAACAGAAAAACTGAAATATCACATGGACCTAAGTATTCAGACCTTTTTCTGTGATACTCATATATTTAACTCAGGTGCTGTGCTTTTCTTCTGATCATCCTTGAGATGGTTCTACACCTTCATTTGAGTCCAGCTGAGTTTGATTATACTGATTGGACTTGATTAGGAAAGCCACACACCTGTCTATATAAGACCTTACAGCTCACAGTGCATGTCGGAGCAAATGAGAATCATGAGGTCAAAAGGAACTGCCTGAAGAGCTCAGAGACAGAATTGTGGCAAGGCACAGATCTGGCCAAGGTTACAAAAAAAAAATTCTGCTACACTTAAGGTTCCTAAGAGCACAGTGGCCTCCATAATCCTTAAATGGAAGACGTTTGGGATGACCAGAACCCTTCCTAGAGCTGATCGTCCGGCCAAACTGAGCTATCGGGGGAGAAGAGCCATGGTGAGAGAGAAAAAGAAGAACCCAAAGATCACTGTGGCTGAGCTCCAGAGATGCAGTCAGGAGATGGGAGAAAGTTGTAGAACGTCAACAATCACTGTAGCCCTCCACCAGTCGGGGCTGTTCTTGAATGGCCCAGCCAGAGCCCTGACTTAAACCCAATTGAGCATCTCTGGAGAGACCTAAAAATGGCTGTCCATCAACGTTTGCCATCTAACCTAACAGACCTGGAGAGGATCTGCAAGGAGGAATGGCAGATGATCACTTACAAAGCATGTAGAAGTCTGTAATATTTATCATGGGTACTCTTCAACTGTAAGTGACGGAATCTAAAACAAAAATCCAGAAAATCACATTGTATGAGATTTAAATAATTAATTTACATTTTATTCCATGACAGAAGTATTTGATCACCTACCAACCTGTAAGAATTCCGGCTCTCACAGACCTGTTAGTTTTTCTTTAAGAAGCCCTCCTGTTCTCCACTCATTACCTGTATTAGCTGCACCTGTTTGAAACTGTTACCTGTATAAAAGACACCTGTCTACACACTCAGTCAAACAGACTCCAACCTCTCCGCAATGGCCAAGACCAGAGAGATGTGTAAGGACATCAGGGATAAAATTGTAGACCTCCACAAGGCTGGGATGGGCTAAAGGACAACAGGCAAGCAGCTTGGTGAGGAGGCAACAACTACACACTACACCGTCATGGATTAAAATCTTGCAGCGCACGCAAGGTCCCCCTGCTCAAGCCAGCGCATATCCAGGCCCGTCTGAAGTTTGCCAATGACCATCTGGATGATCCAGAGGAGGAATGGGAGAAGGTCTTGTGGTCTGAGACAAAAATAGAGCTTTTTAGTCTAAACTCCACTCGCCATGTTTGGAAGAAGAAGAAGGAGGAGTACAACCCCAAGAACACCATCCCAACCATGAAGCATGGAGGTGGAAACATCATTCTTTAGGGATGCTTTTCTGCAAAGGGGACAGGACGACTGCATCGTATTGAGGAGAGGATGGATGGGGGCATGTATCTTGTGATCTTCGCCAACAACCTCCTTCCCTCAGTAAGAGCATTGGAGATGGGTCGTGGTTGGGTCTTCCAGCATGACAACAACCCGAAACACACAGCCAGGGCAACTAAGGAGTGGCTCCGTAAGAAGCATCACAACGTCCTGGAGTGGCCTAGCCAGTGTCCAGACCTGAACCCAACAGAAAATCTTTGGAGGGAGCTGAAAGTCTGTATTGGCTAGCGACACCCCCGAAACCTAAAGGACCTGGAGAAGGTCTGTATGGAGGAGTGGGTCAAATTTCCTGCTGCAGTGTGTGCAAACCTGGTCAAGAACTACAGGAAATGTGTGATCTCTGTAATTGCAAACAAAGGGTTCTGTACCAAATATTAAGTTCTGCTTTTCTGATGTATCAAATACTTCTGTCATGCAATAAAATGCAAATTAATTACTGAAAAATCATACAATGTGATTTTCTGGGTTTTTGTTTTAGAGTCCATCACTCACAGTTGAAGAGTACCTATGATAAAAATTACAGACTTCTACATGCTTTTTGTCTGCAAATCTGCAAAATCGGCAGTGTATCAAATACCCCAACTGTATTTAAATATATGTACACAGACATACATGTTTTCAATCATCCAATCAAATGGATCACTAACCAGCATAATGGTGACTTCAAATGAAATGTTCATGAAACAACATGAACAACATCAAATGAAACAACATCAGCAGCCCTCAATAAAGCTAAACTGCTACTAATCATATTCAGAAAAATAAAAAGTTTTATTTAGTAACATCTTAAGTTGTTGAACATCAAATGAGGTTTGTGCGAAAGATTTTACAAGCGACCGAGATCTGAACTCCTTCCTTCAGCTCTCTGGAAGTGCAGTACATTATTTGTTACTTTACTTTATTCAACTGACACTTCAAAGCCACTTAAAGTGCACACTGCATGAAGACCCCAGAAGCAGTCTCAGGTCAAACGCCTTGCTCAAAGATGAAGTCATCGTAAAAGATCTCGTAAACTTTCAGCTGACAGGTCACCACTAGCCTGCTTTGAACTGATGGGCTGTGACTTGCTAGCACAGATACATTACCAGCATGACTGATTTGATTTCAACCATGTGACAATTCAAAATTTATTCACTATTCACTAACTAACATAATATCAGAATACTCTCTAAGCTACTTGTTTATTTCATTTTTACCCGTAAACAGATGAAAATACATCCCCCAACACTTCTGAGTAATCCGTCAAGGTGATTTTTAATTTGATTTTTGTAGTCCTCTAAAAAAAACAATGAAATTTCCCAATGCGTTACACTATTACTGTAACAGAAGTTTTGTTTCAGGTTCTGAAATTTAGTTCTAATTTTTATTTTTATTTTTAGAATTTAATCTAAAATTCTAATTTAGTTGTTTTTGATGAACTATATAGAGGGGCAAATTCTACAAATTTAAATTAAATTTAGAATGAAAAAAAAATCCTTTAACCTTTAGCAGGAAATAAACAAACTAAAAGCACCTTTCAGTATCTAAGCATCTGCAGCGGCTCTAGAAATGTGACCCAAAGCTCAAATCTTATTGGTCTGTTTTCATAACTCGCTGAAATTTGTTTTATTACTTTACAAGAGATGTCTGCATTCATTTTATATTGATCATGGGAACAAATATTCTTCCAAGGACAAAAAATAATCAAACAAAAAAACATTCATATATGTTATGAATCCGCTCCATTGTCCTCCATCCACTTGCCACCAGAGGTTGCCCTTCCATATCATGGACTTTATTAACAGACTACATTTCCCATAAGCCCCTCACCCAGTCACTGATCACCCTGCTAGCTGTAACGCATTACCATCACACCTGATTCACATCTCACCCCTATAAGAGCACCACGCGCGCACATACACATTCAGTGCGAAGTATTGTTATCCCTGTAACATTTCTGAGCGTTATCCTTGTCTTTTTTTGCCTGTTTTCGGACCCTCCTTGTTTTCATCGTTTTGTTGTTTATCTGCCTGTCTTATTGACCCTAGCCTGGAATATTACTACGAGTTTGCCTTTTCCCTGCTACTTCTGTTTGCCGTTGAGTTGAATATTGCTGTCTGACTACGTCTTTGAACGAAGTTGCATTTGGATTTAAATCGTTAAATTCATCGTTACAATATATGTACAGACACGCACAATTTCCACAGCGAATCACAAAAAAATACCAAGACAGCATGTGAAAACAAACCAATGTGTTTCACCAATGTGTTTAATGTCTTCTGTGTTTCAGTATCATGTATCCCAGTGATTGAGCAGTTAGTATATCATTTATTTTGTCTGTGCAGCTGTCCTTGTCCTAACCTCCCTCGTGGGAATGTCTTGACGTTTGTGACATTTTAATAACAAGGCTATTTTAAGATGTTTTTACATGGATTGCACCCAATCTGTTTCACTTTGTTCTTCTGTTTGGTTTGATCCATGATTTCAACATCTCTGTTTGCACAGCAGTACAAAACTCTTCATGTAACATCTGGCTATAATTAAATACTGCCATATATTTTCACCTATAGATCATAGTATGCTGTCAATTAGATATCAGAGATCTCAGTTTAATAAACCCATCACCCCCACAAATACATTGCAAGTGCAGAATTGATCTTCTTTCACCTGAAATATTAATCACTGTACTTTGTAAAATACACTGACCTTTACAGAAAACAACAGAGCTTAATTAAGTTCATGACACAGACACTCCCAGATCTCAAATAAAGCCCTTCCACATGTCTCTCTCTGCATAGGTCACCAATTATTAAGTATTAACACTTCTGTATGGCATATTTAACACTTTCTATTGATCATACATGATCTATGAATTCTAGTCTGTGTGGTCTGAATGAACAATAACTATTCAGCAATTCAGCAGTTCCTTTTTTTTCTGTTTTTTTTTCCTTTCTTTTTTTTTTTTTTTTTTGTTTTTTTGAAAGTGCCAGTAAAAACATATTTGACTGGTTTCACAGGTAAGGCTTAAACCTTGACCCAGACTAAAATGCATGTTTGAGCTGTCTTAACTGAAATCGACTGACCCTTCGCAAACAGTTTGATTGACAGGTGATCGGGCCAATCATAACCCTGAAGCCACCATTTTGTCAGACAAAGCAGTCAGGGGAGTTAATAGATTAACATTAGTGAACATTAACAATTGTGCATACTCACATCTTTCCGTGCTTGAAATATATTCTTTCTGTTGTCCATTCATGTTTATTTGATGCTATATATGAACTAGTATGAAGAGATGTTGGTTCACGAGCCGCTTGAAGGAGCTTCAGCGATCTGTCACCACACATTAAAGAGACACTTTACAGTATTTATTGTTTAAACTTCTTTAAAAAAATTACGATATTTTAAATATGAAACTGCTTCATATGTCTATTGATGCATTGTTTGGGTCTCTGTGATTTATTTTTCACTCGGTGAGAACATGATGTGTGGTGTGAGAGCGCATGGCTTGTCGGGAAAAGCAACAGTAACTAAAGGGTCTTTGAGTAGGGTCAATTTGCACTGACATATGCCACTGCCATTGTTTTGTCTCAAGATGCACACTAGTAATATTATTTTCAATAAGTTTCTTTTTTTTTTATTATTTTTAAAATACTTAAATGTCCTAACTGAGCTAATCCTGACATAATTTGTCTGTGAAATCAGGCCTTATAATGTTATAAAAGAATTCCATTTTAATTAAATGCTGTTCTTTTTAACTTTCGCTTCATCAAAGAACAAAAACTCATCCTCAAAAAACTGTTTTTAACATTAATGATAAGACTGAAGTAAAGTTTGCTCAAAGTTCAGCTTTGTAATAACATTGATAACTGTAAAAATAAACATATATTTTCACAATATTACTTTTTGTACTGTATTTATACATGCAGCCAGGGTGAGTATTAGAGACCTACAGACCCCAAACTTCTGAACAGCAGAGTACATAATCTTGAAGTAGCTGCAGTTTTATTCATTTTGTTCTTTTTTTCATTGAAAAATGAAAAAAGCTAATAAAAGAAAATGAGCAGACTGTTCGCTTTCCAAGAAGTTGCACCAAACATTTTAATGGCACACAACTATCAGTTGCATTAATGTCTATCTGTTAATTGATTGTGATGACGTTCTCTTAAAATGTACACACCTAAATTGAAAAAAAAAGCAATAAAAAAAATTAAAGACACTTTAATCATCTCAAATTAAATTTTTCAACCCTCTGTTTTACTAGGTCAGGTGGTCCAAAACCTTTAGTGCACCTGAAAAAGAAAGCAACTTCAAACAGAATCTGTTTCAAGCTTTGAAGTCTAGTTAGTTTTTTTTTTAGTCTGTGTGGTTAAAAGAGAGAGCAAAAAAGACAAGATGTTCTCGTAGTGGTTATATTTTAATTTCACAGTACTTGTGCGAAGACCTTAGAAGATATCAGATGAATTGCCTACAAAAAAAAACTCATCTTAATCTATTCTCGTCATAACCTATTTGCTAAGTTTGATTCTTTAGTAGAGGGAAGTTTATATGCAAAGAAGGTGGTTCCTAGACACCTCTCGCAGACAACACTGGCCTACAGCTATAGGGAGCTGAATGGATTAAAGTTCAAAGGCAAGAGCCAGGGATTACGCACAGATTCAAAGTCTTCAAGGGTGCAGTGCAGCCCCTGAAAACGACAAGATTTCACCATGCCCCAGAGGCGTTGAACGGCTTGATCATACACCTCCTGCCAGTCAAAACTGCACAGGTCGCACTTCGGTTCTGTGATGTTGAGCTGCTGCACAAATGAGTCGTCCGTTTTGGCTGGTGTGGTCAGTAAGGACGGTGTCCACAGGAATGCCCAAAATCCCTCCAATGTGTTGCACATCACAGAGCGTGAGAGTGGACAGCCGGGCTGGGTTCATGTTGCACAGTGTAACTGCAGGAAAGTCAATCTCACTTCTGGTCTCCTCATCTAGTCGTGTGACATGGTGGTATTGGAAATAAAAAGTAACAGAGCTAAAGAAATAGTGTGGAAGGAAGCCAAGTGATCCCACGAGGGTGAACAGCCAGAGAGAGTATCTGATGGAGCCCATGTTTGGCTGGAGGAAGCTTTGGATTCCATGAAAAGAGGTTTGTTTCTCTAATGCTCTCAGATTTGAAGTGTGAGTTCTACCAGTTTTTGTAGGATGTGATTGTTGGAGAGCTTCGTGTCACTGCCCATTTGATGCAGCTGCCATTGCAATAATGTTTGTTGGAAGACTTGCTAGAAACTGAAACAGCATCGGTCAGGAGCCTTTTATAGATCACAGAGACGGAGTTCATAGTCTAATCTACCAATATTTAATTTGAAAACTTTTAGGCCATCATTAGATACATTACATACATTGAGCTCATTTTGATGTAATCTACAACTTCCTCATTAACAATTCTCACAAGTGAGCGACATGGGAAATTATTTGTAATTAGGGGAAACTATGTATCATAATCACAATGATTGTGACTGAAAAAATATCTTGGCTTTCACATATCTTGGCTTTCATCCAAATGCTCTTGTTCTAGTATGAAATTACAAAGTAAATGAACAAAATATGGCACCACTACTTAAAATTTGAACATTTAGTTCCTCAAGCATTACATTCTCATTTTAGCCACATTACACATGATCAGATCAGGTAGGCAATAAAATCAAAAGTCATTCTAATCATTCAAAACAACATTTAGTTGTTTATGTTAAATATACTGTAAAAAAAAAAGTTGTTCAACTGTGCAGATCTGATTAAACTGTACATAACAATTATATACTTAATTGTAATAGTTGTATATAATTTCCCCTTTTTCAAAAGTGCAGCTTGACTGTACTGTAGCTTGTTAGCTTGTAACTAAAAAGCTACAGTTTCAAGGTAGCTTCCCCAAAACTGCAAAGTGTATAGCCTAATGCCACTTGCACAAATATAGATATCTGATACAGAGGCTTACCGATCAATAAAGTGATTGACAGGCTTCTTGGAAACACGCTGAGCTCATTTAAAGAGTAAGCGATTGTTTGCAAGCAGGATGTGTTTAACAGCACCAGTGCCAAGATTTAGATTGTGTAGGCAAGATGATGAAAGCAGGAATTTTAATCAGTTTAAATTCATACTTGTATACATGCGCAAATACACATCTTCAGAGTTTTCACCCCGCAGCACCATCATGCTCATTTGACAGTGATTCTTCTTGAAGTCTGAAACTGGGTGCCCTGCGGCCACCTCCCACACAGGAAGATGGCGAGTATGATGTCACTCCCACTGTCACAGATTTAAGGACAGCCAGAGCACTCCAGGTCTCTCTATACCTGACACTTCCTCGCACACAAGTATAATGGGGTCCAATAGTCAAGAAACCACTAGAGAAATATCTTTATTTTGCATTCTTTTTGGATTTAATTAAGACAGATGCATTCAATTTTTGAAAACCGTTTAGTCCTGTAGTCGCGTTTATGGCAGTAGACATGAGCCACTTTAATAAACACGCAGAGTATCACCAGGAGAATAAATGAAGAATAATCACATTAACAACACTTAATCACAACGAGAACCGACAGAGGAATGAATAAAACATGGAGTACTTATACACAGAGAACTAAACCAGATACAGGTGGGAATAATCAGTAGACGAGGTAACAAACAGGGAGAACTTAGTAACTATGGAGACAGGGAACTAAACTGAAAGTAAACAGAGGTACTTGAACAAAAACACAATGCAAAAATACAATGCATTAAATGATTGTGACATTCAACCCTCCCACCAGAAGAGAGTATCAAGGGTGGTGGGAGGGGGTCTTGGAGGTGGACGAGGAACTAACAAAGGCAAACAGCAGGGAACCGGAAGAACTCACTGCTGGGAACGCTGCAGCAGAGATGAAGGAAGGAGGAGCCCAAGGTGAAACCCTGACAGACCTCCTGGGCAGGGCCTTGGGGCCTATTGACAGGGGCAGATCTATCAACCTTGTAGACGCATGCAAAGCCTTGTGAACGATGGTCCAGAGCAACATTGTGGTTTGGGAATTCCTAGGTGATGCCGCAAGCTTGAGGGACAGAGGTGAGGATGAGGGCCTGGCAGAACGGGGTGACACCAGAGGGAGTGAGGACCAAGGTGGAGCTGGAGGGGTGGAGGGCTGAGGAACAGCTGGAGGTGCACACATTCATAACAAAACCCGGCTGACGGTGGACCAAGGTGGGGCTGAGAAAGCATAAAGCCAAGTCAGAGCCAACGAGCTGACAAGCTGAGATGGAGTAATGGGCATGGAGGCCCGAGGTGAAGCCCAAGCATCAGCTTCACAGCATCACGCTGGTAGTGAAGGGGTCCGAGGCAAAGCCGAGGATCTGCAAGGCATCAGCCAGACAAGTGAGTCTTGGGAGTTTGATGGAACCTGCGGTGATGATGGTGACAATAGGGTGAGACATCCAAGATGTAGTGTGGTGGGCTGGGAGGAGGGGTGAGGACACAGGTGGTTTCGTGGTGAAAGTGATGAGACAGCGCTCTACTACTGGCTCATCGGTGGACTGTCTCATTGGCGCTAACTCCTCGATGGACCTAGCAATTGGCTCCAGCCTCGGAATGGATCTGGTGACCAGCTCTGGCTTTGGGAGATCTCTCTGTTTTACTGGCACACATCAGGCTGGGATGATCTTCTGTGCAGAGACATGACTGCTGGAAGTATTAGTAGTCCTGAGAAGTTAGAGTTAATGGTGTCGTCCTGTATATTTGTATATTTAACTTCTTGTTCATTAAATTGTTAATAGTACTGTCTTGGTTTAATTTTAAGTTCTAAAACTGTTTATTTGCAGATGAAATAAAAAAAAAAAATCCAATATTCCCAAAGTAGACTTTGGTTAGGAATTTAAACCTACAGTACATAAATACATTACCTGCAGTTTATTTTAATAGATGTGATTCTGTCTACAGCAATTAAAACAATGAGTCACAGCCAACTTCTCAGACAGCCTTTTACTTTTCATCAGTCATCAGCCAGAGAGAGAGAAAAGATTTTTTTTCAAATGTGACTGGAGAGATTTACATGCTCTTGAAAGATAATAAAAAGCAGACATTTATGTGTCAAATACCAAAGCATTTACCTGGAGATAGCACAAGTGCCGAGGCCAGACAAGTGGCAAAAAAAAAAAACCTGCAATAACAACTCAGACAAGTGGTGTTGACAGTCTAGTATACATAAACAAAATACATAATGTAGATCAAGTAGATAAGATAAGGCTCAGATTGATTAGCTTTCCTTTAAAGAATTCCCTGTTTAAGGACTACAACGAGCTTCTTCCTGGGTTAGTGACATCACTGACCCTAAAATTTACATAAACCCTGCCTCCGAGATCATGCAACAAAGGGGGTGAGTAGAGTGTTGTTACCATTTTACCACAACTTAAGTATGAATTATATTTTGCTGATGTGTTTTCCATGACTAGTTTCTATCGTTATTTGCCACGTAATCAAATAATCCCTTCGAGGAATGTAGTATCATTTGTTAGAACGTTAATATGAAATGCATGGATTTTTTTTTTTTTTTTTTTGCATGCATCAAACTTTGTTTCTGTGGTCTTTTGATTAACACACTATATCGAATTTTTGCATGTGTCAAACTTTGTTTCTGTGGTCTTTTGATTACTATCCAGTTATTCAATACAATACACGCACATGCAGCTGTAATGATAAGGGGCGTGACTTTCCGGAGAACTTGCACTGGGCGGTTAGCGAATCACAACACTAACCAGTCTGAGCCCATTGCATATAGGAGGGGCTTCATAGAATCAGAAACTCAACAGAACGTTTTTAGGAGAATGGAAACAGCGGTGTAGAGTAAAGGTAAAATATGTGAAAAATAATGTTTTTTTTAAAAAACAACACATGATCACGTTACAGTGCACCCCATTAACACAATCAAGCCTTCCAAAATAGCTGATCAACCACTCCTTTAAATCATTGTTTTTATGATCTTTTGCAAGCACTCTACTTTACTTTAAAGGTTCAAAAAAGCACTCTAAAGTTCAGCTAATCGCTAATTAATTAAATTCAATTAATTAAACTACAACACGTTCATTTAATTGCAATTAACATGCAGCATTACATTCCGTTTTCACATAAGTATATTATTTTTGTAATAAGTACTCTTTTTAAAAGAATTCTGGTGTGTACTTGTTTTTCACAAAGGTTATTAGAAAAGTCAAGAACATGCATTTTGAACATGCCTAAATGCAACCAGTGAATTAAATTGATATTAGACGTTTTCAGGAGATTTTGGTAGAGAATTGTCTATTGTAGATAACAAGATAAGTTTAACCAAATTGCTACTGAAACATCACCTGTAACACTTTGAAAATAGCTGTTTTGTAAAGGAGGTGTGTCTTCACAATATGAACCAGAGAGGGTTCATCTTTTAAAATCTTCACAGAAGGAACTTTTCTTTTACCCTCGTCCGAGACAAATCAATCAGATCACAGCAGGCCCAATCTGCTTCCATTTTCACCGCTGTGATTGTTTCAGAATGCTGCAGTCTTCTTACTCTCAGGTGCTAAATCCTTTGACGGTTGTGGGTGCACTTCTCTCCTCTATGATTTGAGGTGAAGTAAACATCTAATGGGAGCCGTGCTGAAGTCAGAATAGCACACATAGTGGAATTGATCCCAATCTTCTTCGGAAGATTGACAACACTGACTAGACCCAGTGGAGCAGAGGCCGCAATTTTTTCCTTGTCGGTCTTTTTAAAATACTTTAGCACGGTCAAGCATAGCATCTGTAGGTTGAGTCAGTTCAGAGGCCAAAGAATTACTGGCCCTAGGGCCAGCTGCACAAACATATTCACTATGTTAAAACTATGTCTTAAGAACTTGTCTGACCAACTAGCAGTTAACCAAGGGGTAATCAATCTAACTGACTAACTTGTAAAACTAGTCTAAGCAGATTATGCAACTGGCCACTGCTAGTCAGTAAAAGGAATTGACCCTTGGCAAAGACCCACCCCCTTTAAAAAAAATTATATCGCGGAGCAAAGAAGACACTGACAACGCGTCGACAGACATATGAAACAGTTTCATATTTAATATATTGTAATTTTTTAAATAAGTTTAAACAATAAATAGCGTATAGTGTGTGACAGATCGCTGTAGCTCCTTCAAGCGGCTCGTGAACCAACATCTCTTCATACTAGTTCATTTATAGCATCAAATAAACATCAATGGACAACAGAAGGAATGTTGTTTCAAGCGCAGAAAGACATTCACCAACGTTAATCTACTGACTCCCCTGACTGCATTGTCAGACAAAATGGCGAATTCGGGGTTATGATTGGTCAGATCGCCTGTCAATCAAACAGTTTGCGAAGGGTCAATTGTATGAACAATCTATTTGACTGTGACTGACTGACAAACAGATTATAAGTTTCTTGTTTGTTTTCTTGCAAGTTTTCTTTGCTTTTTGGAGAATAACAGGCTAAACAATTATTATTAATTAATAAATGTCAATGTTTTTGTGAGGGCTGCACCACATGACATTTTACAACCTTAAAGGGTTAGTTCCGCCCAAAATGAAAACCCTATCATTTATTACTCACCCTGACACAGAACCTGGAAGCGCTGAATGCAAACAGCATGCAAGAATGACACAGAAGAGAAGATATTGTTGAATAAAGTCGTTATATTTGTTTCGTTTACAAAAATTCTCATCGCTTCATAACATTAAGATTGAACCACTGCAGTGATGACGACTTTTGTAACAATGTCTTTAGTACCTTTCTGGACCTTGACAGTTTATTATTAAAGTCAGAGAGCGCTCAGATTTCATCAAAAATATCTTCATTTGTGTTCCGAAGATGAACAAAGTCTGGTTTGGAATGACATGAGGGTGAATAATTAATGACAGAATTTTCTTTTTTGGGTGAGCTAACCCTAACCCAAAAAATATAAATAAAATATGAATTATATTGACCCACAAATGAACTGTATGCAATGCAAAAACAACAAAAAGCTAATAATAATACCAGTAAGATGAACAAAAGAAAAAAAGTCCAAAACAAAAGCATATGTTTACTCTAAAACTTCTTCACATTTGTTTGCATTACAGTAACTGCATGAGTAACATGAGCAGCAGGTCACAGACCCCAGAAAAGGCTTTGAGATATGATTGTGTAAAAGTGCCAGCTTTCATCATCCAGCCTGAAAGAAAATCAAAGCTGATTCTAATTGCTGCTCCACCAAACCACTCTTTTTCTTAGACAAACTCCAGCTTCATTGCGGTGGATTCTGCAGTGTGGCCAATCCATTGAGATGAATTTCCCTTTCTACTTCGCATACAATCAAATCAAATCCAAAAATATACATATAATGGAAAGAAAGGAATGAGGCCAGCATGGTACTAATATTTGAAAGATCAGAGCATGAGCCATGAATAACCGTCCACAGAAAGAATAATGCAGGCCGTATGTGTTTGAATCAGTGCAGGAATTCAAGGACATTTAATTAGAGCTTTTACCCCGTGTGTTAAAGAGCCAGGATATGAAGTCATTTATACCTGTGTCAGATTCATAAGAAGCCCTTGTCACGCTGTTGACAGCCCATGACATTATGCCAGTTACGAATAAAAGCTGTCGTGAAAGAATGAATCTTAATTGCTAGCTATAATCTGCTGTCTCGGTTTATGCCAAATTGCTACATTGTTTTCATAATAAACCAGGAGACCAGGCTGCATGTTCATTGGAGAACGATAATGATTTTTTAATCTGAGACAATTTGCCAATGTTCCCTTTACACTATACTGTAGTAATTACAATTACCCATAGCAGGGATAAGCAGAACTATCATCATATTTAACTCCTTATCTCTCCAGATAAGCTCACAAATCAAGCTCCTGGGATAATTAGCTGCCTGGATTAATGAAACTCCACTAATTAATAGGCCTTTGTCAGTCTTCAGTGTCAAAATGATGTTTTACCTTTGACAGAGCTACACTGCTGCAATCCCCAACGTGCGCTAGACCAAAACCCAAAGGACAGGGGAAAATAACACGTTCAGTTAACAGCATTGCGGAACTTCCATAATCACAACGCGAGGAGAACCCACCTCAGTTTTTGGGTTGGTCACACTAGAGCTTTAGGTCCAGATGAGAGTCTATTTGACGTCAGAGAGTTCGATAAGAAGCTTTCAAACTGCAGGAATTGCTCTGGAATACCATTCAGGTGATCTGCATGTTAGTATGAAAGCAATCCAGACTAATTTGAAGAAGGAACTCAATATTTAAAACATATTTTTGTTATATAATAAATAGATCACGTATATAATATAAAGTAGTGGCCTTGCCTATATATCGGTTTTTGACATTTTTTAATGAAAGCAGGACTTTTATTTTAACAGCATGCAGGACGTTTATTTAGTTCACGGTCTCGGCTGAACTGTTCTGTCTAATAAATTATTAGGCAGTTATTAAAAAAGAAAGTAAATAGTATATTAAAAAGTATAGCGCTGGCTTTTACTTTAATCTACCATCAACATTCAGCAAATATGCAGTTTCATTCATTTTTATATTATTCTTATTTTATTGGTGAAAAATATGATTGCAGCATTAAAAAGGTTGCAAATTAAAAATATGAATGTGCTTATAAAGATTTACTTTTTTAATATTCGTTCTCAAACAAATTATTTCTGATTTATAAATATTATGTGAAATAAATATTAAAAAAAGTCACCAATTGTTGATGCCATTTAAATGAAATAATGTGTGTGTGTGTGTGTATATATATATATATATATATATATTTTTTTTTTTTTTTTTCTACACCCTGCTCTCTAATGTATCAGCATTGCCATATGCCATCAAAAGAAATCAATATCAGTCAACCACTATTATAAAGCATTTCTCACTGCTTATAATGCCTTTGCAAGGTATGCAAAAATGAAAGTGATGGTTCAGCAGCAGACACATGCAATACGCATATCTGTCATTTTGAGTGAAGTGAAGCGAACACCACTTTCCACTTTTGGCATCTTCTCCAGTTGTTACCTGGTTACAGTGGTAAACAGCTACCGCTAGTTCTCGCATTGATGACGCAAATGTACCGTAATACTAACATTAAAAAAAGAGAGCTGCAAGGTAGGGAGAGACAGGTGGAAACCAAAACATTCAGAGATTTCAGATAAATAAATAAAACAAGAAATAAAACAGCCATACTACTGCAAGCCCCAGTGAATATAGGTTAGAGGAAAAAGTTTCTTTTATCATCACAGCAGCTCAAAACCTATGAAGTTCTCACTTCCACTGTCTGGCTGCAAGGTACACATCTGATCTTTATTCCTGCCTGTGTACTTTTGGTTTATACATAACCCGCTGTGTTTACATTAATGGCCCACCAACACGCACTATGCGGTCAGTCAGCAGTAGTTAGCCTGGTCTTATTTTCAGTAGTCCTCATGAATGCCACCAAACATGGCATTCACGTAAGTTTTCCCTAGAAATATCAGCTAAACATCCCAAGAATGCAAATAATTCTACAAAGGAGACGACAACTGTCGGAATTCGTTAAACTGTGTTTCACAGATTACGCACTATAATTATGATAGAATGAATTCTTTCATTCATGTCCTTTACTTTATGATAAAATATGTGCACAGAAAATCAAATTGAATTAGGCCTGTGTTAATATCCCTTAATGTGTGTAAAAAAACAATCTCCTTATTGTCATAACACTGCTTGACATTTCTCAACTTTTTAAAATCTCAAAACTTCAGAATTACTTTAGACAAGCACAGACATACATAACTGTAAATTATGTTACGGGGAGAGTAATGATGAAAAATTGCAGAAAGAAAAGGGGGAAAACATATTACATATGTTCAGAGTACTGCACTACCAGATATGTCATTTCTGGATTTTAAACCGCTTATGAATGAAACATATGAACATGTATATGAATTTATACACTAAGCCTCTTATGCTCACCGAGGCTGCATATATTAGGTGAAAAATACTGTGAAATAGTATTACAATTTACTGTTTTCTATTGTAATAGATTTTAAAAAGTAATTTATTCTTTACTTTGAATAAAGTACCCTAAAAAAAGTCATTAAGTCATTGACTTAATGTCTTCTGGAAAAATTGCCATTGTTTAGTGTTTATATTATGTTATTTATATTAAACTACAGTCATGTTTTTGAGCGATGTACATTTAAGGCACTGCATGAATTGCTGTTAATACAGAATTCTGTATTAAATGTCTTTATTTGACAACTTTACAGTCAATGCTTGGCAGAATGAGGAGTCAAAAATGCGGTGAAAAGGATTTCAAAAGTCATGGAAACTCTGTATAACTCCAAAACTGAACCAAGTGTATGCCATACAGGAAGCTGACATCGTCCTCAATCAAACAATGTGAAATTTAATGTGATAATGTGAGACCTGTCCTCCATTCGGTCAAAATTTACATTCTGATACAGGACTTTCTCACCCTTTTCACACTGTAGTCTGACTTGCCAGTGTTTTTACACCGTTTCATTCTATCAAGACAGTTCCTCTCTGGAGAACCATCTCAGAGGAACAACAGGACAGTGTAGGCTAGTGAGATGTACCCAATTCATGTCATGCTTGAAACTCATTTGACAGTCTAAGTGAACAGTAGCAAAGGGGCGCTTGTGTTCAAGTGGCAAAATATAGGGAACCGCACCATTGTCAAATAACTCAAAACATAGAATGTTCTGCCAAGAATGCCATTATACAGGTCCAGAATTAAAACTTTACCTTTAGGAAACATTAGAGTGATTGTTAGTAATGGAATAGCTTTGCTTTAAAATCAGTCATGTCTGTCTTGTCTCTTTTCATCTGCAGTATAGCTGCAGCTGCATTTACAATTAGATAAGCCAAAATTCAAATGTTGGTCTTTCCATAATCCATCTTAAATGCAAGAAATGGCAAATAGAAATGGAAAAGTTAACTGTTGCACTGATTCGTGAGACATTGGACAAAACATAATCCCATAATGCCTGTACATGCCATTTATTTAAACTACAATCTAGTGTTGTCAAAAGTAAGACCACGATACCAAGGCGGTACTGAAATTTTAATTTTAATTAAAAATGTGATAGATGACTACTTTCAAATGCTCTCATGCGTTGATCATTGTAGCCAATCACAGACATATCTGATGAGTGTGTGCAGAGAAGCCAACCAGAAATGTTTTGAATCTGCGCATCAGCAGTCAAAGTGTCACATTTCGCGGTCGGTACATTTGACAACACTACTATCATCATAACTTTAAAATTAATCAATTTGATTATTTGTTTTTTTTAATGCCATTCCAGCTTCTGTTCCAATTATCGTGGGAAGAAAAAAGCATGGTAAGCTATGTCAGATTTTTGAAATCTAAATTTAAATATATTTTAACATTCTAAAATGTCTCAGGTTACGACTGTAACCATGGTTCCCTGAAAAGAGGAACAACACACTGTGTCTTGGATCGATGTTATGTGGAATGACATCAGCGTGACAAGCATGTTTAAACACACTCCAATTTTATTGGTTGGAGACAGCCCGTGACGTCATAAGCGGAGCGCCCGGACGTATAAGAGGGCACCCACGGCACACGTCATCAACTTCTGAAGGAGATGTGCAAGCAGACTCAATGGAATGGCAACGAGACACAGTGTCTCGTTCCCCATTTTCAGTGAACCACGGTTACAGTCGTAACCTGAAACATTCCCTTTCGAAAGTGAAACTCAACACTGCGTCTTGGATCAACGATATGGGGAACAAATACCCACTCCGACATGCCAACCTCACTAGGTGAGAATATTAACAAACATAGTGGGCATAGCATACCTTAACTCAACAGATTGCCTTCCCAACCAACTATCCGCAGAATAGCATACACTTTGACTTTAAAGTGGAAAATATAGCTATATAAACAAGATACTCCAGGGTATCAGAGTGGAGCAAGAGGGGTGTCAGAATGTCAGACACAATAAACCTCTGCCCACAGCCACTGACCCATGCCACTGTAACTTCGTAGGGCAGGATGTCCTTAAGGCCCACTTCATTTTCTGCGCCCGGACGTGATCCTCAACCTCGGACGACCGACACATGAGCAGTACAATTTTTCTATACTCTACCAGACATCGGAGGGCAGCACTGAGTCGTGTCATCAACAGGACATTTGCTGGGCATGATCGTGTTCATCCACCATTGCAACATAGTTCAGAAGATACATTCGTATCTCTCTCAATGAATTTTCTGCCATCAACATATTTTCGTACCATTTCAAACATGAATTGTACAAATGTGGGTACTTTCTGATCTCTTCGCACAATCACTTGTCAAGTCCGCGTCCATTGTCGTGTTTTCCTCCTTGTTTAAAGCGTGTCGTTTTGAATCGCTTTCTAGACTCTTCTTCAATGACTGCACACTGTGCTTATTGCCACCTAGTGGACTCTTCTCTCCTGCTCGCACATACACTGTTGCACTCGCACAGTTCGCGCCGTCTCAAATTTTGGGATGCATGTGGACGGGGTGTGCGGACATCCGCGAGCCCTCCGGATGATGAAAATTACGTCACGAGGACGGTGCACAGATATGGACGGCCGAAGTACACTTTGGGCTATAGACATGTGCCCATCCTCTTACCTAAACTGAAGTATCTTTGCCGAAAATGTAATGTACCGACACAGATAAATCTCAGTCAGTGTTATTACATATGAAACAGAGTGGTTTCAGATTCCTGTTTTTCTAAAAATCTGCTCTAATCATGTGCCAATTCAGCATGGTTGCTCTCCACAGGAGGGAGCCATGAAAATCCAAACATCAAGGACCTCTCCAATCTATCAATCCGGCCCTGGACCTAGGTCTCAGGGGAGCATACTGAACCACAGCATTGCTCTGGGCTGGAAAAGATTTCTCAACATTAGTCCATACTCTGTGCATCTAATTCCAATCCCCGTAATCGATCCTGCCTTGCCCTGAGATGTAGGCGCTCAACTCTCATCAGAAAACCACTCATTTTGGTGACTCAGAAGTTGTTTGAGACTGAGAAGCGGCTTGTGTGCTCCACTAATATAGATCAGTGGTCGAGCGTGCGCTTTTGGTGTGAGCGCGAAACCTGCGGGAATGACTAAAATTATGCGCAATACAAGCACTATTAAACCCCACTATTATTCCCTGTGCCGTTGGCCATTTGTAACCAAACCACTTCCATACTATTGAAGTAGCTCCCCGTTTAGGTACTAAATCGCCATTGGAGGCTGGTGTGCTGCTCTTACTCTCAGACAGGTGTTGTTCTTGAGCGCTCCAGGGAATGTGAATGCGTCATACGTCATTGATATCGCGATATGACACTTTTTTTATCATGCAAAAAATTATACCGGTATTGTCGTGGACGGTATGATATGGCACAGCCCTATCGTACAGACATATTTTTCCATACAAAGCATTCAAATTCTGCTTGATTTCTCCTTTTGTGAACTACCCCTTTAAGAAAAACTGCAATGCAGCTTGTTTACAGCAACTGTTTAGGCACTGTGTCAGGCCAAAAAGCAAGCACTGCTTCTAATTTTCTTTACCAAGCAAATTCAATAGAAAGCTGAGACTCTGAGGAAACATATGAGTATTTCTGCACTCTTATATTGTGTCGTGTATGAGAATCCGTTAGCGGAGACTTCACAGTGGTTTGTCTCTTCAAAGTAAGGCTAACAGCATTTCTGCCTCATTGAATGCAACTAGTTGCTTTGATATTATCTGAAAATGGAATGTCACTCGAAAGGTCATCCACTGACATTTGTAATTTCTTAAACAACTGACACAATAAAATGAATCCAAATGTGCAAGAAATGAAATGCAGTCTGAACTCAACTGTTAAATGTTGGCATTTCTCCACAGTGCACTTTCTAAACGCACTGGTTTTCTCCTACCCAAGCCCTTCTAAGACTAATGAGTAAGAGAAACATTAGTAATCACATAAACTGATAAGCGATCACAAATGGTCAAGTGCACTTGGAAATCCAATATTTACTTATTTCTACTTATGTGCATCAAATGATACCCAACTTTCCAATCAGAAGATATGGAGATAAAGTGTGATTTGCTCTATCAAATGAAACACTCAGTCGCTGAAACAAACCCAATTAGGGAAGATGGCCGACTCTCTGACCTTTTCTACAGTGTGGGTTGGATCCTATAGCCTGTTCCTGCCTTATCAAAGCACAGAGCAAACATACACAGACTGTGAGGGCTTTCTACTGCAAACAGGGGTTTAATCTAATTCCTTCACCTAGTTATCGGCTTCTCGACCGGTTTCAGATGTAAACTGAGTTCAGCTTTTAAACTTGCACTTGTAAAATCACACGTTCTCTTTCCCCCAGAGAAGCTAGTATGTTTGTTGCACATTTAAAACCCATCTGATTAATTATTCAAGGGTATTATTTTCAGCATTCAATCTATTTCCTGCATCAGCGGTGCTGATAATGGGTCCCAGTGGAGTAGGGGAAGTCATGCATGCATATTCCTTGTTTATTCCATGCTCACCTCATAAGAACTTCACAGATGTACTGTCGCACTGTACCTGGCGCAGAATTCAATGCTCACGTTGGTTTTAGAATACATTCAGCGAGCGATTCTACAAACAGATGATGAGAATTAAGTTATGTATATTTGTTTGAGGCTTGACAGTTTCAGCAACAGCTTGCGATGAGACACATTTTATTTATTTATTTATATCCAAGTCCCCTAAGATTTGTATTTTTCTTTCCCTAGGTGCATTATTTCAGGCTTTTTCAGCTACCAAGTGCACACTGTCGCTATGAAAGTTCATTTGGTCTTCTAAATTCACAACTTAACAGAAAATGGGTGACTTTATTGACATCATTTACAATTATGTTACTCATTTCAACACAATAGGCATTATGTTAACGGTAAAATAAATTCAAATACACATACATATCCATGCATTACCAACATTGTATGGCTATAGACAGGATTCTGTCCTGTTAGTTTGCTAATAACACTATTCACATCACTACAACTAGGGTGTTACACAATGTCCATCAGGGGGTTCGAGGATAAAAAATATATATTTAATAACATTTTTTCAGTGTTGTTGTTGTTAATGTTGAGTATATTTCAGCAAGCTGATTAACAGCATTAAAGAGGGCAAATTTTATCACTCAAATGAACACTGCATGCATTTTAAAAACATTTTGCTTTTGCTTCATCCAAGCAATAAATGTGCATCCTTGAATGAGTTGTGTTTTACAGTGTATTCAATTCAGCCGCTCAAGTAATGTCAATGGTATGACCCATTTCAGCAGTGGCCAAAATTTTAAATCAGTCAGAGCTAGAAATGAATCTTTATATTTACATGTAAAGCACTATACAAGAAAATTTTTACAAAGAATACGTTCTACATTCATTCAGTCGCTCAATCAATCGTTGATCATCAATCGGTCGATCAATCTATCATCAATCGGTAGGTCGGGCGATCATCAATCGGTTGACAAATGAAAAAACAAATCAATTGAATAAGTTAATAAATGAATCAAATTAATCAATCGATTCATTCATTCATTCAGACGCTGTCTTGATATGGTTTGCTCGTGGCTGGTAACACAGAGCACAGGGGAATCATATTTCTTTCCAACTTTTGACTTGAAGTCACACTTGTTTAAATAAATCATGAATGCTTTGGTGAGAGACATAAGGTGGCCAGAGGTACCAAACTGAAAAGTTTGTATTTCTAAACTGAAAAACAGTCTACAGCAGGGGGGGTCTCAACTCTGGCCCTTGAGATCCACTTCCCTACAGAGTTTAGCTCCAACCTTGATCAAACTCGCCTGCCTATAACTTTCTATTAATCCTGAAGACCTCGATTAGCTTGTTCAGGTGCGTTTGATTAGGGTTAGAGCTAAACTCTGCAGGGAAGTGGAGCTTGAGGGTCAGAGTTGAGAAGCACTGGTCTACAGGATGAAAGCTCATTACTGAAATCACTTAAGAATATGTATCACTGCATTCTCAAAGAGGTAAGAGCTCAAGTTAAGATCTGAATACATTTAGACTGCTTTCATTTGCTTTTGCTTGCTTTCCCTCTTAATATACAACAAGACAGTTAAGAAATAATGACTAGGTAGAGGACATGAAGCAGATCAGATTTGACCATACAATGTCTCAACAACTCTGACAATCTGTGTTTATACAAGTATGAAGCGCACATCTTTTGTTTCTTCACTTCTGTTTTCATGGACAGTAAATCTCATAGAACCGATGAACAAATCAAGACTCATGCTCTAAGTAAATATTACTTAATGAGAGAAATGGCTCATTCAGGAAAACCGTGTTGACTAATACAGGGACTAGTATCAAACATATTCATCTCTGGTCCTCAGATTAGCATCTCATCTGCTGAGCTGTGTATGTACTCAGCCAAAGGCAATAAGTTTCCTAATGAGCCAATGCACTGTAAAGCAAACATTAATATTAGCCAACAGACAATAAATTGCTTTTTTAATGCGTATGGGCAGAACTCCAGAACTCTATTTGTTCTTTTCTGTATAGTGCCAGCCGTATTAACTTACATCTTTTCAGATAACAAAAAATAATAGTACAATGTTTATAGATTGAACTGATTCGTTCATGACTAATTATTAATTACAACTTAATCTGTAATAAAATATGTGTACATGTTGTATTTTGTATAACAACAGCAGATAAACATATTAATCAGAAAACAACTGCATGCCATGAGCATTTACAAAATGAATTGCTATTTTAGAAATGTATGTTTTCCCCAGATTAACCCAACACTCGCTAGCTAAAGCATATGTGCATTTGCCATCAGAAACTGATTATTTGTAGGCTTTCTAAACAATGCAAATACCCCAGCGCCCTCAGAGAAAAACGGATTTTGCATTCCACACAGCACACACAATCACAATTACATTTTTATCAATGTTGCCGTAAGAAGGAGCATTAATTTGGGAGGAGGGGGTCTTCTAAACATACAACATTTCGAAATCAAAAACAAAAAGTAGGTAAAAAAGACTTTTTTTTTTTTTTTAATAATCCTAATATATAAAGTAGCACGGGGGGAAAACAAAAACGACATTGGTAGTCCATAGCTGTAAACAGAGCAATATTAATTGATGTGATCAGAAGAACCACATTCTTTATCTATTTTTCTAATATTACAAATTATCTGAATTAAAGATTAGATAAGAAAAGGAAGCAGATCAATCTAGTCCAGCCTGTTAAACCCAAATGTTTGCCACCATGACCGAAGAACATCCCTGATTCTATTCCTATGCAATTGACGACGTGTGAAACCCATGAAAGCTCTAAATTCAGATGCAAAATTCCACAAACGGTGACCAAGGCCTTGCATTCCAGTTATACTCTCAACAATGAGAAAGACCTGGTGTTGCAAGTCTTTTATTTCCAACAAAATTGAATTCGGTCTCTCCAAACACTACCGCTCTTGATCTCCTATGCCCAAAGCAGCCATGTTAAAAATGACTGTAATAAGATTTTTGGGTGCTAAATTAAAGTGACTCCAGAAGCAGCAGAAGCCATTATTTGTGTAATGGAACATTTGCAGCAGAGACTCAGAGCATGATATCACAGAGAAGCTTATTTTCTTGTGAACAGCGTTGAGTCAAGCAAACACAACAAAGCTTTGCTCAAACACCGCCCTAATCACTGGCAAACTCACACAGCCCCACAGAGTGAAGGCACAACAACCGTGGGAGCCCAGCACAAAATGCCTCGACTGCACTCTACTGGCCACAGTGGATCAGGGGCTGGGTTTAGACAAGAAAGGGTTTATGCATTCTAATTTCAAACATTTACAAAAACTAGCATGAGGCTAAAGATTATAATCATGATTATATATATACATATATATATATATATATATATATATATATATATATATATATACACACACATATATATATATATATATATATATATATATATATATATGGAAGATTTGCTTTAGAGAGTAACAGATATTAAAATATTAAAAGTTTATACAACTAACGTAAAATTAAAACATAAATAAATAAACAAATAAAAATAAAAAAGTGCCAAATAGTTATGGGCGTATACTAAACTGACCCTGCAATTAACTGTATTAAAAAGATAATAATAATAATACGCACTGCAAGAGCAAAATCAATGTAAATATCAGCATATGCGATCATTAAAGTTTCCAAGCACTTCAGGTCCTTTAGTGAATTAAAAGCTTGCCTTACCTTGGCTCAGAGGCCAGGATGCTTTGAAAACCGATGAAGAACTTTCCAATTGTTGCTGATGGATGGACTTCCGGAACGATAATCCGTTTAATGGTCCACTTGCAGAGTTTCAGAAGTGATGAAGTGAGTCCAGTTTGCTGCACGAGCAGCAACATCCATGTGACCTGTGGCATTCCTCTCACGTGACGCATTTAAAGCGACTGGTTTGGGTTTGATGCGGGATCAGCTGACTCGACCATGGGGGATCAGTTTGTAAAAGAAGTCCTCGGTCTGTGTTTGCAAAGGCTTGCTATTGAGGAAGCTACTAACTCTGAGCTCGGTAAGATATTACAGGCCCTATTAAGTTTATTTCTTCAAAGTGTAATATTATATTTGACCTTGAACTCAAATAAAAAAAAAAAACCCATTTACCTGTCCCACTGGTCCAATACGTCTGTCATGCAAAAAGTATCATTCTGTTTGATTTCTTAGGTTTTTGTTTGTTTGTTTTTGTTTTTATTCATTCATAGTTGTTTGTTCGTTGTGCTTCATTTAAGCGTGTAATGTGCCTCCAGCATGTGTGTGTTGAGCAGATGACAGTTTTTGCAATGTATAAGATATATTTTATCTTCATGTTGAGATTTGCTTTAGTTTAAGTTTGAATGCTGTTTAAAGACTGATTTACTCTCGTTCCAAAAGTCTGTTCAGATCCCTAACAGTGGCTTTAAAATTGATGTACATGATCACCTTCCTTTCCTTGACTTTGACATGATGATGATGAAGATTATGATTATGATAGTCCTTTTTTTCCTCAGTGCAAAGGTTTTTGAAATCAGATTTTTTTTATGAAGAACTCTTACAGTAATAACATTAATATTGTGAGGATTAGACTTTAAAACAGGTGTTTTTATTTTGTAATTTTTGTTTTGTATTTTATTTTTATTTCTGTCATGGCAAAGCAGCCATTACTCCAGTCTTTAATCACATGATGCTTAAAAAATGGTAGTATTGATATAGGCTATTTTCTGTAAAAGGGTGTTTTTTTTTTTACAAACATTTGCTGAGGCTAAATTAATATCCCATTTGACCCAAACCAAAAACGTTACTGGGTAGGTTACTTTTTTTTTTTAAATGTATTTCACTACAGATTACAAAATACATGCTTTAAAAAGTCATTTGTAATGTATTTCGTTCCATTACTCAAGTTTAGTAACTTAATCTAAATACTTTAGAATGCTTTGGAACACTAATAAGTGTGGAACAAACACAAAAAAGGTCATTGCAAGTTTTTATCTCACAATTCTGACTTTTTCCCTCAGAATTGCGAGTTATAAAGACAGAATTATGAGATATAACCTCACAATATTGAGAAAAGTCAAAATTATGAGATATAAACTGACAATATTGAGAAGAGTCAGAATTATGAGACGTTTATATCTCCCAATTCTTACTTTATAACTTGCAATTGTGAGTTTAAAGCTCACAATTCTGACTTATTTTTCTCAGAATTGTGAGCTTTAAATTTTAAACGCAAACTCCCAATTGTGAGGGAAAAAAATTACAAATTGTGAGAAAAAGTTGCAGTGACCTTTTTACAATTATAAAATGACTCACAAACAACTATCACAAAACATGGAAACACGACAGTTAAGTTGACAGTTGGGCTTTTTTTTATATAAATTCAGTCATTTTGTCTTGTTCAGGACAGAACTAAATAAAAATAACAATTTTTATGATCCCTCTTAAAAGTATTAAAATGTTGATGAAACTTAACTCTGTTTTTTCAGACTGTCAGAGTGAGAGAATCACCAATTGCTGTTTAAATGACATTAAAATTCAAAGTAATCACTTTGGTAATCTAAAATACTTTTCAGATGTAACTGTAATCTGATTACCACCCATTTAAAATGTAACTGTAATGAAATAGTTACTAAAATTTTGTATTTTAAATGCGTAACGAAGTTACTTGTATTTCGTTACTCCCCAACCCTGCCCACTCTATAATAATAAAAGAGATGCTTTGAACTTCAATCATATCTCTGCTGGGTTTTCATTGTGTCAGAGGAACGCATTAAAACGTATCCATCCATCCATCCGTGTTTCAAACCGTTCGTCACATGTCGCAGGGATGCTGGAGCCTATTCCAGCATCGCGAGCCGTAGGGAAATGACATTACTGGATGGCCAGTCCATCTCAGCAAGGCTATATTAAAATCATATGGAGGTAAAATAATAAGTTCGAAATTACTATTATTTTCTCATGGAGGTCTAGTCAATTACAGTGTAACATGCGGGATAATTCAGACATCTGAAAAATGTTTGGTGTATTGTTCGTACAGAGCTTTTGAAAGCCAGGAAAATATTTTATTTAATATTTGGGGTTCGAAAGGGAAAGTGGTTGTTTGTTAAAGGTATTTATTTTATCACAAATTACCCCCTTTTTATGGTTAAATGCATTGTAACAGCTTCGTGTCTCTGTGCTAGAATTATAAGAAACTACTGCTTTTGGAATATGTGTTTTTTTTTTTTTTTTTCTTGGTAGTCCATCTTCGATCTGCATGTATATTGTAATATTGAATTATGACCAGTTGTCTCTCATCTACAAGAATTTTTTGAGGTGGTGAAGAACTTTGAAGCTGCCCGGAAGAAATGGCTACACGCAGAGCTGGAACTGAAAAAACAGAAGGAGCTCTTGGTGAAGTCTGATGTTGCTCGAGCTGCTCTGGAGGTCAAACTCAAACATGCTCGAAACCAACTGGACGTGGAGATCAAGAAGCGCTACAAAGCCGAGGCAGACTATCAGTGCCTGGTTAGTTCATTTCATTATACATCACGTTACTTGCCCAGTTGGTCAGTGCAGCACTACGTGACCAACGTGTGGATTTGGCCCCGGGCCCCTAATGTTCATGTGTAATGTTCATAAAACAGAAGTGCTCTTTGATTTCTTGTTTATTAATGATACTTATGGTGTCTTTATCACTACTTAATTCCTTCGAAAGGAGCGGCAGATGCAGTTGATATGCGACGTGCTGGTGCATGACAGCAAGTCAAGTGCCTGTCTCAATGATGAGCAGAGGTCAATGCTGACCAGCTTCAGTCATAAAGGAGTCAGTGTCCTTCAACACCGAGGAAGAAGGTTCCTCCACATTCAGCATGCTTTTCATTTAGTTCTCAGCTCGCTGGTGTTTTTTTCCTCTTTTCGCAATGCCGTTTTCCATCATGTGTCTTTATATCAGGTTATCAGTGATCGATGAGTCCTCCTTCCTGTCGCACTCTGACATTAGTTATGACAGAACGGATGATGATTTGGTGAAGTATCACATTTAGTGTCATTTTTATTCATGATGTAGAATTATTGTCAGACACAAGCAAAGTGAATATATGCATAAAAATCACTGAAAAGTTCAAAGCAATTGTTTCTAAAAATTATTTCACTGGTGTGATTTCTAGGACTTGGACAGCACAGCATTTGTCAAGCCTCTCAAGTCAAGAGCTCGTGAGAGAAGAGTAAGTGCTGCCAGTTTTCTTAATAATTGCGTATAATTCGATTAAATTAATCATTCTTTTTAGATATTTAGTGTGTATATGCATATGTGTGATTTATTCCTGTGATGCAAAGCTGAATTTTCAGCATTAATACTGAAGGCTTCAGTGTCACATGATCCTTCAGAAATCATTCTGATATGATAATTTGATGCTCAAGCAACTTTTCTTATTAATGTTGAACACTTTTGCTGCTTAATTTTTGTGAAAACCAGGGTGTTTTTCTGGCTTCTATGATGAATAGATGGTTCAAAAGAACAGCTTTTATTTGAAATAGAAATCTATTGTAACAATGTAAGACTTTACTGTCACTTTAGATCAATTTGATGTGTCCTTGCTGGATAAAAGTGAGGTAGCCTAACGCAAATGGAAAAGCTTGGATTCCAAATATAGTTTTATGCTTGTATAAATGATGATGATGATGATAATAATAATAATAATGATAAAAAAATTGATATTTCTCAAGTTATAAAAGTGATCTCATTATCAAATACTAGTATGTAATGTATGTAAGTATGTATGTGTGCACACACACACACTACATACTACATAATACATATATATGTGTGTGTGTGTATATATATATATATATATATATATATATGTATTTGCGTACTTATGCACCATTCTGTGCCATTTTGTAGTATAAATAGTGTGAGTTGTGTGTTCACACTGAAAATTCCTAAAGAAAAGAAAAGAAAACTGCACTTTCATTACCCAAATAATGCATTTAAGTAACTGGGAAAAAAACAAAGAGTGGAATGTTGGACACTTCATGCGCTCAACTGTTGCAGCTTTTATTACGTAGTGGAGAGGGTGAGGCTATCAGACTCAGATGTTGAATGGTTTAAGTACATGGTGCACAAGTGTATAGTGTAGGGGAATTTTTACAGTTAAAGACCCAAAAGACCAGATATGATTAATGAAGACCTGGAGCCAGAGTTTAAAAAAATAAACAAATTGAAGAAAATATACTGAAGAATAGTTTGCAGTTTCATCAGCAGAAGCAGCTTCAAGTCTCACAAGGAATTTGTAGGCCGCTCTGCGCACATTCACATTTCCACAACAATTACAGAGTCCACTAACTATGTCATTACTAAGATTTTGATTGGTTAAGAAACTAGACAAAACTGGTAATCTTCCACACATGGACAGATAGTCAGAAGCATATGTCCTTCTATCATGATGCTGACGATCGGATCTGAACTCAGGCACAGAATGTCCTGTGAAGTCAGGACAAGGCGTCTGCAGGTCTCAGAGGTCCAGTTGTCCACCAGTACCCATAAAACAGAACACTAGCACACATACAAAGATACACATGATTCACAGCTTCTTCAAGGCTGAAGTTGATCTGAGCTCATACTGATAAGTTGTACTTTTCTCTCAGTCAGAGGTACAGACAATATTCATCATTAATCTCTAGTGTTTGAAGATGAAAATAAAAGTTTTAACATGAGTATATAATAATAATTTCATTATTTAGAAAGATAAATGTTGATTAATAACTTGATTATAAATCACTCATATATATTGAAGCGTCAGTGGATTCCTAGACTAAACTAGTTTTGTGCCAGTCATAATGTATCTCACTTTATTATTGCTTGGCTTTAGCGTTCATCAATGGGCCCAAGTGTTGGTCCTCCGATTTCAAAACGAGGAAGAGTCGGTGGGCGCTCAGGAGATCTACTGGGCACTAGACTACAGGAGAAGGTTGGTAGAAGCATAATTTTTATTTTTCTCCATCATTTATTCTGAACAAGAAAATGTGTTTGTAAGAAAAATCCACCCCAAAAAATTGATCTTTACGTTGAATATTTGATGCCGCCACGCAGTTGAGACACTTTGAGTCATCCTGTTAATTTCACAGTCAGTTAAGTGTTTAAAATCTTCGGTAATCCTAAATTGCCATTTACCGTTTAATGAAATGGCTCCTCCTGGCTTGGATATCAGTTGGGATTGTAGCACACAATTAGCAAAATGTGAGGAATACCTTGTGAAATGTTAAGCCTCCATTTTTCTTTTTCCTTCTATCAGTAGGGGGGATCATATCCCCTCTTTAGGTTAGTCTGGTGTCACTTCTCATCAGCTCGTTCGTTCATCAGTCCCTCATCTGACTGCTAGCCATCAAATTGGCCACGCCCACCACCACACTGCTCTGATGAGAACAGCAGTGGACCATGTCCTGCCTGTCTCCCTCCATGGGACTCGTATCACTCCCACTCAGCTGGCACTGATCACTAAGAGAGAAGCAAAGCAATTTGGCACTTTGAGAAACTACATTTGTCCTCGTTGCCAGGAACGTGGACACGAGCTAGATAACCAATTGTTATGCTGCTTTAAGGGTCTTACATTCCAGCAGAAAGAATGATTGGCTTCAAATGGACTTTTTTGTGTGTTTGTCTGTGTATGTGCTAAGGAAATCGAGACGACCGTTGTGAAGGCGTCTGTCAGTACCCCAGAGACTGGAGGTCAGATTCACATGGTAATAGACATAACCCAGGAGACTCCAGAACATCCATCCAGGGCTCTCAGAAATGAACATTTTCCGAGTGTTGATGGTAAATAAGCCTCAGAGGCTCCACTTTCATTGAGACATTCTAACCTCCCCAAACTAACCAGAGTTGTGCATGCAGAACAAACGTCTGTGTGGGCACATAGTGAAGTCACAGAGGCGGAAACGCTTGTTGAAATGGAGGTGATCGCCCCTGAGCCAGCCGTCTCTCAGGACTTCACGCCCACCGTGGATAGGACTTTGCAGCATGTATTCCAGCAAAAAACAGTAGGAGGCCCTTCAGTAGTACTTCGCAACATGTCGCGATGCTTTTACACCTAGTATTAATATCTGTTTCATGGGTCATGTATCAAACATTTATTAGATTTTTTTTTCTCTCTAATAGTTTAAATGACTTTACAAAAGATTTAAAAGTAGGGTAGGTCATTTTCAGAGAGAGGTTAGCAATAAAAAGCTTAAGATCCCACCTTCCCTTCAGAGCGTCTCCAAAGCCACACCTCCTTCAAAACACATTAACGTTTACAGCCGGGAGAAAACAAAAGCTTCAGAGACTGTGTTAAAGTACCTCATGTCTCAAAGCACAAAACATTACAATAATAATGAATGTAAACAACTTGAAGAGCACGGACCTGTACCACATGACTGCCGAAGATTAATTTCGCCATTGAAATGCATAAATTCAGAGTCACAAACCGCTCCGAGTTTCCGTCTCTTCCAAATTACGGTAGTTATGATGTGAAAGCGGCATACGCTTGTTGTTTTGATTCAGGAGGAACTGTAAAACATTTTTGCTGTTTTGGTTGCAGTGCTCCTGACTGGCATCTGTCTACATAAACTCTGCATAGCATGAAACGCACTGATGACGTGTGATGTCTGCGCGAATAGGGTGCTCAAGGGTATATAAAACATACGTTGACAGATAGGTAGGACGTCCTATTGTATTAACAGAGGGATATGATTTTATCATCCTTCGCCTTCCACAGACAATATAAATGCATTAGGCCACTTAACTTTCGCGATTGCTATCGGAATGTGAAGAAACTTTCAACCGGCACAACAAAAAATTGAAGCAAATCCCCTACTTTGCCTTTAATATTACATTGTTCAGAAGAGAGAAATCACTCCCTCAGCCGTTGTGTTACAAACACTCACACAGTAATACAACACAAAGTATAGTTTTATAAATGTAAATTTAAAAAATAAATAGAATAAATCTATTTAATGAATCAAATAAAAATTTGCTAGATTTGCAATGTTAATAGCTGGAAATGCGTCATCACACAATGAAAATATCAACATAAAATTACATTATATATTTATTACATTTTATAAAATTATATTACATGTCTCACTTCATCACCGTTCACTGTTTATCCTCCCATGCTATAATATATGCCATGCAATATACTCTTCATGTAAGAAATATTTTTTAGTTTATTTTATGAACATAAAATATTATAATTGCATTAAAGTATTCAGTGTCCATTATGCTATTATTTCAGTTTATAATGAAGTGCAAAAATAAAGTAATAAAGTGCCAAACATGCTCTTTCTGGTTCACGATTGTTTAAAATAAGTGGCTGAGGTTTTTTAAACAAGACCCCTAATAACACCAGTCCTAACTTAACAGTCTGGACAGCACATCTCGTTGTATTTTTTAATAAAACTGTCAGAGTAATACAGGCTTTAATTGTAAGGGTCAGAGGTTGGAAATGGTGTAGAATAAAACTTTAAAATGACCTTGAAATTACTTAAAAGTAAAATAAACATAATTCTAAAAAGTAAAGAAGGAAATACCAGGTGTAAATGGGATCTGTGTGAAATGGCACGGTGCATATTGCAGATGACCGCTGAGTCAGCGTTTTTATATTTTCTAGGTGATTCGTCCCGAGACATGTGTACCATGTGGGAAGAGAATTCGCTTTGGGAAGATGGCCGTAAAATGCAGAGACTGTCGAGTGGTGAGCCATCCTGAGTGTAAGCAACTGTGTCAGGAGAAGTGCAGCCCTAATGCTCATGGTTCAGCTCAGCCCAATGAGGTATTCACCTTTCACACCGTAGTAGTGTACAAACACATCCTTATTTAAAGATGACATGTTAAACCGTTCTGTTTGTTTCCCCTTCATAGGAGACATTAGAAAGCTTCGCCCCCTCCACACGTCCACGGATTCCCTCTTTGATTGTTCAGTGTGTTCATGAAATTGAGAGAAGAGGACTTGAAGAGGTGTTTTTACTAAATAATACACCAACACAGGGATGGTTTCTCAAGCTGAAAGTATAATTCCAGGGCTCTGTATAATTAAGATTTATTTGGATTAAATTAAGATTAATCTGGATTTAAGAAAGGATATTGCAGTATATTACAACATCCAGTTACAGTGTATACAGTTGATGTATGAAATTTCTCTGTATCTCACTTATATTTTATGGCTGACTGGGGTATGTAGAAGGGTATTTACAGAGTGCCGGGAGGAGAGCGACAGGTGAAGGAACTGAGGGAGAAATACATGTGTGGGAAAGGCCCGCTGATGCTCCACAAAGTAGAAGAGGTTCATGCTGTCTGTGGACTCCTCAAAGACTTCCTGAGGAAACTCAAGGAGCCTCTCGTAACATTTAAGCTACACAGAACTTTTATGGAAGCTTCTGGTAGGTTTTTTTAATAATATTGCGGAGAAGGATGTTAATGTACACTACTGTTCAAATGTTTGGGGTCAGTAAGATTATATATTTTATATATATATATATATATATATATATATATAATATATATATATATATATATATATATATATATATATATATATATATATATATATATATATATATATATTAAATGTCTCATTCTCATCAAGGCTGCATTTATTTGATCAAAAATGCAGTAAAAACAGTACTACTGTGAAATATTACTTTTTTTTTTTTAAACGACTGTTTTCTATTTGAATATATTTTAATCTGTAATTTATTCCTGTTATGGCAAAGAATTTTCAGCATCATTACTCTAGTTCTCAGTGTCACATGATCCTTCAGAAATTATTCTAATATGATGATTTGCTGCTCAAGAAACATTTCTTCTTCCTCTTACCCCTCCTCCCATTCAACAACCATTCAACTGGTCTAACCAGTTGTCATTCGGTAGGTAAAACCAGTATTGTAGTACTTGAATCCGAGTCTCTGTCGGACTCTGTCTTAACTGACTCAGCCTACTCAGATCTCAACCCACACTTAAATGACCAGGTCTCAACTATAACACTACGTTTTCAATGAAGAAAAAAAATTATATTTGCGGGTTGGAGTCATGGAGTTGGTTATGGAAAGCTGTCTGTCCTGAATGGACCCCCCCCCCCCCAAATAATCAAGTCTGTTAGGAGACCCATCTTGTCCTGACATTAATGGTCTCAATTTGACTTTCAAAATTTGAAAATCTTTGAGCAGTCTGACTAGATTATACAAAATGGTTGCAATTTTGCAGAGGGTGGATTCTATAACAAGCGTCTGGCTCTTGTGTATGCCGGAGGCATGAGGATGTATGCTACTCTCGTTCATTTAGGGCGGATGGTTATTTCCCATTACGTGTGATATAGTTGACAAGTCCCTGATGACTCGGAAACAATCAATGTCGAACGTTATCTCCCAAACCAGCGATTGTCTTTTTCAGCGTTTTAATTTCAGCCGCTGCTGTTGAATGGAGGGTAAGTGGCAGATTTAGGAGCAGTCAGGGTGCTTCTGCTATTATGAAGTTTTTTTTTTTTTTTCCCCTAACCCTCATAGATTCAGGATGACTCCAGGGTAAAGTACCTCCCATTTAAATTATAAATTGGATTGGATGTCATGGGGAGAGTCATATTGTCTAATTTCCTTGGCCAGGAATGGCTGTAGCATGTAAATGAGAGAAAGTCCTTCATAATGCATCGCTGCTACTATAGGTGTTTATGTTCCTGCTCCATGAAAGCTGATATCCTTAAAGTCAGAAAAGTTGATAAAGTGATTAATTCACCTATAATATCTGATATATGGCTCTTGCAATGGAGCGTAATGGAATCTGATACTGTGGCTGGCTCGACAAAAGTCATTTTTTCACTCACAGAGATGGCTGATGAAGACAAGAGCATAGAAACATTAATAAAGAATATCAAAGAGCTGCCGCAGCCTAACAGAGACACCCTGGCTTTCCTAATGCTGCATTTGCAGAGGTAAAATGCTCTAATTTAGGTATTTCTGCAACTCTGCCTTTTATATACTTGTTTTTTTTAGTATGCTAACTTGTTTTGCAACTGCATTCATGTTGTTTCTTAGGGTAATACAGAGTCCCTTGTGTCAGATGGATCAAAATAACTTGTCTAGAGTATTTGGCCCCACTATCATTGGTCATGGGATGCTAGAGCCTTCTCCCATGACAATTATGAAAGACACAAACACGCAACCCAAAGTAAGTTGCTAGAAATCAGCAATTTTGTATTTACCTTTTTATGTTTCAGGAAATAAGCCTATATATACTTCTTTGCAACAGGTAGTGGCTCGGTTTCTGTCATTCCCCTCAGATTTTTGGGAAGGCTTTCTTGCTGAGAAGGATCCGCTTGTCCCTCCTGTAGTCGATTCCAATGTCGGTCCAAGCACTAGCCGAGGTACATGCATCAGTATCCACCATGTTTTGAGTTAAACGTCTGCCGGTTAAACTGCTCACTTTTTGCATATTTAATGGAATTTAAAAGAATAGTCATATATACCAAGGTTGGCTTGAGGGTGAGTAAATCATGAGATAATGTTTGGGTGAACACAATTGGAGACGTATTTAAAAATATCCTGGCTCCTCCGAGCTTTATAATGGCAGTAAATGGGAGGTCTGATTTTGAAGCGAACAAAAAAAATCTATCTATCCATTGTAAATGTACTTCACACAGCTCTGGGGGGTTAATAAAGGCCTTCTGAAGTGATGGTGTTGTTTTGTTTGTATAAAAAAATATATATCCATATTTAAAACATTTACTATAATAACTAGCTTCTAGCAGATGGCCATACGCATTGATTTGTGGTGGAAGAGTTACCCCTGACCCGACGCATGACCTAATGACAAACGCGGAAGAGCAGAGGATAGAGCAAAACAAAACACCGGTCATGAATTCAAAGTCTAAAATGAGAAATGTCAGAGGATCTCAATATATGAAGTGCTTGGGTTTGTTGCACCGCCCTGTTTGTTTAAATCGCAAGAGGAGTCTAGGCTGACGCCACTCCTACGTCATTCATTTCGTCACGGGTTACTCTTGTGGTGCAAGTTGCGCAGTATGTGTACAGTCGTCTGCGAGAAGCTAGTTATTTTAGATTATGAATGGATGGATGCACTGTTGTCTGAAAGAAGAAAGTCATTTACACCTTGGATGGCTTTTCATTTTTTGGTGAACTATCCCTTAAAATTGTGATGTAAAATTTTTACTTTTTATCTTGAATCATTAATTTTGTACCTGAATGTGTCTTTCAGATAAGATATTCAAACCTCTGACCTCTCCTGAGTTGAGCAAATATTCTAAAACTACACCTGGCGGTTCAATCAAGGGGCGGATCAAGCACTTTGGTACCACTTTCAATAACCCGTAAGCTACTATTCCTCATGCAACTCTTATTGGTCTTAAACTTAGTATTGCATGTTTTCATAACTGTTCTCTCCTTTCTAGAAGCAAACCAAGAAATGAACCAGGAAAAAAGAAATTCTTCACATCCCCCAAATGATTTGTGTGTGTATAAATGTGTTTTTTGTGTGACAGATAGTTGCATGGGGACACTTGGCTTACATACACGAAATGAAACACTTTAGCACTTTATATCCTTCCTTAGAATATAACTTTTTTTTTTTATGAATGTAAGTCTGTCCAGAAAGGAAATAATCTTGAAACATGCGACTACACTCTTGGGCTTTTTTGTAGAAGGTTTAAATGTTTTTGTAATTATGTATAAAGGAAATGTCCTGGAAAATATCTAAAGGTGGCATAAACAGGGTTAAATGGTATATTGATTTGAAATAAACTAGATGACTATGTTCTCTCTTGTGTATTTTCTATCAGTCACATGTGCACTAGTACCCAGTGTTATAAATGGCAAGTTAATCTCCCACTGCTTTATATTCAAACTACAAAAATGTTTTTGGGGCATTTTATTTATTATTAATGTGAAGTCTGTAATTGAATAATTTGTCTTTGCCTTTCAAGCTTAAGAAAAATAAATGATGGTCGTGTAGCTCTTTAACCATAAATACAGACATTGTGATTTTCTACAAGGGCAGCAGTAAATTACTTTACCGTATGTGACTTAATCAGAATATAATTTATTGCAAACGTCTGACTCTTGCATGGCGCTGGGCTTTTAATACGGAGAGCAGTCACAGAAACATCAATTACTCAAAACAATTACCAACACAACTGGCATCCAATTACAAGATTTTACCATTTGTCTTACCATTTTTTTGCTCTACATGACATGTTAAATGCTGGAACGAAATGGTAACCGTGCACAAATAAACCGCTTCTGTGCACCTTTTTCTTCTGATACAAGGGTGCCAACAAACTAAATAAAATACATTTCAAGTCATTTCAGAAACAGTTTGACAAAGTGAAGATTTTCTGTAGCAGAATTATTTCAGCATTTGTTTTATCCAGCTTTGACGTGAAGACACCGGTGCTAAATCCATGTGGACAATACAGCACCAGACATTTTTACATGAATACCACTGAATCTTCAGATGATTCATCCGGTATTAATGTTTCATTTCTAAGATAATGCCATAAATACATGTGAAACTACAGTATGATCTGGTTTTTGAAGCTTCTGTTGAGGTCTTTATGTGGCAGAACGATGGAGTTGAGTATGATGACCTCAGACGGGATATTTACATTACAGCCTGATGAGAAAGAGGGAGAAGAAGTCTTTAGATGAATCACTCAAATATATAATCTACTCATGATGGTGTCCTATAAAATTACCTAGAATTGTAATGGAGGGTGTTAGTTTTCCATCTCTGAAGAGTGTCTCGCTGTCAATTTTAGCATATGGGTCATTAGGATTCGGGTCACTAGGCGTCCCTTCTACTCTGGCCCATTTGCCAATGGTGCTGCCCCAGCCCACAATACTGTTCAACACGCAACTGTGATCCTACAGAAGACACAGACAGTACATATACTGTATATCGTGTTATTAGGAGTCATTGGTTTAAATTGCCAAACAAAGCAATATGGAGAGAAAGTGGCATGAACTCACCTGTAAAGTAGCACCATGGAGGATGATGGACTCCCTCACTCGAACTCCTGCGCCGATCGTTACTCCTGTTCCTATGGATACGTTTGGACCTAACTGAAGGCGCAAGAAGGACCAATATAACATGAATTATAGTTCATTTATAATACAAATGATAAAACAAGTCAACTGTCCAAAATATCTGACTTGCAATCTCTGCACCACTAGCATCACCAAATGAAATTGCAAAAATAATTTCAAAAGGTTTCCATTGTCTTCTCTCAAAATGGACCTTATATAGTTTAGTAATAATGACCTGGGTCCAATTGTGTGTGATTCCTTAGTGCATGTTATTCTAAAACAGGGAAGCCCAAAACAGAGCCTGTGTCTGTTAAGCCTAGTCACAAAAATTAGAGACAAATTTCATTACTTTATAATTTATCTTTTTATATATACATTTATTACAAATATTTATATAAAGTTGTTGGATATAAAGCAACATTTACTGCACTTTTGGCCCATGCCCCTTAATCAAGTTTGACTTTTGGCCCTTAGTAATAAAAAATTTGGGCAAAATGTAATAATCACTCGACTAGGGAACTAGTGACTATTTTGACATGACCAAGACCGCACAAGTAAAATAATGTTATGTTACTATCAAACCAAACATAATTAAATACTTGTTGCAAATATTCTGCACATTTTCTACTGAACATACAATTTTACACAGCAGTGTCCCATTGCAAATGTTTAATACACTGCAAATTGTGTTGAGAAACACTGAATATCAATTTAACTATAAAATAAGGAACACTTACTACAGCAGTTGGATCAATATTGGCAGTTGGATGTATATAAACATTTCCTAAAATTAAAAAAAATGCATTAGAAGGACTGCATGAAGAGTTTTTTTTTTTTTTTTCATTAATAAAAATGTCATATTTCCACAAAGTACTTACCTCTGGTCTTTGGCCCTCCATCTGTATTGGTAGATAACCTCTCTGGATGTGTCTTGTGATACTGGTTAAGATACAATCGGCTCGCATAGATCGCAGATCTGACAGAGAGGAGGGCATAGCATTAACTATAATAATCCAAAGAAAATGCAGTAACATAATCAGTGCATAAGTATAATGATACAACATGTCAAGAACTAACCCTGCAGATTTGATCTGGCTCCAGAAGCGGTCTGTTTTGTACACGTATAGCTTTCCCTGTCCTGCCAGAGCAGTGAAGATGTCCTGCTCCAGGCGGATCACCTCAGCACGATGCCAGCCGTTGGACTGCTCTTCTCTGAGAACAGCACACAATGCATAGTACCAATAAAAGTCTTAATTTCACCCTCTGGAAATGTCAGGAGTCTTATTCTAATATTCACGACAGAGGACAACATAAAAGGACACTATGATGGGCAAACACATAATAAGGAAGGCTCATTTAAACAGGTACAAATGAATGGAAATTAAAAGTAAATTCTGAAGATGCAGGGTGTTAAAGCCGACATGAAATGTCATGTGCAGTGTATTCAACTTTCAAAACGTGTCACGATCTATGAGGAAATCACAATATTTAGTAGAGTGCAACACCTCATGAAACTTTAAAAGACAGACCTACTGTGAATTACAGTTGTTAACTGCTGGTATATGGTTCAGTTGAAGTCATCAGCCCACATTATTTCAATATATATATATTTTAAAAAAATCAAGTTTGGCAGCAGAATTAGTGAAAAAATGAACTACTCGTGATTCTACAGAGAAAACAGACACGTCCATGAAGCACTATGAATAACATGATAGGGTTAGTCTTCCTACACTTGCAAACTACGTTAAATATTTGTAATATATATGTACATGCATGTTTTGCAATAAACTTAAAATATGTCGTTTCTATATGGATAATGAACACTTTTAAAACCAGCTGTTTTATATTTCTCCATCATTTTTAATTTTATGTCATGTGCAATGCTTTTTAGGACTAGTTAAATAATGTCCGTCATTAAAGCTGTAAAGTACACTGTCTTGTACCCTCTGATTTTTAAATATTTTAATGCTTCAAATCAAAGTTTGTAATGTTGTGGTTCACCTCGTTGGTTCATAGCTGCTTTAAAAGTATAGGGTAGGCAATGTTTTTTGTAAACACTTTTTGCTATACTGGTTGAAACACTTCACAGCAATCAATAATAGAAGGGGTCTAAATGATAATAAAACGTACATCTTCTGTGGACCAAAAAAATGTGTCCAATCATTGCCTTCGGTCCAAATGCAATAATAGGATGTCCTACCTGCCTGTCAACAGATGTATTTCCGTACCTCCGCGCACCCTGCTCAAGCAGACCTCACACGTCATCAGCGTGTTGCATGAGATTATGAAGAGTTGTAAATAGACAGTCACCAGATGTCACAAACAAACAGCAGCCACTTTACAGTTCCTCCTTAACCAAGACATCGAGCTTATGCTGCGTTCACACTGTGTCATAATTACCGTAGTTAAGAAATGGAAACCCGTGACATTCTACTCATAGCTGTTCACGTCCAAGCACTCCTTATGTGCTCTGAGACCAAGTAATTTAATGCTGTCGCTCATGATGCTTTGCAGACTTTGCTCTGACTGTATGCGTTCATGTGTTTTGGAGAGTGCTCCGGTGGGATCTTATGTTTTCAAAGCTAGCTTGCTATTGCTAGCCTCTCCGGTATTGCCTACCCTACCTTTAACAAAGACTTTTTTTAAATCCAAAAAGGAATTTTTTTTTCGGAACCAAGGTCGCTGAATATGGTCACTCAATAGGAAATAATGTAGGTTGGGACTTCACTGTTAGGATTTGATTGGATATTGATTGTTAGGCTATAATATTATTAGTTGATATTATTATTCCCATCCACCAGACCTTGGTTAAGACAACAAAAAAGATAAGTAGTTTCAGGGGCAACGAAAATAAAATTCAAGTGGATTCTAAGTGGATTTCAAAGAACAAACCCGAAAAAAAAAAAACAACCTATTCATAATGGTATAAAAACATGTGATGTTTTGTCATCATATCACAACATGCTAACATGAATCGAGTTTACAGATCATACAAGCATGTGCACTCACTACAAAACCTACATCACACTTGCTCCTAATAAGTCTACATCATTACCAAACCAGAGCTTCAGCCCACACTCAAACTTACCCCTCATATGAATATCTGATGATGGAACAGGAAACAGAATGAAGGCAGACAGGAAGGAGTTTAGGGGGGAAACGAATGAAGAGAACCAAGGAAAAGAAATGCGTTAAGTATACATGCACTTCCACTCAAGATCCCTACAGGATTTGTCCCACTCACAACAGCATGTCCTGTTGGTTCTTCTGGAAAACTTCTCCGATGTGCTGGAATATCTCCGGAGTGAACAGGTATATTCCACAGTTGATTATGTCACTCACAAACGTGCTGGGCTTCTCTACATAATGCAAGACCTGGGAGATATGATGAGACAGTTATGATTTTATTTATTTTTGCTTTACGTTTTTAAAACTATCAATTAAATCTTAACTGTAGTAAAATGTTTGAAATTGCCAACAAATCAAATTTATCCTTCCACACTGAAAACACAATTACCTCATCAGTTTGTTCATTCTCAACGATGCAACCGTAGTTCAAAGACTGTTTTCTGTTGGCCTGAAACAAACATATTTAAGTTTATTCATTTGATTTTCAAGCATCATAACAAAACATCATGGATTCACTACCAAATCTCAAGTTAAAAACAAGCTAATACTCAATTGAAAATCCTGTTTTATAAGTGGCCCGGCTTGTGCCCAGTAAAAGTCTGCATTATAAAACGTGACTAGGTTTGATACATAAATACAAGACACAAGAACTTCTAACAGTGGTGCCGAGGATGATAAAACTATAAGCGTCTCCATGCTCCTTCTGGAAGTCAAGCATCTCTGGCAGAGGAAACTCTGAGCACACGTCAGCATTCATGACAAAAAATGCCTCTGGACCGGCAGACAGGATCTGATCCCTGAAATGGTAGATTCCTCCTCCAGTGCCCAGAGCAGCGTATTCCTGAAGGTATCTGAGGGGGATTTAGAACAATATAAATAAAAGACTCTTCTGATTTCCAAACAATAAATACAAATGTATTATAATATATATATATATATATATATTTTACAGTAACTTACCTTATTGATATTTTGAAATCTTGCTGGGCACATGACAAAAATCTGTTAAGTTCTTCATTGGGCTGATAAAAGCCAATGAGTAAGATCTCCTTCATATTTGGAAGCTTTAGGAAAAAAGGTCAAACAATATATTAAATATTAAACAAGTGCATAACACGACTCAATAAAGCACCTATTTATCGCTATATGAACTGTACAGATATACCTTAGAACAGGCCTCAATGTGATGCTGCAGCATTGGCACTCCAGCCACTGGAAACAGAGGTTTGGGCACCTCAAAAGACAGCGGGCGAAACCGGGTCCCTGTATGAACAGGAGGAAAATATAAAATCATATACTCTAAAATATGCATAAATAACAAAATCAGAAACTCTACAAACCTATTTTATCTATAACTTTTTTTATTTCATTGCTTGAGATTGTGTTGATGTCCATTAAAGGGGACCTATTATGCCCCTGTAATACAAGTCTCTGGTGTCCCCAGAATGTGTGTGAAGTTTCAGCTCAAAATACCCCACAGATCATTTATTATAGCCCGTCTATAATAAATTTGGGTATAAAGGTTTGTGTGTGTCCCTTTAAATGCAAATGAGCTGCCGTTCCCCGGACTGCTTTCCAGAAGAGGGCGGAGCTTTGACAGCTCGTGCTTCGGTTGCTCAACAACAACAAAGCTGGAGAATCTCACGCAGCCAAAATGATTGTCAGTAACAATGTTCAGCCTTACATTGTTCAAACCGGAGTTTGACACTGATGGAGAGACTAAGGAAGAAGTTACAACTTATAGAATCCATCTGGACCGTTTCTGAACAGTTAGTGGATGCATTTATTTAGTTGCTGTGGAGCTGATCCAACTCATCAACTAGCATGTGTCATCACGTTAATCTTTTGTGCAAATCCAGTGTTGAATTGACCCTCATTTGTGAAGCAATCTCACCTAAAATGACGGGAGGGTAACAACACTCTACTACAACAACTCTTCTCTAAAGCAGTCCAACATAACCTCACCCCCTTTGTTACGTGTTGCCGGGGGCGGGGTTTATGTAAATTTTAGGGTTAGCGATGTCACTACCAGCTGTTTATTGTAATCCTTAGAGAACTTAGAGAAGAAAATATCTTCCTTTGCATTGAATTTTGAGCTTCGTAACTTTGCAGATGTTGTTTATGCTCAAACAGCAACATTACACACTAACTAAAGTTAAAAAAAAGTGAAATCATAATCATCCATCACTTTAAATAACAGTTTCTGCAGTGTCTGTTTTTTTTAAGTGAGTTTGTCTCAATTGAAAACAATTTTTTTTTTTTTAAAAACTGTCCACTATGTTACCTGCCAACCAAGTTTACAAACTCTCGGATTACATTGTTGTCAATGTCATGACCATATTGTGTGACTGTGTCCACTGATGAGAATTAATTGTTTTACATGGATTGTTAATTAACTAGAATGCTGTTTCTCATATTACTTCAGGGTATATTTTATATCCACACAGGTAGGAGTTTTGCATAACATCTCTAGGATAAAATTACCCTAAAAAAATCTTTAAGGCAGATACATTATAATAAAAAATCCTCTGTATTTAGTGACAGTAATGAGAATATCATATAGAAACCTGCACAAAATATGACTTAAAATTCTTCATGACAATCACTGTAATTGAATACATAAAAGAGTCTGTTGTGCCATACAGATGGTCAATAACATAATTATCTTAAGAAAACATCCTTTCCCTTGTAATATCAAAATGATATTTAATGATTAAGCTTGGCAAATGTTACACTAATGAAATAATGAACTATATATACTGAAGACAAAAGTCATTTTATTGAGAAAGCATATTGTTCTGGTACTTTGTTGTTGCTGATGTGACACCCAATTACAGAATGTGTCTTTTATCTATGGATATACTATATTATAGACAGTAAGAACAATAAGACATCCACCTGTTCACTGATTATTTTGCTATTACACATATACACACATTATATACCATACGTGTGTGTATGTGTGTTTTATGTTTGTCTACTTATTCCATTCACTCAAAATTAAATGATACGAGTGTGAGGGACATTTACTCACCTTTCTGAGGACCTCCGATAAGAATGACGGCCTTCAGCATGTTTACTTTCTTCTTATATATACATATGTATGACAAAACCAAAATACTGTTGAAGTTGGAGTAAACAGATGGTTGAGCAGAGGTAAGTACCCAAGCTACTTCAGTAAATAGCTTTCATGCAAAGATGTCCTTACATGTTTGGCTTCAACGTGCAAAAAACAACACAAGAAAATAATATATTTATCTTTCCAATTCCAAAGTAATTAACATGACAGCATCGTAAAATCCAAACAGCTCACGAGGACAGTTCCGGAAGTGCCAAGAGAGATTATTTGTTTTCAAAATAAAAGTCATCACAATAATCGCCGTCCTTTATAATTAAGGACAAAGAAATCAGATAAACAATACAGTTGGATTTTTTATTTATAAAATAAAATTGCATCACTTGTGATTGTTTTGCTTGTATTGAGCGTATTTGTTCTTTTTTTTTACCTTATTGTAAATAAATATGCATTCAAAATATTCATGGAAGCTGAACATTTTTCTGCTCTGTATTTTGTACTTTCTCCTCTTTTCGAGTTCCTGCTCATTGTTATCTCTTACTCAAGTAGCTAAATAAAACATAATGTAGCGATATAAAGTACTTTTGTTATGGTTCTACTTGTTGAAAGTGTAATGCAAACGCTGTTTAATAATTCATTGTACGGTGGTGGATGTTAGCGCTGTGTCTTGACTGAAAAGAAAACTGGACACAAACACTTAAGACACATTTTGCATCCTTTGGAAGCCCGTTTCCGCCACTGAAAAAAAGAAGATTATTGTGACTTTTTAATCTCAGAATTCTTAATTTTTTTCTCAGAAATCTGAGTTTTGTGAGATTAAAAGTCAGAATTGTGAGATATAAAGTCAGAATTGTGAGATATAGTCAGAATTGTCAGCTATATAGTCAGAATTGTGAGATATAAAGTCAGAATTGTGAGATAAAAAGTCAGAATTGTGAGATAAAAATTCAGAATTGTGAGTATAAAGTCAGAATTGTGAGATATAAAGTCAGAATTGTCAGATATAAAGTCAGAATTCGGAGTTATAAAGTAAAAATTCTGAGTTATAAAGTCAGAATTCTGAGTCATAGACTCAGAATTCTGAAATATCAAGTCATAATTGTGAGATAAAAAGTCAGAATTCTGAAATATCAAGTCAGAATTGTGAGATAAAAAGTCAGAATTCTGAAATATCAAGTCAGAATTGTGAGATATGAAGTCAGAATTCTGAGATATGAAGTCATAATTGTGAGATATAAAGTCAGAATTGTGAGATATCAAGTCAGAATTCTGAGATATAAAGTCAGAATTGTGAGATGATAAGTCAGAATTGTGAGATATGAAGTCAGAATTGTGAGATATGAAGTCATAATTGTGAGATATCAAGTCAGAATTGTGAGATATCAAGTCAGAATTGTGAGATATGAAGTCAGAATTGTGAGATATAAAGTCAGAATTGTGAGATATCAAGTCAGAATTGTGAGATATCAAGTCAGAATTGTGAGATATGAAGTCAGAATTGTGAGATATAAAGTCAGAATTGTGAGATATCAAGTCAGAATTGTGAGATGAAAAGTCATAATTGTGAGATATCAAGTCATAATTGTGAGATATGAAGTCATAATTGTGAGATATAAAGTCAGAATTGTGAGATATCAAGTCAGAATTCTGAGATGAAAAGTCATAATTGTGAGATATAAAGTCAGAATTGTGAGATAAAAAGTCAGAATTCTGGAATATCAAGTCAGAATTGTGAGATATGAAGTCAGAATTCTGAGATATGAAGTCAGAATTGTGAGATATCAAGTCAGAATTGTGAGATGATAAGTCAGAATTGTGAGATATAAAGTCAGAATTGTGAGATGATAAGTCAGAATTGTGAGATATCAAGTCAGAATTGTGAGATATAAAGTCAGAATTGTGAGATGATAAGTCAGAATTGTGAGATATCAAGTCAGAATTGTGAGATATAAAGTCAGAATTGTGAGATGATAAGTCAGAATTGTGAGATATCAAGTCAGAATTGTGAGATATGAAGTCAGAATTGTGAGATATAAAGTCAGAATTGTGAGATATCAAGTCAGAATTGTGAGATATCAAGTCAGAATTCTGAGATGAAAAGTCATAATTGTGAGATATCAAGTCATAATTGTGAGATATGAAGTCATAATTGTGAGATATAAAGTCAGAATTGTGAGATATCAAGTCAGAATTCTGAGATGAAAAGTCATAATTGTGAGATATAAAGTCAGAATTGTGAGATAAAAAGTCAGAATTCTGGAATATCAAGTCAGAATTGTGAGATATGAAGTCAGAATTCTGAGATATGAAGTCAGAATTGTGAGATATCAAGTCAGAATTGTGAGATGATAAGTCAGAATTGTGAGATATAAAGTCAGAATTGTGAGATGATAAGTCAGAATTGTGAGATATGAAGTCAGAATTGTGAGATATGAAGTCAGAATTGTGAGATATAAAGTCAGAATTGTGAGATATCAAGTCAGAATTGTGAGATATAAAGTCAGAATTGTGAGATGATAAGTCAGAATTGTGAGATATCAAGTCAGAATTGTGAGATATCAAGTCAGAATTCTGAGATGAAAAGTCATAATTGTGAGATATCAAGTCATAATTGTGAGATATGAAGTCATAATTGTGAGATATAAAGTCAGAATTGTGAGATATAAAGTCAGAATTCTGAGTTATAAAGTCATAATTGTGAGATATCAAGTCAGAATTGTGAGATATAAAGTCAGAATTGTGAGATATCAAGTCATAATTGTGAGATATCAAGTCAGAATTGTGAGATATAAAGTCAGAATTGTGAGATATCAAGTCAGAATTGTGAGATATAAAGTCAGAATTGTGAGATATAAAGTCAGAATTGTGAGATATCAAGTCAGAATTGTGAGATATCAAGTCAGAATTCTGAGATGAAAAGTCATAATTGTGAGATATCAAGTCATAATTGTGAGATATCAAGTCATAATTGTGAGATATGAAGTCATAATTGTGAGATATAAAGTCAGAATTGTGAGATATAAAGTCAGAATTCTGAGTTATAAAGTCATAATTGTGAGATATCAAGTCAGAATTGTGAGATATAAAGTCAGAATTGTGAGATATCAAGTCAGAATTGTGAGATATGAAGTCAGAATTGTGAGATATAAAGTCAGAATTGTGAGATATGAAGTCAGAATTGTGAGATATAAAGTCAGAATTGTGAGATATCAAGTCAGAATTGTGAGATATAAAGTCAGAATTGTGAGATATGAAGTCATAATTGTGAGATATAAAGTCAGAATTGTGAGATATCAAGTCAGAATTGTGAGATATGAAGTCATAATTGTGAGATATAAAGTCAGAATTGTGAGATATCAAGTCAGAATTGTGAGATATGAAGTCATAATTGTGAGATATAAAGTCAGAATTGTGAGATATAAAGTCAGAATTCTGAGTTATAAAGTCATAATTGTGAGATATCAAGTCAGAATTGTGAGATATAAAGTCAGAATTGTGAGATATCAAGTCATAATTGTGAGATATCAAGTCATAATTGTGAGATATGAAGTCATAATTGTGAGATATAAAGTCAGAATTGTGAGATATAAAGTCATAATTCTGAGTTATAAAGTCATAATTGTGAGATATCAAGTCAGAATTGTGAGATATAAAGTCAGAATTGAGATATCAAGTCAGAATTGTGAGATATAAAGTCAGAATTGTGAGATATCAAGTCAGAATTGTGAGATATCAAGTCAGAATTCTGAGATGAAAAGTCATAATTGTGAGATATCAAGTCATAATTGTGAGATATCAAGTCATAATTGTGAGATATCAAGTCAGAATTGTGAGATATCAAGTCAGAATTGTGAGATATAAAGTCAGAATTGTGAGATATGAAGTCATAATTGTGAGATATAAAGTCAGAATTGTGAGATATAAAGTCAGAATTGTGAGATATCAAGTCATAATTGTGAGATATAAAGTCAGAATTGTGAGATATAAAGTCATAATTGTGAGATATAAAGTCAGAATTCTGAGTTATAAAGTCATAATTGTGAGATATGAAGTCATAATTGTGAGATATAAAGTCAGAATTGTGAGATATAAAGTCAGAATTCTGAGTTATAAAGTCATAATTGTGAGATATAAAGTCAGAATTGTGAGATATCAAGTCAGAATTCTGAGTTATAAAGTCATAATTGTGAGATATAAAGTCAGAATTGTGAGATATGAAGTCAGAATTGTGAGATATGAAGTCAGAATTGTGAGATATAAAGTCAGAATTGTGAGATATAAAGTCAGAATTGTGAAATATCAAGTCAGAATTGTGAGATATGAAGTCAGAATTGTGAGATATAAAGTCAGAATTGTGAGATATCAAGTCAGAATTGTGAGATATCAAGTCAGAATTCTGAGATGAAAAGTCATAATTGTGAGATATCAAGTCATAATTGTGAGATATCAAGTCATAATTGTGAGATATAAAGTCAGAATTCTGAGTTATAAAGTCAGAATTGTGAGATGAAAAGTCAGAATTGTGAGATATGAAGTCATAATTGTGAGATATAAAGTCATAATTGTGAGATATAAAGTCAGAATTCTGAGTTATAAAGTCAGAATTGTGAGATGAAAAGTCAGAATTCTGAGATATGAAGTCAGAATTGTGAGATATAAAGTCAGAATTCTGAGATATGAAGTCATAATTGTGAGATATAAAGTCAGAATTCTGAGTTATAAAGTCAGAATTGTGAGATGAAAAGTCAGAATTCTGAGATATAAAGTCATAATTGTGAGATATAAAGTCAGAATTCTGAGATATGAAGTCATAATTGTGAGATGAAAAGTCATAATTGTGAGATATAAAGTCAGAATTGTGAGATGAAAAGTCAGAATTGTGAGATGAAAAGTCAGAATTCTGAGATATAAAGTCATAATTGTGAGATATAAAGTCAGAATTCTGAGATATGAAGTCATAATTGTGAGATGAAAAGTCATAATTGTGAGATATAAAGTCAGAATTGTGAGATGAAAAGTCAGAATTGTGAGTTATAAAGTCAGAATTGTGAGATGAAAAGTCAGAATTCTGAGATATGAAGTCAGAATTGTGAGATGAAAAGTCAGAATTCTGAGATATAAAGTCAGAATTGTGAGATAAAAAGTCACAATTGTGGGATCAAAAAGTCGCAATAATCTTTTTTTTTCAGTGGGCTTCCATACTTATCTGCAGCCAAGACCTCCAAGCAGTTCTTTTCCATTCTAATCTTTACCTAAATTTTAACATTTGTAGTTTTTGTAACTGTTCATTTTGTAACTGTTCAGAAGGAGGGACAGAGGTTACACGCATACTTTTTCATAATCTCTTCAACCCATGGCATATACAAAAAATTTTACAATACAAGTTATATTTACAATAAAATATTTACAATAAAAAAAAAAATTATGCTTCAAACAATGAGACTGAAGTCAAAAAGTATCTAATCTATTAGATTTTACTCCTGATATCTATCTCAATCTGATCTATTATATTTTACCTTTGCCCACATTATTATAGGTTATGTAGGGATTACAAAATTTAGGAAAAATGCATTTCCTAAAGCAGATACCATTGCTTGCAATGAATACGAATTGCCACTGGATTTTAAACAGAAGCTCTGGTTTTAAATAATACATTAAGGCAATTCAGTATAGAAATAAGAAGACATCAGCAGCTCGTTATGCAGATATTACAATGATGGCATTGCTGTCTGAATGGGGTAAAGTCTGACAATGAGCGATTTGCAAACTTGTCAACTTATAAACTTGTGTCAATGTTAGATTTATTCACATCATGGTGTCCAAATAAAGAGTTGTGCTTTAGCGCCGTCTATTGTTAGACAGGTTTTACTACAAGATCGTTAACTAATGATTATCATCACAAAACAAGTCCTTCTGAACTTGTTGAAAACAAAGTGTTAAGAATAAGGCAATATGGTCCTGTGAAGATAATAATCTGTTCAGGTCATCAACAAAAAAAGACTAAACTTCAAAAACTAAACTGTGGTCACACAATACGGTATTTTGGTGAGGTGATGACTAGATTAATTCTGTAAACAGATACTGAGCGCAGTCCAGTGAGGACAGTACCCTGGAAACTGGAGACGGCGCGACTCCTCCTAGTTATGTTGCTTAGTTCCAGCCAATCAGAACGCTCCAAAGCGCACCTCGCGCTCTTCACTGCATCACCCGCTGCGTTATTTACGTAGAGCAGAACGAGTTCACTTCTGCAGTCGCGTTGCTGAGGTCACAGCTAACGTGGTAAGCGAAATATTACTACATTAATTAATTAATTAATTAATTATTATGAATATGCTGATTACAACCTGGCAAAACAGTTAAGAACAGGTCACTTTTGTTGTTTAAGAAACTTAAAATAAAAAACAAAGTGTAAATACTGTATTATTTATATGTTTTTTTTTTTTAATGAGTCCATCTTCTTGGACTGAATGAATGTATATTTTGATAGTATATGTTATTCTGTTTATATGCTTTGGCTATGTGTGTTGAGAGAGAGAGAGAGAGAGAGAGAGAGAGTATTCGTAGGTATTTATGCCGTCAGGGACATCACAATGTCAAAGTCAGATCCTCCAAGTTACGAAGAGTCAAGACAGCAGCATGGAAACTATCCATACCCTCCCTACGGATATCCAGCCCAGCCAGGAGTGTACACGGGCCCAGGACAGCCAGCCATACACCCCCAGGCAGGGCTGTGGCATGGCCCTGGATACCCCACTTCAGCAATGCCGTCCTTTATAACACCAGGAATATTTTCCTCCAACCTAAGTAAGAATCAAATAAAAGTTCTCATGTGAATCCTGTTCCATAAATCTATTACTTGTATAATGTATTTATTTTTATAGTACTGTATAATTTATATTTATACTATTTGGTTTTGTCATACTCTTGACATTCTCTCTCTCCGTCTTTCTCTTTCTCTCACTCTCTCTCTCTCTCTGTCTCTCTCAGTATGCTTTATTAATAAAACTAAATTGCTTTTTATTCAGAAATCTTGTTAGGTGGTGAAGTATCTGGTATATAACATTTTAAAATGTGAACTAGGTGTCCAAATACTTTTTGGGGCCACAGAAAAATATGTTTTGTTGTTGTTGTTGTTGTAGGAGATGCAGAGGGCATGTCATCGACTGGCGTATGGGACAGCATGAGTGTTCGGCATGCTTTCATTAGAAAGGTATTGAGACTATTTGCCCTAAATTTGAACTACAGATTTATAAATATAACAATCGATAAATGCGACAAAAATAAGCAACGGCCTCATGTAAAGAATCCGGTTTGTGTGCACTTTTGTACCAGGTTTACCTTATTTTAGCTGCCCAGCTGTTAATCACTACTTCAATCATTGCAGTGTTTACATTTGTGTGAGTACAACAAATCCACACAACAACTGAATTTTTATGAACAGCTGTGTGAATTACTTACATTATGAATACTAATGTAATGAAAGTGGTGTGTTTTCATACATTCCTCATCTTACAGTGAGCCTGTGCGTCTTTTTGTGATCCAAAATCCTGCCATTTATTGGGCATCATTGTGAGTTATTTTATTGACATGTCTGACAAGTTTAAATAAATGACAAAAACAAATATATGTACAATGTAAAAGTTTGGGGTCAGTAAGTTTTTTTTCATGTTTTTATAAGAAGTCTTTTACGTTCACCAAGGCTGCATTTATTTGATCAAAAATACAGAAAAAAACAGTAATATGGTCAAATAATATCACAATTTAAAATAACTGTTTTCAGTTTTAATGTATTGTATAATTATATAATATATTTGGGGAAACTGTGATACATTTTTCAAGATACTTTGATGAATAGAAAAAAAAAAAAAAACATTTATATGAAATAGAAATCTTTTGTAACATTTTAAATACATCTGAATAAAAGAATTAATTTCTTAAAGAACTTACTGACCCCAGGCTTTCAAAGGGTAGCAAATATTATATATTGAAGTAACAGTGGAATGTTTTTCACAGCCCCGTGTATCTTGTTACTTACCTTATGCTGGTGTGCTGTGAGGGGCCGAGGTGAGTTTAGTCATTTTTTGATTATTTATTTACATTTTGAGTACAACAACATCGGTTTAATGATGGAAACCCTGCCTCTGCTTTTAGGAGACGTCATCCGTGGAATTTAATACTCCTGTTCATTTTTGTAAGTGATGATTTAATTTAACATTTACATTGAATTCTACATTATAATTGATGAAACATGTTCTGTCCTCCACAGACCCTCACATTGTCTTACATGACAGGAACAATATCAAGGTTTGATTAGAGTTTCATCAGTTTCACACGTGGCATGTGGTTAGTTTTAAACATCAGATAACCCCTTTTTTTCCCCTCTGGCAGTTATTTTGACACCAAAGCAGTGTTCCTGGCCCTGGGGATCACAGCCATAGTGTGTGTAATCGTCACAGTCTTCTGTTTTCAGACCAAGGTAAGATCTTCTGTGGCAGCAGCACTCACGGCTCGGATCGACTGGCCGGCGGTGAATGCCACTTTGTTGGCCGCGTAAAATAACCCCATTGTATTTGATTACAATGATCGTCTGTCTCTTTTTAAACATTCATGGCTTACTGCTAAATGTCTCATGGTTGCTGGAGACAAAACCTGTTTTTTTTTTTTTTTTGTGTGTGTGCGTGTGCCCTGTTTTTTTAATGGATCAATTTTGTTGGGATTCATGTATACAGTAGATATGCATTGTATTTTCTATTTTACTTTTGAAATCATTGTTTTTAATCTCGATTTCTTTAACTACAACTTCTACCGTTTGTGACTACTGAGGATTTTTAATCGAGCCATGCTGTCAAGTAATGAAGTCTCTTTTTGTGTGTGTGTGTGTGTGTGTGTGAACAGGTTGACTTCACCTCCTGTACAGGTCTGCTCTGCGCTCTTTGCGTGGTCGTCTTGGTGACTGGCATCATCACATCCATTGTACTCTCCTTTCAGTATGTAAGTGAGACCATTATGGCAAGATTTACACTTTCAGTCATTGTGAATGATTTTGCAGTTTAAAGCAGTGGTTCTCAACCAGAGGGAAGTTCTTATATTAAAGAACATATAGTTTTGGCTATACTGACTGAGCCTGGTTTCTCCTAATGATTTATTTCTCCATTTCTGTCACCTGATAGAGTTTGGGTTTCTTGCTACTGTCACTTTTGGCTTGCTTAGTTGGGGACACTTAATATTTAGTAATATTATTGATTTGATTACACTGACATATTGAAGAGGATGATGACTTCACTGTTTTCTGCAGAACTGCTTTAGTTTCATAATTGATGTTTTTTTGCTACATCGACGCTGTTATTGAACTGAATTGAATCAACACTGACTAAAATGGAATAACAACACTGTAGAGCTGCTTATAGCAGCATTATTTCATAACTGATGAACTTTATTTGATTAAACTGAGCTGCATCGACACTGAACTGATGCAAGTGGTGTGAGCTGAAAAATGAGCTGCTTCATAGTGAAATTGAATTCTTTTTATATTTTTACGTTTATCACCGTAAAGCTGCTTTGAAACAATCTGTTTTGAATAAAGGGCTATATAAATAAATGTGACTTCTAAAAAAAAAAAAAAAAAATTTTTGCAGTCAATTCATTTAATAGATTGACTCTCCAAGTTTTTTCTAATGAAAAAAGTTTGAAATAAGCAGCTTACTAGTAGCAATACTAGAAAAAATATTATAGCTCATTTGAGGGGCCTTCAATATTGTATTGGACAGTAGGGGGTTGAGAACCTCTGGTTTAAAGGAATATTCCAAGTTATTTTCAGTGCCTACATGTGGCATTCTGTGTTTTACCAGAGAAAATATTTCTGACTCGTCCCTCAGTTTGTTAAAAACAAACACATTACACTAATGCGATTACTAAACTGGGTGGCACTGTAAATAAATGTTCAAACAAAACACTAGACCAGAAAGTCAAGAATCATTACACTGTTGGCACAAAACAACAGGCAAAAAAACAAAAAAAAAAACAATAAAAAACTAATTATCTTACCGTTCTCTATACAGTTTTTTTTTTTTTTTATCTTCCAAGTCTTCTGAAGACTTAGCATTATGTGGGGGAAGAGACTGAAATTTAAGTTCTTAACTGTCAGAATGTGGGTTTGGAATGATATTATGTTTATTAAATGAACTTTTAAGGCAGCGGGCCAGGGCGCTTAGAGGGCCTCTGCAAACTTCCAAGGAGGACTTAAAATTAGACAAAACCATCTTTAAAATAAGATTTAAAAAAAAAAACCAGATAAAAAAAGATATTTCTTATTTTAATTTTCCCCCTCAACAACAGAAAAACCTGGATATATGAGGTAGCCTAATTAAAAAGTGTTATAATTAAATCCTTGTAAAAAAAAAAAAGACATTTCTGTCATTAATTACTCGCCCTCATGTCGTTCTACACCCGTAAGAGTTTTTTTTTTTTTTTATCCCCCATAGAAAGCCGTGATTACCACATTCAAGGTCCAGAAAGGTACTAAAGATGTCGTTAAAATAGTCAACGTGACTGCTGTGGTTCAACCTTAATGTTATGAAGCGACCACAATACATTGTGTGCGCTAAAAAAAAAAAAAAAAAAATCAAAAATAACTTTATTCAACAGGAGATAGCCAATACTGAGTTGGCGTTCGGACGTAGAACCTGGAAGTGCAGAACGTAAACAGCGTAGGAGAATGACTCAGAAGAGAAGATACTGTTGAATAAAGTCGTTATTTTTGTTTTGTTTTTGCGCACAAAAAGTATTCTCATCGCTTCATAACATTAAGATTGAACCACAGCAGTCAAGTGGACTATTTTAACAATGTCTTTAGTACCTTTCTGGACCTTGAAAGTGGTAATTGACCCTTCGAAAACAGTTTGACTGACAGGCGATCTGACCAATCATAACCTCGAATCCGCCATTTTGTCTGACAAAGCAGTCGTGCGTCTTTCCACTCTTGAAACAACATTCCTTCTGATGTTCATTCATATATTTGATGCTATAAATGAACTAGTATGAAGAGATGTTGGTTCACGAGCCGCTTGAAGGAGCTACAGCGATCTGTCACACACTATACGCTATTTATTGTTTAAACTTCTTTAAAAAAATACAATACTTTAAATATGAAACTGTTTCATATGTCTGTCGACACGTTGTCAGTGTCCTCTTTGCACTGCGATGTATTTTTAACTACGTGAGAACATGATGTGTTGTGTGAGAGCGCATGGCTTGTCGGACAAAGCAACAGTAACAAAAGGGGGCGGGTCTTTAAGAAGCGTCAATTTATGGCTTTCTATGGGGATAAAAAAAAACTCGTATTTCATCAAAAATATCTTAATTTGTGTTACGGAGATGAATAAAGGTCTTACTTGTGTGGAGCTACATGAGGGTAAGTAATTAATGACAGAAATTTAGTTTGTTGGGTGAACTAACCCTTTAATAAATGTGGAAACTAATGTAAATATACATATTACCAGTTATCCAGGCTCTTAAGAATCTTATCAGGTAGAAGTTGAGCTAAAAATATTTTTGAATTTAAAGTAGTATGCGCACATCCAAACATCACTTAATCATGTGCTCGATCAACAGAAACTGATATTTCTGTACCCAAAGACATTTAAGAAACTGTAATGTTTCGAGGCCTGATGAAGGCAGCTTGTGGTCGATACGCTGTAATTTATTAAATGTCTTTGGGAGCAGAAATATCAGTGTGCCGGTTCTTTAAAAATGTTTTTAAAAATCTTTATCCAGTAAATCATTAATGACTGGAAGAGTTATGTAAATTCCTAAAGAGTGGGAGCCCTGGAGAACATTCAGATCCTAAGACTTCTGGAATCCTGAAATGTAATTATTTTGATTATAATTATTTAGTTCCTTTCTGATAGGAGTGCCCATAGATTAAAATAAGTTTTGAAATCAGGCTAGGGGGCTTTTGAATATTGTTTTGTAAAAAAAGGTTGAGAACCACTGCTTTAAGGGTTAAAGTTATTCTTTCAATACAGTGTAGCTGCATATTTTGCATACATTACACATATTGAGTGAACTGCTTAACATCCTCGTCTTTGCCAAGTCAGGCCTATATGCCGTGTAATGGATAACCTGGAATATACTTGTTATATGATAATATAACCATTCCATCGATGTCTCAGGTGCCCTGGCTGCACATGCTGTATGGTGCTTGTGGAGCAATTGTCTTTACCTTGGTGAGTTTATGAAGCAGGATTTTAAAAAATGAAGCAGAACCCATGTGAAAAATAAGTACTTCAGCATACTTGAGTATTTATTATGGAAATAATGGGTTTTGCACACTTAAAGGCATGTTTTTTACAATTAAATGAAAATGTATTTTAGCTAAAATTCATATTAGATTTGAATTAGTTTTGTGATTTTTGACCCATTTAAGAAGGACTTATGTACATCTTTATCTGCAATACCATGTTGTCTTAGAGATATGCATTGCGTGTATTGTAATTACACATTTGTAAGGACGAAGTTGCAATTTAGCACATTTGAGGTACATTTACACAAGGGAATACTTACTGATGGCTTGTCTTGTCACAGTTTTTGGCCTACCACACTCAGTTGCTCATTGGAAACCGAGCGAATGCCATCAGCCCTGAGGAATATGTCTTCGGAGCCCTTTCCCTCTACGTTGATATCGTCCAGATCTTTATCTTCCTCCTGCACATCACAGGGAGCTCTGAGTAAACGCACACAAGCGACTGAGCGTTTCTGTTTCAGAGACTGATCTTTCTTTGAGCTTATCTTGACTTTTTCAACCACACGAATCTCAAATATCACTTCAACACTACTGCTATTAGAAGTATTTTGTGTTGTGTTGCATAATATGTTGCTCATACCTTTGCTAGATTGTCACTTTATTTATAATAAGCACTTTGTTTTTGTAACGTTCCGTCTGTTGTTTTGCATTTGAAGAGGCTGCGTGTGTACTAAAACTGCTCCGCTATGATTTGATAATTGTATTATCAATGTTTAGCCTGCAACCTGAAGGGAAATAAAATGAAGAGAAACAATTGTGTTGTATGATGACTACTAGGAATACAAGAAATGTAAATGTTTGAAGGTGCTCCACTGGCCTAAAGTGACTGAAATGAAGACTGCGAACCACTTTGTTAAAGGGCTAGTTCACCCAAAAATTATTCGGTCATCATTTACTCACCCTCGTGTCACTCGAAAACTAACCTGTTCGACTTCTCTGGAACACAAAAGAATATAATTTGACCAGGGTTATTACCATTAACTTAAACTAATTATATATATATATATATATATATATATATATATATATATATATATATATATATATATATATATATATATATATATAAAAATAAAAAAAATGAAAAATTAGACATTTTGCCTTGACAAAAATTACTAACTGAAAGCACATAAAAACTGAAACTGAAATAAATAAATTGAACCAAAATAGCAATAATATAAATGGCAATGGCAGAGTATCATGGAAAAAAAAAAATGAAAATAAAACTAAAAAAAAATCAAAAAAAAATGAAAAACATGCAATAGTTTTTATTATAATACAATTTTTTTTTTCTCATTTTTTGCCCCCATACATGGAAGTCAAAGGTATCAAATCATTGATTACTAACATTTCATTTATGTACCACAAAAGAAAAAAAAAAGTCTAACAGGTTTGGAACAAAATGAGTATTAGTACAAAATGCCTAATGCCTAACTGGCGTTAAAAAAAAAGGAAGTGATGTAATATTGACTTATTGACATTTTTCAATGTTCAATGTTTGCTCACTTGAAATTCATTAATGTGCATTTTTTTGCACTGAAAAAAAAAACCTTCAAAAGAAAAACACTCAAAAACATACTATTTAGTTAATTTATTGTGCATATGCCATTTAATTTATTTTTAGAATTCTCAAAAACTTGGCGTGTAAATGAACATAGGTCAGTAGAAAAAAACCTACATGTACGGTACATGTATGATTTTAATAACATATGATCTCACTATTTCATCTGCATCAATTAACAGTTAACATTTATTCCCTTCAATGGTTTAAGTATATTAGATTTATCTAACATCCTGCTGTGTCTGGTGATGAGTGTTATAAAAGTGGCTTAATTTTTGTGGGTTAATCATCATGGCACATCCGCATCCTGGCACGTCCAGATCCCTGATGGCTGGGTGACCGAGAGCTTGTACCGTTTCAGGCAGGACGGGAGACGAGAGGCTGACCGACTACTTTAATCTTTACGGGGTCAGGCGTTTGGGGTCACGGGGGAACATGGAGGTCTGACGTACGTTGTGTAGGCCGAGATAAAGCATGGTCACTCTCTCAAGACCTAAGAGATGGCACACATTTAACATACATTTAACATCGTGTACTTGTGCCAGATATATATTTTTTTAAACGAAAACACAAAAACTGAATGTTATAGAAACGATACACTACCATTCAAACGTTTGGGGTCTGGTTTGAAAAGTCTGTTATGGGCAACAAGGCTGCATTTATTTGATCAAAGATATTGCGAAATATTTTTACAATTTAAAATGACAGTTTTCTATCTGAATATATTTTCAAATATAATGTAACTTATTCCTTTGACAGTAAAGCTACATTTTCAGCATCATTACTCCAGTCTTCAGTGTCACATGACTTCAGAAATCATTCCAATATGCTGATTTGCTGCTTAAGAAACATTTTTGAACGTCAACGTTTAAAACGGTTCTGCTTATTTGCTCCTTATTTGTGGAAAACCGTGATACATTTTTCTCAGGATTCTTTGATGAATAAGTTTATTTGAAATAAAAAATATTTATAAACCATGTAAAAGTTTCTTTCAAACTAAAAATCTTAATGACCCCAAAACTTTGAACAATAGTGTAACTAGACTGTTGAAACTAGCCATTTCTAACCTACAAGATTAAAGTAAAAAATGTTTGTTACCTATGCCACCGCCAGCATGAGGAGGAGCGCCATAACGGAACGAGTCAATGTAGGCCTTGATCTTCTCCAGGTCTGTAACAAAGAGTAAAACACTCACCACCTACTACAAAACTTTATTTACCAGAAAGATGAAGGGTCATTTTACAGCGTCCTTATTACTATGGTAGCTACATGTAATGTGTAACAACTATAAATGATGCATAATTACACAAAACAAACTCTAAACCGAACCCTGATCTTAATATTAATCTCTCCAGTAGGTTTTGCAACGCAGCTGTTATGTTCCGTTGCTAGAGTTACCAATGCCGTGGTGCATTGCCCTTTCCGTGAGCAGCTGAGCATCGTGGACTCTCTGAGCTCCAGACAGGATCTCCTCTCCTCTCATGAACATATCATATGAGTTGGAGTATTTCTGCAGCAAGAACATGCAGAGTTTGTTATGAACCGCATAGTCTTTGAATAAAAAGCAATGCATTTAGATTCACTAGGCTTCAAAATACATACCGGATTGTTGGGGTCAGGCATGGTGTAGAACGGCCTTACTGCCAAGGGGTATTTGTCCAGAACATAGAAGTCAGTGTCATACTAAAATAATCACAAAGGTTTGTTTAAGTCCAGATTTTTCTGGAATTGTGAATGTAGTTTTACAAGACCATTTTCCACTCTCTCCGACCTTCAGCAGGAAACTAACAAACCCATTTTTGTGGTGTCCATACATTAGCATTATAGTATATCTGTTCTTATTTCATGAAAAATTTTTTCATATGACATTGGGTGGAATAAATTACAAAATTATGGAAAGATTGAAATCTGAAATTGCCATAATATTACTGTTTTTCTGCATTTTCGATCAAATAAATGCAACCAAGGTGAGACTTTCCATCAAAAACAGAAAAATCTTACTGACCCCAAACTTTTGAACAGAAGCATATATCAATTGTGATGTTTAAAACATGTCTTTTTACCTTCTCCTTCACAAGACGACCAAGCAGCTTTTCATTGGGTGTGCTGAGGAGGAAAAAATAAAAAGATTAGATCAGATCTGTTATGAAATCTGTTAGATTCCCTGTGTGCACAATGTGGGAAACCGTATCAAAGAAAGCCACACTGACCTCAAATCTTCTTCATCCCCCATTTCCACCCCAGCAGCTTTGAGCATGGCCACTCCCTCCTTATACTCCAGTCTCAGCGTGGGCTCCAGGAACTTGAACGGCTCACTGGGGTACTGCTTATTCACGGTCTGGATCTCTGTCTGGAAACTGGAGCGCATCCACATCACAGAAACACCATAAGAGAGAATATGTAGGTAGAATGGAGATCATCAGGAAATGCAGGCCAAAAATGTAATTGAAAAGTGCTTCTCAAGGCTTTAATTAAAAGGGTTTCATCCATCAAATGTAAACCATTAGTAGGCAAATGTTACTTTTTCACAGTGCTGGTCAGGTTGTTTTTGATTATTAGACATTTATGCACTTCACGTATAGAGACTGCTTGGTCTGATTTGAAATCGTATGTAACATTTGCCACACAATGACAGTAAAAGACCTCAGTTATAAAGGAATACATTTATAAATAATAGCCTGACCACTAGATGGCAGTGTATATCCTTGTTATTATAAACCACAATAACCCGTTGCCCTTTTTTTCACATCAATAAATGACGTCAATTTCATCTGACTTTATTCTCATGTGATTTGATTCTTCATAAAAAGGAAATAAGACTTCACTAAAACTTCTGAGAACTTAAAGGGATATTTAAGGAGTCACGCACCGGTCACGCAGTCCTTTAAAGATCTGAACCATTGTGTCAGTAATGGAGTCAATGACCTCATGGTAATGGTAATTGAAAGCCATTTCAATATCCAGACCCACAAACTCCGTCAGGTGGCGATGAGTGTTGGAATCCTCAGCCCTGAACACTTGAAGAAACACAGAACACTGTGAGATTCACATTCATTAGTATTGCATTTAAAACATTGCGCGAACTTGAGTGCAACATGATTTTCAGCACATTACAATTGTTTCCTGCTGACTACGGAATGCTTTGTTGCCATGTTTTAGCAAAGCCCAAAACTGTAAAAAGTTCTCTTTAATTTAAATAACACTTCAATAAAATAAAACATTCTAATATAAAAAAAAAAAAACTATAAGAAACTAAATTAGAAATGCTGGCTTGACGACAAACTGAAATAAAATAAGCTGAAGTTGAAGTGCTTAAATTACTGTTCTAAAAATCAATAGAACAGCTGAATAGAAATATAAAAAAAAATACTAATAAAAATATCAAAAGCACATAACAAAATACGAAAATAAATGAAAAATAATTCAAAATACTATAATAGTATATAAATAATACTGAAAATAATAAGATCATAAATATTTTTGCCAAAAATTGACTAAATGCACTTGTTTTGAATATTCCCAGGTCTGCAAAAAATCACTTATGCCGTTTCTACAATGTGACTTCTCATCAGCAGAGGTCCCTGATGAGCTGTATTTTTCTGAAGTCCATGTCCCGTGGCTGTGCTGAAAGTGTTTGATATTCTTGCTCTATTCAGTGAGCTGCACAGGAGGGATTTCGGTGCCCGCCAAAAGAACCAAGAGCGCAATCCGTCTATTTATCCTGCAGTATGTCCTGATCTGCATACTGGCAGGGAGGAGATACTGGTGAAGGTGACCTCTACAGATAGATATACAAATAGAGTAGCCAGATACTTTTTAGGCCACTGTCTATGGATTGTTTTTGGATGTTCAGTGGCTCTTACGGCCTACTTTAAGGAAAAATAAGTGACAGGAGGCATTTTGTATGGTTTACCTGGTCCGACACAGAATACTTTGTCAAAGTCAGCGCAAATGCACATTTGCTTGTAGAGCTGAGGGGACTGGGCCAGGTACGCACTGGTTTTGAAGTAGGAGACGGTGAAGACATTTGCGCCACCCTCACTGGCAGCTGTTGAAAACACACAAAAACAGTTGTACCGTAGTCATGGGAACATTTTGTCCTCAAACATGAGCTGATAATTCTCATGGCAAGTATGATAAATATGAGCTGATGTTCTATAGGGCACGTACATTTGGGTGTGTGCACCGGATGTCATGCGGTTTTACTGAAAGAACACAATGTTGATCTGTCGAAGGCGGCAAAATTTAAATTTGAAATGCGTCATAAAGATACATTCTGATTGGTCAGTTGCGGTGCAGAGGAAACGAGAAACTGTTTTCCTTAACAGCAAAAACCACATAAACAGAACAGGGGGTTTATTGAGGGAAAGTGTTGTAACACCAAAACCTTTACTGACGTAATACCCCAACTTTAAAATCATTGGTGGACTAAAAAAGCAGCATATTTAAGAGGCGGTTAAAGCAGTTGAGCACCATTATTTTTGCACTAGGCTTTCAGCATCTAAGGACAGTATCCTGTTCGATATTATCTTGTATGAAATTGAACAGGATCAAGAAGCATTTATTTTTACGTTCAAGAAACTTTTTGTTGTTGTTATATTTGACATTTTTTAAAAGGAATAGTTTAATAAATAAAAAAATTATTTCTCTCATATTCACTTAACTTCATGTCATATGATTTTTCATTTTACCATTAAAATAGAAGCCCCTTTCTACCTCAAAGCAAAAAGAAATAAACAAAAATACAATTGTGACTTTATATCTCAAAATTTGTTCTCACAATTATATTTAATCCTTTATTTATTTATTTTTTTTAAGGCAAAAACAGGCTTCTATATTTTATTTCTGTGATGGCAAAGTTGAATTTTCATCATCATTACTCCAGTCTTCAGTGTCACATGTTTAATATGCTGATTTGTTGCTCAAAAAAAACTTTTTTTACATGGAAATGATCAGTGTTTATCTGAAATGGGAACCTTTCGTAACATAATATAAGAGAGAATTTTTATTTTTTTGGGTGAACTTGTTTGTAAGAGCTGAGAAAGCAATCAATTTGCACAGTTTTGAGTCAAGTCAAAAGAAAGAGGCTCTGAACTCTACACAAAGACAGCTATGCTCATGAATCCCAGCATATCCGATAGCACTCGGTGTACCCACCATTTCATGAGTGCTAACATGGCACCCTATCGGTGACTGGAGACGTATCTCCTTAATAAATACCACTTTTTCTTCAGCCACTGTTTTGACAGTGTCGCTGACTTTTTTTACCTCAGAAAATGAAAAAGTATCAATCCTTGAAATTGAAATTTTTAGAGACTGAAGGTGCAGAGAAAGAACAATAAACTAAGTTGGACAGCACGAGCAGGAAATCATTCAGAAGGCTCAGTGTGTGAGGACAGAGATAAGACCTGTGCTACTCTGTCCCTGCCGTCTTGAATACAGATACTCCTGTGTGAACACAGAGACAAGATTGTTCGCCTTATGTCATCTCAGATGCTCTGTGAGGTAAAAGCCACGATGTAATGAAAGCGGCAACAGATCTTTTCTTCCTTATTGTGAGGTAAAATGGATTATCGAAAATGAACAACAAATGTAGTGAGGGGTTCTATCCATCGGTTGTTGATTGGATGGCGGCAGATCTGAATGCGTGCTTACAGAAGATTGTAAGAAAGGGGCGGGATTTAAGCACAAGAAATGATTGGAGAAGTCCGGCATTCGTCCGAGAAATCTATCGTTTCACCAGAAGATAGACAGAGTTAAGATATTTTAATAAAAAATTACCAGATTAAAAAAAAAAAAACATGAATTGATGAATCGTTCACTATAAGATAAATAACACATTTAGAAAAAAAGACAGGGTGAATTTTTATTTTGTGCTGATTTTAAAGACAACAAAATGTTTAATATGCCGTACATGCCATTATGTGGCATATTATGGAAAAATATTTCCGACTTGAAATGTGGGGAAAGTTTTAAAATAATAAGATATTGACTTGCTTACATATGATATATGATGTCTTCTATAGTATATAAACACCTGGAAAATCGTTCTCGTTGCTTCATAACATTAAGGGAGAACCACTATAGTGACATGGACTATTTTAAATATGTCTTTAGTAGCTTTATGGGCCTTGACAGTGTTAATTGCTTTGCTGTCAATGGAGGATGAAACAAATATCTGGGATTTCATAAAAATATCTTAATTTGTGTTCCGAAGATGAACGAAGGTCTTACAGGAGTTGAAACTACAGGGGAGTGAATAATTAATCACAGAAATATCATTTTTGCATGAACTAACCCTTTAACCTCAATAAGATATTGTGTTCAATGTTTGTGGAAATAAAAATGGAGGGAAAAAAAAAAAAAAAAAAAAATCGAAAATTTTCTCCAAAATTATGCAGAAAGATTTGAACAAAAGAAGTGCACTTGGAGATGGTCGTACCAGAGATGATCTTGGGGGTCTGAATCTCCACAAAGCCCTTATTGGTGAGCGTGTCTCTGAAGAGCTGACATACGCCTGACTGCAGACGGAAGATGGCCTGGCTGGTCGTGGTCTATGAGGGAAGACATAGCAAACATGTTATAAAAACTGTTTATTTGGGTGTGTCTAACACCGATATGAGCACTCCTCTTATTATGCAGTGTTGAATCATCTACCTTTCACTTTGCACTGCAAAGGTTTTGCAAGCATTTCTGCAGAAGTTCTGGAGAAAACATGATGCTAGGTCTCAGAAGACTTGGTTTTTTTTTATGTTATAATAAAATCTCACAGGCAACGTAATACATTCTGGTCATTTTTTTTAGAGACACAAATAAATTAGGTCCTCTTCACAGTACCAGTGGGACACAGTACTCGCAAAATCAATCTTCAGCAACAATCAAACCTCGTGAATCCTCTTCTCTTGAGCAAAAAAAGCTTTCTCAGCCTGAATTTCCCATGAATCAGATGACTCCCCGATGACCTGTGATATGGGCCACGTTTCCGATTCTTCATGACTTACAAAGCTTGCATAAATCCTAGTGAAACAATCAGCTTCTATATCAATATTTCAAGGCTCTTGTTTATTGGATTTGATTCAGTTAGGACAGACTCGCTTTTGTAGGCAAGAATTCATTACGTGATAGTATAACGTTAAGATTTCTTTGGAGATTTAAATTAATCAGAATTCTGGTTGCATGTTTGTAGTTTCAACCTCATTATGACCACATTAAAAACTTCTAAAACTCCCTAAGGGGGATTTTAGTCCTGTAAGCAACACATAAATTAGCTCTCTCCCAAAAACCAAGTGAGCAGCTTTGCAGTGTACAGTCTACATATAGACAGCCACCTTCCAAAAGAGCTTCATAATGAAATGGAATTGATTTAAAAAGCAGCAGCTCTGTAGACAGATGTAACACGCTTGTGCATTAGTTGGACTGGTATCAAAAAACTGCTATTTTAGCGTGAGTTCTGTTGAAAAGGCTAAATTTATGATACCATTACTTGTCAGTTTTATTGCTGATTTTAAATCGAACATTGACATGTAAACTTGACGGACAGTTTTAGAGTATTTGTTCTTCAAGCAGATAAGAAGTTGTTCTTACCGCAAAAGGGTGTTAATCAAGATGGCTGGCAAACTTAGTTTGAAGTTAACAAGTTGTTTGGGTAATAAATAAAATAAATACACAGCAGACAACGGGTAAAATAGGTGATTATTAATTAGACTGAATTTTTAAAATGATTAGTTTCAGGGCTGAAAATAATTACACAACAGTTCAAAAGTTTGGGGTTGGTAAGTTTTTATAATGTTTTTGCACTTAGTCTATTTGATTAAAAAAAAAAAAAAACTATTATATGAAATAAAACAATTTAAAACTTTCATATTTTAATATATTTTCAAATCCTGAAGCCGAATTTTCAAGCCTCATGATCCTCCAGAAATCATTCTAATAAGCTGATTTGCTGCTCAAGAAACATTTCTTATCATTAATGTTGAAAACATTAGTGCTGTTGAATAGTTTTGTGAAAAAGGTGATTTTTTTTTTTATGGATTCATTAAAAAACGAATGGAAAGTTTAAAAGTTTTAAATTTAGTACTACTTTTAAATTAAATTATTCCCTCCCTGCTGAATAAAAATATTAATTTCTTTCAAACAGTTATTGTGCAATCATTTATGACTTTAATATCATACAATAAATGTAATATAAACAGGACAATAGGACTTCCTCTTATTAATCCGATAATATATATCAAAGAGTCAACATATTAAAACAGTGTGTCAATATTCTTAGCACAGATCATGATAACTCGACGCCAGGGATACGCTGCCAGGACATTTAGTGGCTAGTCTGTGAAGCTAAGCAGTTGTACAGTTAACATGCAAAGCTGTTATCATCGGAGTGTGTAAACATGCAGGTTTCAGTTGGCATCCTCACACGTCTCTCGCTGTAGGCGTGGAGAAAGGAACTGCATGCGTCACTTTAGTGTTCACAAAGCTGCAGCGATAACCGAAGAGGCGCAAAAAGCTGTTGTCCTGTGGTTTAACTCCCCCGCTTCACACTCTCAGATTTCTGCCTTCACTTTCTGGAAGTTCTAAAAAAGAGCCGCTCTCTCAGAGTTAGGTGCACTGTGACCATCCTATAACATTGCCAGGTTTCAATCTCATTTGGTGTATGAAAAAAAAAAAAAAGCATGGTGTGTGTGTGTGTGTGGGTGCGTGACATGGAGGCCTTTCATAATGATAGAGCTAAGCTTGCCACTGCTGGAAACCGTTTATTGCTTTACTGTTCGCTTAAATGAAAGTGTGAAAGCACACAGACACATTTTCTCAGAAAGAAGTGCTCTCACAAAGCACAGGTGGCCAATCACAGCACCCGAGTCCTACAACCACATCATCAGGGTTTCATAAATCTGAACAATAGGCTCATTTGGGATTCTCCTTTATTTCAGAACCTTATCGCTTTGTTCACGTTTCACAATGTTAGGAAGTCAGGGAGGACAGACTATGGAGGTCTGACTTGAAGCAGTGCCTGCCAGTAAGAAATTTTGTCCAACTTGTGATGGTACAGACGGCACGTGAAGTATGCCATCATACCACAAGAGTGATTCGAAAGAAGTCAGCTGGTTCAGTCAGTGCAGTTTCTCCAGAGCGGCTACACAAGCTCTGATGTTGATACAGCTGTTTCACAACTGGTCGGATTCACCAATGACAACGACATGTTTATTTGGGCACTTTTAGTTCTGCTTATGCTTACAAATCCATGTTTTATAACAGAAAAAACTCTTTTCGTATAATATTAATGTTATAGTGTCATGTCAATCGGAATAAAACTACCAAAAAATATTGTTCAGTCAGTGTTCTGACGTAGAACACGGAAGCACTGCACTGTGTTCACTACGTGAACTGCCTAGGAGACTGACATGGTAGAGTAGAAATTGTTGAATAAAGTCATTATTTTTGTTTGGTTTTTGCACACAAAAAAACACTTGTCGCTTCATAACATTAAGGTTGAACCACTGTAGTCATGTTGACTATTTTAACGATGTCTTTACTACCTTTCTGGACCTTCAAAGTGGTAATTATGTTGCAGTTAATGACAGATATTTCATTTTTGGGTGAACCTCTCTGTTTTAAACTCTGACTGCAAGATGATCTGTTAAATCTAGCCACAGCCAAATTTGAAGAGACCAACTGGCATTTGCTCGGCTGGTGAAGGGCCAATCACCAATCTCCTGAACTGTTTTAAACCAATCACTTGAGTCATAATGTAATTACAGGTCCATGCTAAATCGACCAAACCCTGAGCCCTCGGGACAGGCAATTACTTACTTACTTGTTACTGAAATAAAAACAATGAGAGATAGAGATAAGCTTACCCTCAAATCGATAACTCTGTTGTCCAGTCTGGTGTCCTGATTGACAGTGGCTCTTCCTTCCTGAAAGAAAAATAGAAAAAAAATCACAATTACTCAAAAAGAAATTCTTCAACATTGTGTAGACAGTTTACAAATAAGACTAATTAGCACTTGACATTCCAACATTTGAGATTAAAAAAAAAGATGTTTTATTTCATTTAGCTTGAAATAGCCTATTTATAGTTTTCATTGAACTTTTTTTTTTTCTTAATACTTTTAAACTTAAATTTACAAAAATAAAGTTTCCAACAAGCTGAAAATTATGCAGGTATAATGTACAGTGCCATTCAAAATTCAGTAAAAAAAAAATTGAGATACTTTTATTCCACAAGGATACAGTAAATTGGTCAAAAGTCACAGTACAGACATTTATAATGTTACAAAAGATTTCCATTTCAAATTAAAGCTTATATTAAAGTTTATATTCTTCAAAGAATCCAGGCAAGAATTATGGTTTCCAAAATATTAAGCTGCTCAACTGTTTTTAATATTGATAATAGTAAGAAATGTTTCTTGAGCAGCAAATCATATATTAGAACGATTCTGAAGGATAATGTGACACTGAAGACTGGAGTAATGAAATTCAGCTGGAAGTTCTGCTTCACCATAACAGGAATAAATTACATTTTAAAAATTATAAAAAAACAGAAAAGAGTCATTTTAAATTGTAATAATTTTTAGAATGTTACCGTTTTTACAACATTTATGGCCAAATAAATGCAGCCTTGGTGAACACAAGAGACTCAAACTGGCATATGCGCAGTAGTCTACATATTTTAAATAAGATTCAAATAGTTTCTCTTACAGAGGCTGCCCCATGGCTCCCAAGTTATCTTTCATTCATAACGCCTGTAGGAGCTGAAAACTTATCAACAGGCTACTCATTTTCAGACGGGGCCGATAAGACACAGGCGTAATGAGGCGGCAGATGCTCTGTCTGACTGACATTGTGGAATCCCTGCAGAGAACACCTGGACAGAAACTGCAGCTGGTTTTGTCTTACTACATAAACACCATCAACTGTCTGACGTCAAGAGGGACCGAGACAGAAGCTATGTTCGGAATAGCTGTTTCTGTAGTGTGTAGTATGTATACTGTGCACAGTATGCAAATTTCCTGTATGCATGGTATGCCTGGATGACCTGCTGCATTTGCTTTAAGTACAAAACAGCTTAGGCAAAAAGTTTTTACGCAACTTTTGTCACAAGAATAGTATGCACACAACCTGATTTGAATTGAACTTGTTTTGCACTTATCAGTTATTTCACAAGATGGGCCGGTGTTTCACAGTAGAACTCAGTTTTTTTTTTTGTTGCTAATGTTCCATCTCTTTAGTTTACTATAGCAACAGACACCCATTGGCAAACACTTGTGTGAGGGGGTAATAAGATAGCCTCAACTTTAGTTTAAAAGAATATGAAGACATTTTTATCGGTCATAACTTCTGGAGAAAAATAGCGCAGACACTGGACAAAGATGAATTTTTCTAGAGCACAAGTCAACTTCCTCTGCTCACGCGCTATCAAATAGAGTATACTTTGAAAGGCTATGCGTTTGACCACGTACACAAGCATACTTTGGGCTTTCCACTGCTAAGAATGCAATATACCACAACGCAATACCGTCAACAATGTAACTATGATTTAAAAGTTAAACATACTGTTTTCCAACAATACTATGAAGTGTATATACTGTACAGTATGTTTGCATTTCATTCATAACAAAAAAAAAACCACACAGAAGTAGTAAGGAAACATCCTCTTTCAACTCAACCTGTCTAACTGAACTGGGACTAGGGGTGTGTGATATATATCATGTGCGATAAGATCATAATTGATGTTTTAATGATATACCAAAATCATATTATCGACTACTTCACTCATTTTTAGTAACCAAAAAGTAACACTTCATGAAGTGTTTCATGAATTCACTGTGATGTATCGGAGTATATATTAAGTACTATTGGTGTTTGACAGAAGTTAAAAATGAGTGAAGAAACTGTGAAGAAGCTTGTCAATGAAGTACGGCTTCAAATGCTAATTCATCTGAAAGAAATGCGAGTTTGAGAAATGTACATTTGTACATTTGAAAAAGCAGCGCATCAAAAATCTTTCCAGACATGAGAAGCATTTATTAACATCTTGTCCAACAAAAGACAACATTTAATAACATGTTTTTATTCCAAACTCTCTTGATAGCGACAGCTGAGCATCCTTCTGAGAGATCACGTGATCTCTTACACAGAATAAAGCAGTCGTGTGTTTATTATTCATGTTTAATCAGTCAAAGCGTTTCAATCTTCTGTTAATTCAGCTACAGCGATATGACGCGTGTTATCTTCTTCTGCTGCTGTAGGGCTTATTTTGAGTTTCTACACCCTCTTGCTTTCAGATGGAGAAGCATTTACTGCTGATCACAGAGCCGTACAGCTCTGACAAGATGCGCATTAAACAATCGCAGCCTTTGCCAAATCGTGTGCAATTTAAACGCGATAAACCGTGCAGCCCTATTAATAAAAGCTTCATGATATTGAGATATAATTTTTTGTCAATATGCGATATATCCCCTGACTGGGACTTAACATTTTGAACATCTTGTTTCTAACCTCATCTCCTTCTCCCTCAGGCCTGACAGCGTCCTCCAGCTGAAGGGGAAGTCTGGCCTCAGACTGGCTGATCACAAATATCTATGACAAAGATAGAGAAAAAGGGAAAGAGTTTAAGATTGCAGCTGTAATACAAGATTAAACATAAGAAGTTTTCTAGCAGAATGACCAAGCTGCACTTTTCCATACAATGAATGTGATAAGTGACCTCAACTGTCCCCATCCACTTCCACTACATGAACTACAGCAGCTTGTAGACTGTGCTAAAGAGCTCCTTTTATGTCCACAGAAGAAAGAAAGTCATACAGGTTTGAAACACGAGGATTAGTAAATCAAGACAACACATTCCTTTTGCAGGTCTTATTGTGGTGAAAGATATAAAGACCCTATATTCCATGATGAGGATTGTTTCTAATATTTACTGAGAACAACCAGATGTGTTCTTTGAATCGAGATGAATCTTTGAACTGTACCCTCTCAACATGGAGCTCCACGTCCTGTTGAGAGCAGCTCTCGATCTTCTGCTCCACCTTCTTCACCACAGCCTCCACATCAATGATGCTCTCCTTCGTGAGGCTGTGAATGGAAAAATACAGGCGGATGAAGGGGAAAAAATGCATTTGAACAGGTGACATGACACGAGACATCAGTGTCCAGAAAAGTCAAACACTGCCCTCCAAATGGGATTACAAACATATATTTTTAATTCTTGTATAAAACATAACATATATAGTTTTATGAGTTTTTATTTACGCATTATCATTCAAAAGTTTGGTGTTGGTAAACTTGTCTGTTCTGTTCAACAAAGGCTGCATTTTTTTGATAAAAAATATACAGTAAAACAAAAATGTTGTGAAATGCTATCACAATTTAAAATAACAGTTTACGGTTCAAATCATTTTTAATCTGTATTTTATTCCTGTGTTGACAAAGCTGAATTTTCAGCATTATTACTCCAGTTTTCAGTGTCACATGATCTTTCAGAAATCATTCTAATATGATGATTTGCTGCTCAAGAAACATTTCTTATTATTATCAAAGTTGCAAATAGTTGAGGAAACTGATTTTTTTTATGAATAGAAAGTTCAAAAGGACAGCAAAAAAAAATTGTCTTTAGACTTTACTGAAAATACTAAAAGTCTAAAAGTCTTTACTGTCATTTTTGACCAATTCAAACAATAAAGTAAAAATTTCTTTAAATCAAATCCCCTTACTGATCCTAAAATGTTAAAATGTTTTGATCACAAAAAATGAATGAATGACCTTCAAAAAGCAAAAAATATTTTTTTTAAAAGGCATTTTAAGACTTAATGGTAATGATCTGCAACAAAACCATTTCACTTTAAAACAAACTTAGGTATTTTTCATCAACATTCAGAATAACACTCATGAAACCAAAACTCCAAAACAACATGGAAATTCATCATATAGTTAGGCAACAGTACCTTTGCAACTATATTATGTTACAAACTATTTCTCTCACGTGGTATACAGTTCTCCTTTTCAAAGTTTATACAAACATTGCTGTTGTGAAGACAAACCACATCACTTATTCTGGTGAAACCATATCTATTTTAAATTCTTTGCATCACAAACCGAAAGTCCACTGGTTTCCGTCCACCAACAATACTGCAGAAATATCAGCAAAACAAGGGAAAACATCTATTTACATAACCTCTACTCATTCCAAATGAATGTTAAGCATTATTTTTTTTTAGTGGAACAACATTTTTTAAACATTGACAGACACGGTCACTTTGAACAATCATTTAAGATGTCAAAAAAAAATTAAAAATAATGTCAAACCAGTCTGAAACGACATGAGGGTGAGTAATTGACCACTTTCATTTTGGATGACCTACTCCTTTAGTGAAACAATATTAGATTGGCAAGCCTGAGCCATGTCGCCTCTCTAAGGTCAAACGTAAAGACGACGGCCAACTGTCTGCTTGAAAAGCAGACGGCACGAATTGAGATTGCAACCTTCAGCTCTAGTCATTACAAAGGAGTAATGAGAGACCAGAGAGAGTGAGAATGAGATGCGCCAGTCCCTGCCAGATGCTGCTCAGAGAGTGTCCGCATCGCTCTGGGATCAGTTCTGCTCACACGGCTCTCTCAAACAATCTCCATACAGACACTCTTCATAAGTCCTGATTAAGTCTGGTTACTGAACACTAAGCCGGCCATGATGGGCTCTGCATTAGTGCTCGTGTATTGAAAGGACACTAGCCTGAAGGGAGAGGTGGCTATAAAGACAGGATTACACAGGGAGCAAGTGTGTTGACCTGCTCTCTGATTGTGCTCATATGCTTTTTTTGAAGAAACTCAGCAAGAACCGCTAATAATTATGATAAAGAGCTGATGAGTGAGTGTTTCAGTGATGAAGACTACATATCCACAGACCATCAGCTAGGGGGAGCTGTGCTCCGAAGCACATGGTGCTAGTCTGTAGCGTTTGAGGTGCCGAGAAACTCTAATCAGGGTCTGGATCATCCTATGTTCAGGAGGCAATGCTTAATAATCTTATTATACACAATTACTGTGGACACCAGCACTGATTGGCTCTATAGCTTGGCTTGCATACGAGATCAATTTCAATACACACAAAGGCATAATAAAATCTTCCATGTTAGCTTCTACCATAGTAAAAGGACACGAAAAAGACCATGCTCAAGGTCCACTGTTTGATTATTTGCAAGTTGATTATTGCTTTTAGAAAACATAATATTTAAATAAAAATATTTACAATAGATAAACAGAATACTTCTGCCAAGTAATATAAAAAAAAATCCAATAAGTATAATTTGGCAAATTTAAAAACATTTCTTTGAACATGACGCATCCAAACTGATTTGAAATTCAAAACTATTGATTTTATAATAGGTTTTAATCTTCACCCTGTGATATTTAAACTTGCATATTTTTCAGCAAAGGCATAAAACAAATATTTCTAAAATAATAATAATAATAAAAGCTATGGGAAAATGCAAGTTACAGTGAAAATAACCCTTAACCATGGTACAACTCAATGAAACCCATCTCTCTTTCTTGCTTTTTTAAAATGACCAAAATGGTAATATGATTTTTTAAAAATGAACATATTCTGTGGGTACGTTTACACGACAACAATATAACAAAAACAGAAAAGTTTTTTTCTTTGTACAGATGACAACGTTATCAAAATTATCCCCATTAACACTGATCTGCAAAAATGACTACAAATGCTGTATTATGCTGCATGCCAGACAAGTAGTTGGCAAAGTCACTTTGTAAAAAAAAAAAAAAAAAAAAGATTACGCATCTGCGCATACATTATTTTACAAAGCACTTGCCAAATGCACATACCTACTGCATTTTGATATTCTTCTCGTTATTTCCCCAGAAGCGGCTAATAAATCGGAAGGGTCACACATTCATAGAAAACATGTTGAAAAATAAAGTGGACAGACTAAACACATATTACGCATATGAATGACTTCACTGTTTTCACAGATTTGCGTTGCACAGAGATGACAAAGGTATTTTTTTCACTTGCATTTTGAAAAAGTTTGCGTGTTCAGGCCACCAAAACACCATTGTCAAGTAAACGTCTAAAATGCATAAAAAGTTTTCCATTTTTTAGTTGAAAACTGTGTCGTGTAAACAGCCGTAAACAAGTGACATAAAATATCATTTAATCAGTCAATAAAAATAAAAAAGTTTAAACATGACACATCCAATCAGATAATAGAATTAGAACTATGTATTTTACAATGGGTCTTATTCTTCACCATGCAATATTCAAACTTGCATAATATTTTCTAGCAATTTTACTTTAAAAAAAAAACTGAATAATGAACAAGCTTTAGGAAATGTGTGCTTGATGTCAAAGAGAATTCCAGGTAGATGGGGGAATGTGCATCCTAACGTAAGCTTATAGCTGCTAATATTGATCTACATTACTTTAAATTATGCCACATGATTGTTTTAGATAACTCTGGTACTCTAAAAAATGTTTATTACTGGTACATAAATTAATGAGGTATCTGATAGAACGATTTGGGTGTGTTAAGCATGATGCAACAAAAAAAGCATTTTATGTGGCAACTAGATTATTTCTTTAACATCCCCTAACTGAAACTCTCTAACTTAACTGTTATGTTACTCCACTATTATTTACGTAATACAAAAAAAGAGGAAGTTTCTCTACAGAACACAAATTCTGCTCCAGCGATCTGCCATGTGTGTGGTGAAATGCTCATCTAAGATTTCTGCCAAGGTGAAATCTTTCAGTTAGATAAGAATCAACCAAGTGCACAGACATCAACCAGAACCCTTTGAGTCAAGAACAACTACATTAAAATGCAAGCAAAGGGAAACAAGATCAACAGCATAAGGAACTGGAAGGGAACTCACTAGACCACAACACCCTTCCTAATTCATGACTGATAATGTGAATAGAGTTTAGCCTCCATTCAATGCTGCATAAGCAAACAGAGGATGTTAACACAGCTAAGAAACAAACCCTCTTGACCCACTCAAAAGACTGGAAGTGGACTTGGAAAAAGTGAACAAGCCTTGTCCTCCATATAGCCATGAAAGATTACAATCTGATGAAATATTTTCAAACATGCACATTCCCATGCATCCAAACTGAATCGATAGCAAATATGAAACTAAATGGCACCTCACGTGCCACATAGTGAAGTGCAGGGTTTCAGTGTTGTATTTGTGACTGAATGTTGGTCCTATTGTCCCACAACCCTCTATTTGACCCCAAACCCAGAGTCATTCATTCAGGCCAGACTTTTAAGTAGATCTCTGTCTCTCTGATGTATCTACTGTTTGTTGTTTCAAGGGGAACGACCCATTACGATGTTGAGGGAAAGCTGTTTCCGACTGCAAAAATGGAGCTTTTGTTCTGAAGTGAAACTTTATCGATCTCCACTTAACATGGCAAAATGGAATGAGTCCCCAGGACTTCACTTTTCCCACCATTGTTTGACAGGAAACGTAGCCTATACTCACTTAGCTGCAAACTTGACCATCTGCTTGCTCGCACGGTCTCCCACGGCGAGCAGGGCCTGCACGGTAAACTGCTGGTGACGCAGGACCAAGAAGCACTGTTTCCCTAGAGGAAAAACAACCTGTCAGTAAACATACCTCAACGTGCCTTAAAACCAGAGTGGTTGTTACTGTCCAGGACAAAGAGCCCACTAACATAACAGCATACAATACCGTTTAAATGTTTTGGATTTTTTGAAAGAAAAATTCAGCAAGGATACTTTAAATTGATCAAAAATGACAGTCAAGACATTTATAATGTTACAAAGTATTTCAATTTCAAACTAGATGTTTTTTTTTTTCTTTTAAACTAGAAGTTCGTAGATAAACTTTAAGTTGGATTGAAAAAGCCTAGCCAGAAAGTTTCAAAGTAGTTTTAAAATGTTTGAAAGTTTTAGTTTAGTAGTTTAGATAGATAGATAGTGTGTGTGAGTGTGAGTGAGAGAGAGAGAGAGTGCGTGTGTGTGTGTGTGTGTGTGTGTGTGAGTGAGTGAGTGATTGTGAGTAAGTTTGAAAGTTTTAGTTTAGTAGTTTAGAAAGATAGATAGTGTGGGTGAGTGAATGAGAGAGTAAGAGAGCGAGTGAGTGTAAGTGTGTGAGTTTTACAACTTTGAAAGTTTGAAGTAGTTTTAAAAGTTTGAGTTTGAAAGTTAGTAGTTTTACAAGTTTGAAAGTTTAAGTTTTAGTTTGTTAATTTTGATAGATGTCTCAGAGGGCCAAATCAGCAAATTCACATGAATAATAATAATAATAATACACAATATTACAGTTTTAGATTTTTTTAACGATAAATGCAGCCTTGAGAGGATAAAAGACTTGACTGACTAATATATAATATAACATAAATGTTTAATACTTAATGATAGGAGATTGTTCAAAGTATGAAAAATATTAATAAAATTGCCACTAATAACATCATAACAATGTATCATAATAATATTGTGAACTTTCATAATCCTGTCTGCCTCAAAAAGGGATCTCACATTTGCATGTGTTCTACATCACATTATAATATGCACTGCAAATGCCGTTTCATCTGTCTTTACAGAAACTAGCACATTCATGTAGTAGATGGTTTCCGATTACTACAAGAATGAGTGTATCAACAATAAACATTGATCAATTACATAAGAATACTATCATATTTAGACTGTGTCAAAGACACCTCTAACAAACTAAGAAGTAGGTGTAGAGCAGGCTGGTTCAATGCTAGTCAGAGGACTTAAATAAAAGCACCAAATTACTGGCACCAATCAGCTATCAACAGACTGGAAGTCTCTTTGAAAGACACAATGCACAAAGTTCTGACTTGTCACCAAATTGCTAATCAGACACCTTGAGAGTGAACAAACTCTGATTTGTGTAAACCTGACACGGATCAGGTCAAGATCAGAGACCACCCAGACTCTTTGAAGTCCCCCTCTGTGTTCAGAGCCTGACAGACAGTTAAAAACAGACCCTTCATCCCAGAACAAATCAGGATGTTGTTGTGCTAAAGGACATCCTTCAGCCAAGAGCTCACTGACAGAATGAGGAAAGCTGGAGGTTAAAGGATTCTTGACATGGAAGTTGTCCTGGAAAGGAAATGTTGGTGATATAGCCATAATACATGGTTTATTCATTACTGCGCTCTTAACTCAGGCGTGTACATGTGGACCCCTCAGATATGGATGGTGTGGGACAGACAGGGGAAGCCACAAAGTTTCACTTAAACTGAAGATTCAACTCAACAGTTTCTATTAGTGTCGTTTGCCATTAACAAAACGCAACCACAGGAAGAGTTTGTCAGTTTTGTAGTGAAAATGGCCACTATTTTCATAAGCCTTCATCGCCATTACAATTCATCCAAGTAAAAATTTGGCACAAATAAGGCATATGTTGAGGGCACCCATATCCCCCATGGTTCTCATCACCAGTATTAATCATGTGTGTGGAAAATTACTAGACTGAAAACCTGGAATTTATATATATATATATATATATATCATGAAAATCATGATGTGAATGTGCAATAGATGCATTGAGGAGCATAAAAAAAGAAGGCTGCATTTGAAGTTGAATACTAACATACAGCTTAGTCCATACTGTGCATTACAGATACACTGTACACTACAAAATCAGTATATGAAGTAGTATGCAACAAACATTTCAAACAGTAGTATGCTATGCATGTTGTATGTTAATTTAAGCAAGTGGAGTCCAGTTATCACTTTTATGCATTAAAAATACAATCGCACATTTTAATCCATTTTTTTGTTAAAACATTCCCACTTTTGGCAGTCAGATCAAATGATAAAACTGCCACTCTAAAAGCAGAAGGACATTTTGGGTGCACTCCACTGTGGCATGCATGATGAGCCAATGTATTGTGCTCTTGTTGAATACTTCACATTTTATCAATTACAGCAGGTCATGGTACATAAAAAATTTGCCAACTGTACACAATGGCTATGTTCGAAATGAAATGTTAGCATACGCCATACTGTACAGCATTATACTGAATACTCTCATTATTCGGCAATGAGCGGCAACATGTTATCAAGATGTTTTGCATTGTTAATTCAATTTTGAGTAAAAATACCTTAATTCTTGGCAGTCTGCTCAAATAAACAATACAGAGACCACAATAGTGGTTAATATTACTTCCTGTTCGTTTGTCACACAAAGAATGGAGGGTTGAGTGCATTCTGAGAATATTTTGGTTAATGCAGGAAAGTGCAGTTATGTTAGCAAATATTTTGCGGGGAAATAAAGTCCACTGTCCATTATCAACAGAGTAGAAATGGATGAAGAACCACTTACTCAGAGGTGACTCCCAGGCTAAGCAGCTTTATAGAGGTTCTGTGAACTTGCCTATTAAAATTTAATTTCAAAATTTACTCCAATGAAAAATCTGCAAGAAGAAATGATTTCCCTTATTTGAAATTCCAAATCAGGTGGATTATTTGAAATTCCTGTTCAGATGACTGCGTTTTACACCACAGAATTTTACTGTGTAGGTAAATGTGACTGTACGCCAGAGTCATCCAGGTATTATATGACTTTTGAACTTTCCCCAGTATAAAAGCTGCATACTGTAACAACTAGGGTTGTCAAAAGTAGAGAAATTTCAAAAATGTGATGATACCAGCACTTCCCCCTAGGATTTTCAGCATGGTTGAGTGAATTCTTAAACACCTCTGATTGGCCATCACATTCACGAGCTCAACAGATATGTCTGTGATTGGTTATAATGATGAATGCTTCAAAAACATGGTGTAAATAGACATGTTTGACGCTCTTCACAGTGCGATTACACAGATGCACACGGGAGCGTTTGAAAGCAGAAGTCCCTAATATATTCGCTGATAGACGCCTGCTTTCAAAGCTCCTGTGTGTATCTGTGTAGACGCTTAGTGAAGAGCGCCAAATATGTCTATTTACACCATGTTTTTTAAGAGTTGATCATTGCAGCCAATCACAGACATATCTGTTGAGAGCATGAACACAATGGCCAGTCAGAGGCGTTTAAGAATTTGCTCAACCGCACTCAAAACGAGAGGTGGAAATGCTGGAATCACATTTTCAAATTTCGAATTGGTACTTTTTACAACACTAGTGCTAATGGTATGAGTAGTATGATTGGAAGCTGTTCCAAGTCTTACTTTGGATTCTACAGTTTAAGATGATACAAACACATTTCTCGTATCTCGTAATTATGGCAATGAACATAATGACTTTTTATTAAGTTTTTATTAATAATATATCCTGTAAAGTCAAATAAGAAACCCTTGAGCTTCAGTAAGAGCAGCTTCCACGTGTCGAAATGAATTGAGCAACACTTCAAGCAGCAGATGAGCTTGTGTAATAGTGAGGAGGAGTTTACCTTTAGCTCTGCTGGTGTGAATTCTGGCACGCACCCAGATCTGCTGCTCTGCCTTCTCGGGTGTCAGGTCCTGGACACGCACCAACGCCCTGTCTGCCTCCATCCAGGAGAGAGAGAGAGAGTCTCAGAGAAAAGACATCAAAGACGACAGGCCTCCCTCCTTGTACACAGATCCCCACAAAGGCATTCACTCGGATTACAAAGCCACCAGGAGGAGGGCTAATAAATATGAAACATAAGCCCCATCTGAAAGGTGACCATCACGTGAAGAATTCTCCGTTTTGACAGACCCAGTGTCACCCTGCCTCCGCTGACTCACATCATGACTTTATTACGAGGCAGCGGAGACAGGGCGGTCCCGCTTAGCCCCAGTGAAAGTGCTCAGAGCGTTTGGCTGATCCGGAATCTACCCACATGAAAGCTTCATCTATCTCTACCTGAGAGCAATGCTGGTGGGAGACGACTTTGTTCTGTAGCAGCAGAGCTTAAAAACTCACAGCCGGACAGTTGGGAGTAATGTCACCCTAATATCTCATCCGAGATTTATCTCATACTGTTATTCAAGACTATTATGTGTGATAGCGAGGGGAGGAACGTCAGGAAGAGCTGAAAGGGATGTCCCAAAAGCTTTAGGTTATCTCTTAAGCTTGAAGACATCCCTAATGATCATTCTACGGCAAATTTTGCACAGGGAAACCTGTCTATCTTCATCCTGAGGGAGCGAGATGCCCTCCTAAATCTCCACTTAAAAACTGAGAAGGACACTGACCCAGTTTCTGCTGGGATTGGACCATAGGACAGATCCCATAGCGATCCTTGGCAAAGTCCTGAGAGGAGAGAAGCAGAAGACAGGGATAGTAATGAATTTCAAAGGAATATCTTTAATTCTGTCATCATTTATTCACCCTCATGCCACTTACTCTCCATATAACACCAAAAGAGAATGTGTGAATGGGTGCAAAAGATGCAAAAGTATCATAAAAGAAGTCAATATAAGCACCAAAACGTTATTGAAGATAGATACTCATAATCATGCACTCTAGTAAGCTGCAAATTCGAGAACCTTGTGAATGGATCATGGACCATCAGTGAGTTAAGAGTGAGAACAAAATCAGTTCGATTCATGAACAAATCTTTCAGACTGGTTTTGTGAACTGGACAAACAGATTCACTGAAAAAGATCAAACTCAAAAGACTATTTGTTCATGAAACAACATTGTTAAGTTAAACTGTTATGTTAAGATATTCAGTGAATAATGACAAACTGGGATTTTCCTCAAACTAAGAGTTTGTATGTTTTCAGAAATTAGTCGTATGGACCACTTTTATGGTGCATCCAAAAAAAATCTAGTCCCCATTCTTTGTAACCGAACATAAAAAACACCAAGTTTGGGACACCAAAAAGGTGAGTACATAGAACAAATTTATTTATATTATATATCATATTTCTTTAACATATGAAATGTGATATTCAGGATAAGTGAATAGTACTTACATCCTCATCAGCTTCCTGCTGCTCTGCGGCCTGAATCAAAGAGAGGAACTGATTTCAATAAAACCTCAACAGTAGAGGGAAAACGGACCCACAGTAAGGCTTAACGTCAAGATAAAACACATGCTGATTATTATGTAGAAAGGCAAGCACTGCAAGTTCACAAAACATGTCTACAAATAAACGAGTTCTAAATTGAAAATTAAATTAGTTTTGAAGTTCCAGCAGTAGCAGATTCTGTGTAAATGATGGGGTGTGCATAAGACTGACATGACACCTTCATAATGTCATGAATATGAAGGAAGTTTTATGCATGTTTATGACAAGTGACATGACGTGTCATTTGCTTAATTATGTCATTGTTTGTGAACAGTCTGTTCATTTCGTTTCCTAAATCTTGTGTACTTGAGTGTCAGTAACTTAATCAACAAAACATTCCACAAATGTTAAGACTTTAAGATTACAATATTTGAACATGGAAATTTTTGTCAAATTTCATTCTCAGTTTTTGTTTTTCCATTTCATTCATTCTTTCATTCAAAATACATTTTAAAAATAATTATTTTAAAAAGCCAGTACATTATTGAACAAACAATACTTCTATACCTCACAGCCTTAAGAGCCAAATGGTTGATTTGACTGTTTAAAATATTGGGGAAACATTTTCTGGATGCAGAAACAGCCCTATGTTCAAACATATAAACAGATTTATAAGAACAGGAATTGCAAAACAATAGAAGCCCCTCCATACGGCAGCAGTGGGAAGAGCAGTGGGCAAAGATTTCGTCGCCTCACCAGTTTGGCCTGTTTCTCTGCCTTCTTCGCTGCTTTCTCTGCTTCCTTCTGCTGTTTCTTCAGGCCTTTCTTGGACTGGGTCTGCTGCTCCTCCTCGCCGGCTCTGAAACAGGAAGACAACAAAAACAGCTCTGTCAAGCTTCCATCTACCTTTTTTTAGTTTCCTTCCGGGAAGCTTTTCTGATAGATGGGGGAAAAGCATTCCAACCAACAGTGTCCTGCTGGCTTTTTAAGTTGCCTTGTCTTTCATCTATTGTTTCAGCATGCCCAAAAAAACAACAGAGGCTAAATTAGACTTTCATCAGTGATGTTTGCTTGTTTGTGATCCCGTGGGCTAGGTAGTCCAGTTATAGCAGTATAGGAAACGTGATGTCTGTCTACAGTAACATGTGTAAATTTACTCACGCGATATGACCGTCCCATACTGTAACAATGGGCCAATATAACGGTTGAGGGTGGGACTGGGTAACTGAGTGGAAGTGGAAGTGGCATTGACGATCAATAATAAAAAAAAAAATCAATAATGTGAACAATAATGTTCATATTTGCCCAAATGATCACATCTGCAAATAGAAACATGGCCAATATACTGAATAATTACCATACACTATATATATATTTACATGGAACACACTCAAAAACATAGTAATACATGATCATTAATTTTAGTGCTTTTTGTAATGTCAGGTCTCTTATTCACAAGGGGTTTTTTTAAAAGAAATTAACACTTTTATTCAGCAAGGATGCATTAAATTGATCAAAAGCGACAACATTTCTGTTGCAAAAAAATTCCATTTCAAATAAATGCTGTTTTTTATGATCCTGAAAAACACATATAATGGTTTCCAAAAAATATTAATCAGCACTACTGTTTGTAATTATAATAACAATAATAATAATAATGAGTAATGCTTCTTGATCATCAAATCAGCATATTAGACTGATTTCTGAAGGATCATGTGACACTTAAGACTGGAGTAATGATGCTGTTTCGCCATCAAAAGAAAAAAAACATTACATTTTAAAATATAATACAACAGAAAACAGTTCTTTTAAATTGAAATACTATTTCAGAATATTACAGATTTTTACAGTAGTTTTGATTAAATAAATGCAGCCTTGGTGAAAATAAGAGACTTTCAAAAACAGACCCCAAACTTCTGAAATATGTGAGAAAATTGAGAATATACAATAAACAAACACCTTCTTGTTTTTTTTGGGGCATTTACTTTACTATTATTAAATTGCATTACATATACTGGACATTGGACACTCAGTACTATTTTAGCATTGGCTATAGTAAAAAAACAGACACTGGCTTATTTCCTCTAAATGATGATATGACAAAAAATAAGCTTGTTTAAAAAAAAAAAAAAACATGTAGATAATGTTTGTCTTTGCATAAAATTAAACTGACTCTAAAATGGCTTTCCTTATTGCCATTAAAACAAGAGTCATTGGGTCATTATGTTTGTTCAGACGCTTGGCTGATCAAGTCCATTAACCAAGTGAGTCCAACATTTACCAAGACTACATCCATCCATCATTAGTTAATATGGCAGAGATGGATTACCATGCAGTACAACAGTCACTTAAAACAAACACAATTACATAAACCCCAACAATACATAAACTGATCACAGGGCATAGGCTAAAGGAACCAACATGCCCCTGTCGATCTACTACCATTTAAAACTCTGCATATAACACATGGTTTCCGTTTAACAGGACCGACCAACCGCTTTGCTAAATTTAAATACTGTTCTCTCTCTAAGAGTGTTAAATATGGCATTGCAATGAATGGCACCATTTAATCTGAAACCACAAGAGTAACAGGTGGTCAACTGCATGAGCAGGACAAGCCCACACTCCACCTCCAGACGTTTAACAGAACTCTTACACTAACTGCTCCAAACAACAGAACAAAACAAAGAAACTATGAATCCATAGCACATAGTCTTGCTCTTTATCCAACTCTGATCTACAAACCCCCAAAAACAGCAGAATCCGGGCAGGCAACCATATGGCAGCCCTCAGGCAACACAGGATTGAGTGCCTGTACACACACAGTGCTGCAGAAGTTTAAACAAAATGGGTCTGTGAATGTCTTCCCAAGCACTACCGCTGCCAACAAGGCAACAATGGTCCAGCCGCAGGCAGCGCTGAGGCCTCGACCGTGCCAAAGTGGGCAATAAACAAGCCCACCACCCCCCTCATTAATATGCATTAGCACGTAATGCAGCGGAGGACATGAAGGGCCACAGTGAAGGTATGAGCAGTTTTCAATGGAATTCAAAGCATCAGTGCAATTTCTGCTCACAGGAAATTGGAAGCACTGGGGCAGATAGAAGAGAATGAGAAGGCTGCCGATAATTAAAGGCCAGTGCCAGATTTGAGGTTATGCATTTACACAGAAACACAAGGCCCGGGGCAGAGCGGGGATATAAAAATATGGGTGGAGCTTTCGAATGCCCTCCGCACCACCTCACAGGACAACTGTTATCATATGACTCATCAAATTATGGTTTATATATTAAACCATAAACGGTATTGTTCATGTAGCAGTGCTTTGGGAACAACATAGCGTTATTACAGAAATAATCTATAATAATAACAATTATAGATAAAATGAAAAGATCAATGTACTTGCAGTTTGCAATCACATTTCGGTTCTTTTACTTTCACCTCTTTAATGAAATGTCACTTTAACCTTGTTCTCTGAAAGAAAAATTAGGTCAGGCTGAGTTCCAAAACTTTTGATGAATCAATTTTTCAGATTTTCCAACTTGATTATTTTCATCCTTTTTAGCAGACGCTTTTATCCAAAGCGACTTACAAGGGGAGCAATCAGGGATTAGATGTCTTGCTCAAGGGCACCTCAGTCATGGTATCGAAGGTGGAGAGAGTGCTGTTCATTCACAATCCCCACTTTGTGGGAATCGAACCGGCAACCTTCAGATTACAAGCCCAACTCCCATATTACATCAAATGCACATTCATATTTCTTTTTATTACGTATAAACTGCAATTTAAAAGTTTGAGGTCAGTGCTATTTTTTTGAAAGAAATGAACACTTCATTCAGCAAGGGCACATTAAGTTGAAGCATTAAAGTAAACGTAAAAGCATTTATAATGTCAGAGCTTTACAGTTGTTCTTTATCAAAGAACCCTGAAAAAATGTATGAAGGTTTCGACAGAAATATTAAGCAGCACAACAGTTTTCTGAAGAATTTTTTTTTTTTTGCAATCATGTGACAAGACTGGAAAATGTGATTTATTATATATATATATATATATAAATAAAACCTCAGCTAAGTTGCTAAAACAAGATACTTCACATCTGAAAGTTACGACTGTTGCAAAAAAGGTTTTCAAGAATTTCTAATCTGCTGTCTAACTCCAACTGTCAATATATATTAAAACTATTGAGCTGTCACAGTTAAAGATCTCTAAACTGCTGATGCAATCAGCTGCAACTGTTAGACTGAGCTAGCATTAAGACAAGCTAATGAATGCCCTGATCACAAATATTCAACATCCGAAGACAGCAATGAGATTGAATTCTCACCCTTGTGCATTTTCTTTCGTCATAGCTCTGATCGGATGTAGTGAAACAAAAGCACGGGATACTTAAAATTTCAGCTGAGTTAATGTGCAGTGACAGCCACAAGGAACGCTGGACATGTGGAAAAGAGATGGAAGTGTTTTGCTGTTACACATTCACAACATCCTCGCTAATCCGTGTGGAACACTTCTCCGCATAAAAGGTTCCTAGGTTTCATCAGCGCGCGCTTTCAGTGCAGTCTGTCCTTCTTAGTTCGTCAAATAAAATAGAAGTGAAATAAAACATTCTGTCCGGCATAAAAAGTACATTCTTTGTTTATTGTTCAGTGTTAATACGTGCGTATATGTAGGCTATGGGATCCTATATCTAAACTATATGTAATTAAGGTGTCCCTTACAAAAGATTACTGCAGTTTTTTAGAAGTAATACTACAGTTTTTGTTACATATAGAAAAATGCAGTTTTTTGGACACGAAAAAACTGCAGTATTGCAGTATAACCTCAAATGTCTGTAGTTTTACTGGAGTACAACTATACTGCAATACATCTAAAGTTCTAGTAAAATAAAACTGCAATACAACTGCAGTTAGGCTATACTGTTTTTATACTTCATGCAACTTTCAGTTGTACTTCATTTTACCGCAGCTGTACTTATACTACAGTTTTACTGCTGTTGTACTGTGACTATACTTCATGATACTGCAAATCTATGGTTGTGCTTCATTAAACTGCAGTTAAACTACTTGGTACTGCAGTTTTACTGCAGTTCTTTTTTGTAAGGGGTGTGTGAAAGTTGCATGAAGTATAAAAACAGTATAACTGCAGTTGTATTGCAGTTTTATTTTACTAGTACTTTAGATGTATTGCAGTATAGTTGTACTTCAGTAAAACTACAGACATTTTAGGTTATACTGCAATACTGCAGTTTTTTCGTGTCCAAAAAACTGCATTTTTCTATATGAAACAAAAACTGTAGTATTACTTCTAAAAAACTGCAGTAATCTTTTGTAAGGGATGTTTTAGTCCGCATGAGGAAAGCAGCATATAAATCATACAAATGATGTTTTCTGTGATGGCTAGGTTTAGGGTTAGGTGATAGAATATGTTTATACAGTATAAAAATCATCATGTCTATGGAATTTCCCCATAAAACATGAAAACCCAACATGTGAGTAAAGTTAGGCTAAGGAACTAGAGATCGCATAATGTCCTCATTCAAAGATAGATACAAGTGTGTGTGTGTGTGTGGTATATTACACTATATCCCCACAATCATTGGATAATTGTTTCAATAACCTCAAAACACCCTTTCACTTGAGTTACAGACAACTACTTCTGTTCTATTGGGTTGTGTTATAGGGTTATAAAGTCTCTCAGCAGCTATTGGTCACAGGAGGTCTTGATACAGGAAGCTGCCTTCCTGACCTCCCAGCCAAAACAATGTAAATGTAATAATAAGTTAATGGCAAGAATAGGAAATACAGTCTAATCAGCCTTCTCCTTATTTTTCAGATCTTAATAAACAGGTTGGTTTACATTTCTGGCCACAGTAAAAAATTACACTGAATATGTGCACAGTAGCCTATCTGTCCAATTATTTTATTGAAATGTTATTTATTTCACGTTTTTGTAATACAATTAAAAAAGGATCTTTTGTTCATAAGTTGTTTCTTTTAATTATTACAGGCTCAGTGTGTTTTGAGTGTTTGGATGAACTTAACATCTGTTTTTGACCTGTGATGTGCTTGGCTGGGATTCGTCTGAGTTGAGTGGGGTTTGCTAACAGGGTTTTCCCAGCAGTTCTCTAGAAGCTCCTTTTGGTTGGTCTCTTTTCAATTGGCAGTTTAGAGATTGGAGAGATGGCCCAGCTGAGCTCAGTGGAGTGTTAATGGTGTGCCGTGGCTTTTGAGAGCAGCTCTCATGCTAATGACAGGACCATTCCAGGACATTTCCAAATGAACAAAATGCAGCACTGAATGCTCTATTTTTACTGGCCTCTTACTGTGAGAGCAGACAGTGTAAAATAACCATAAACCTTAGAGACTTAATGCAGGGTGCTTCACACCTCATTGGACTTTAGAAATGGTAATTTTATCCCACTGTATTAAACATGAGTTTGGTCATTACAATACAAAACTTAGTGAATATCAATGTTCTGCCTCTATGGTTGATAGGTACTTCAGGGCTGCTAACCTGCTTCTGTAACCCGATTATTATTCATCAAGCAATAGACCACAACTTGGATATTTGCATTGCAAACAGAGGTCAAAAGTGTGTGGGTTCATACAGGAATAACAGTAATATGACGAATCTTAAGAAAGAAGAAAAAAATCCCATTAAGATTTGAAGACTAATATTTTTTTCATCATTCATGGATGGGAATTCCATATTTATTTTGGTGCGTAAAAAGTAGCTTTTAAGATTTTTCCACTGAGACAATATTCATGACAATCAAGCACCCCATTCTCGTTAGAGTCAAAAAAAAAATCCTTATTTATGCTCATTAATGTAATGTGATTTTTTTGTATTTTTATTTAAAAGGCAAATTATTATTTCATATTCCTTTAATATAAGAAAATACAGCATCACACTGATTAGAATCATTAGTAAAAAAAAAAAAAAAAATATATATATATATATATATATATATATATATAATATATATATATAATAAAGCTTAACCGTCAAAACATATTGCATAAGAAGTGGAGGATAAAAATAGATTAAATCATCCTGATCTTCCTTATATAAAACAATGTCTTAATATTTTATATTTGCTGGACATTTTTTTGATTCACAGATTAAAATGTAATTATTTACCTCAGTAAAATACATTAACGTTTTCATTCTGCATGCAGAGTTTATCATTTCACTCTTTACATCTTCAAACTACCCAATTAACTTCTTTTGCTTGTTATCTGATACAACAACAGAAATCCCAAAGGAAAGCCAATTCTGTCCCTTTGTAGGTTGATGGGTGTCTTGTATCAGCAGTTGCTTAAAATGCCAAAGAACACAGATGTTCTTAAAATTACAGACCCTCTCCTCAGCCATTCTGTTCAACGGAAGATCAGGTGGAGCTTTTGTTTTGGTAACTTGACAGACCCTCAGCTCTACCCCACCCCCACAGAGAGACTGGGGGTGGAGGTGTGTGTGTGTGTGTGTGTGTTTGGGCATGGCCACTGGAGAGATTCAATACGACACTGTCAGACCTCATTAAAAGTGGTGATTTTTTACGTTTTATTATGAAATAGAACTCAACATGCAACAATTGTGACATAATTAAATTACAACACATTTTTACAGTGTGAGCTACCATTTTAATAAATATCAGAAACCTTAAGGGAGAATAGGAAAAGCTAAGTGCACACACACACACACACACAGGCAAACAATGAACTATGTACAAATAATTTACACTAAATCAGACAAAAGACTACGCAACACAACCTTATAAGAACTTCAGCGAGCACAAAGACTTTGTCAAGGCTCTGCAGTAAAAGTACTAACATTTAAAAAGATTAATTTAAGTAGCTGAATAAAAATAAAAAAATACAAAATGACAAATCTCAACACAACAAAGAGTTTACAGTATACAAAAAGTGTAGTAAAGTCTGTTTAAAAAAAATAAAAATAAAGCTTAGTCATCCATGTCGGAAAGTTTTATGTACAAAAGTGTCCATTAACTGGACAGCACACTGGATGACTCGGACTCAGTGGATACTGATGATATAGGGCCTCTTTTCTTGGTCAACATCTTGTGACTCGATCTGCTGTTGATGCTCAGAGCGTTACGG